>NTHP01000272.1:601701-631753 GCA_003416845.1 Oplegnathus fasciatus
TTTTACATTTGACAGAGTTAAATGTTGTGATTAAGCTAATTTGTTCAGAGAAAAAGCTGCTGTCAGGTTCCAAAGAGGAAAGTCTAGCTCATTTAGATAATAAACCAATCACAGCCCTTTGACCAGCATCAGATGTGAGCAGGTCTGCTGGTCGCCGAGGTCGGGGAGCGTGCTGATTGGATTGTTTTTGCAGCATGTTTGTCCTCTGGTGGTATGTTGTCTTGGAAATGGTCCTGTTCGTATAATCCTCTTCGTCTCCTCATGCTCTGATTGCTGCCGCACCACCTTTTCTGCGGCAGCGTCCATCTTTCATCACTGTTTGTCTTGTTGTCAGGCAGACATCCCCCCCAACCTCCCCCCGTGCCCGGCTGGAATAACCAGACATATACAGAGATATGCTCCCCCTGCCCCGCTCTGTCACACCAAACACAGGAATGTAGTGGAGGGTCAACACACTTAAGATCAGTTTTTCATTTTTTTGTTGTCAGGAAAACCAGTAAGTCGGTATTACACTCAGTATTAACAGAAGTAATGACACTTTGAGGAAAACAAAATCATGCCACTTTTAAAGAGTTGTTCTAAGATGTTTTTCAGATTGCTGAAACATTTTCTACGTTGAGTCATCATCACAGCTGCACTGGCAGTGTCTCTGTGGTCGACATTTGGCCAGTTAAAGATGAGAACAAGACAAATAACAAGACAAATGGATCAAGAACTGCAAAATACAAGATTAAGAGTTGGTTGTAACCGTGTCAAACTACGGGTGGATTTCTCCTTTTACTAAGAGTGAAGTGGATACAAAGGTTGTGAAGTTTTATATAGTTGTACTAGTAATAACTTGTCTTTGTTCTCATGGGGAAATTTGGTTTAAGCCAAGCAGACTCTGTACAGGTTTGGCCCTGATCAACTAATTGATCGATCAATCAAACCTAATCGTTGCAACAATAATTTGTTTTGCAGTTTATCCCCCTGTAGGAGGTACTGGAAAACCTTGAACTCACTCGGAGAGCTCATACGTCTGCCAAAGCTGAACAAACCTCAGTTTGTCATTTTGATAAAAGAAAATGTTTGCAACAAAGTACACGTAATGACAGGACATAAGGGCGGGGTCTCGAACATCAATGATTGTTAGGTACTGACCAACTATCAAAAAGTGTTAAGTCAGCTGTCAAAATTGGCATTGAATTCCAGGTCAGATTTGTAGTCTTCATTTATTCTTTCATCAGATATTTGCAGCTTTAAATTACAGTTTAATTTAAGCAAAGTGCTCGTTCAAACTGCTTGTGTTCAGACATTTAACATTTGAGAAATTTGGTAACTTCTGTTATTTTAGAAAAGGTTGTATATCACTCAAAGTAGGGTAGTGAAAAAAGTATAGTTTTGTATCGTATGAAAACTCTGGTATCATATCAGCACTAGTATCAAAACATTTCAAAAGATACCAGTCCAATAATCATGGGATACGTGTGCCTGATAATTTTATTCAAGAGAGAAAATAGAATAAGAAAAAAAAGCATTTTCCAAAAGTTCGTATGTCACAATTTTTAAGAAATCATTTTAAAAAGCCTCACTAAAACATCGTCGCTTGTTCTTTGGCTTTTGACAAAGTTTCATTTAGATCTGTTCACACATTTTTTAGATGTCAAACAAACAGACAAGAAAACAAATGAACAAAAGAGTTAAGGTGGAAAGTTTTTCCAGCCGTGTCTGTCATCCTCAGGCCGTCTCTGCAGACTGGGAGAGCTGGTCTGCAGACCGACGAGAGAGCCGATGGGAAAGTCAGACGGCATTACTCTTTACCTTCAAGTCCCTCTGTTTCTCGCTGTCTCTTACTGTATGCAGTTTGCTTTTCAAACACGAGAGCAGGTTTTTTTTCTGCTCATGTGAGGGCAGGGGGAGGGGTGCGTTGTAAAGGTCAAAGATCACTTTCATTAATCTAGAATGCCAGCCCACCCCATCTCCAACTGTTATCAACGCTAATTTGGCCGGTGGTAACACTAATGAGGGCAACCTCAGGTGACCCTGCCATGGAAAATGATGGAGAGTTATAGCACAGGTCGCTCTCAGCTGAGTGTGTGTGTGTGTGTGTGTGTGCGCATGTCTGACCAATTCTATTGTATGAGTCACAAAGTCAAAGAGTCAGGTTTTTTCCCTCTTGCTGTAACTGCAGAAACACAACATGAATGTTAAAAGAGCGGCTTGTTTGTTGTGAGGATGAGGGAGTTGTATCACAGAGATTTATGGAGATAATACATGTAATGCCATGTAATACTCTTCTTTTCATTAAACTCAGTCAATGTTGGACCCAGGGAGTTCAGAAGGCTCTGCAGTAATAATTTCATAAATGATTCATTTTATGTTTCATAAAAGCGTGGACACTCTTTGAATAACCAGCGTCTGGATTTGTTGAACGAGTAGTACAGTGAGTCGGGAAACTTAGTTCCTAATTAAACTAAATAGGATCAAGATGGTGGCATAGTAAAACTATGCTTGGAAAATTCAACATTTGATGCTTTTTTGTCTCTTAAACCATCTCTTAAGCATGCGTACATGCTACTATTTTGCATCATGTAAACAACAGAGCAGGGCAGTATAGGCGTGACATAAATATAATTCCCTTTTTGCCTCTGCAGCTGTTTACAGCTCAGGTGAGACAGGTGGTCAGTGCGTGGAAACCCCCCCTATTTAATAAGTGATTCACTAAAAACAACAAATTATCCACTGCTGTTTATGGACTCGGTGAATTACGTCCGGCTTCAGTATGTCGATGTCATTGCAGGACCTCAGTAGACTTCATGTGCTGAGCAGGGTGACGGTGAGATCAGGACGGTTGACACACCTTCTGTGGAAAACCAAACAGCTATAACATAGTTTATGTCCCTGATACACTCACATGGAAGAGATTTTCACTTACAGAAGTTTCTGTTTTATTTGCAGGATTATATTGTGGTCAGTTAGAAAGTTCCTCAAACATTTTCAAAACTAAAGAAATGGTAAATCTGGTGTTTTTACAGTTCAAATGTCCGGCTGTGTAGCTTATTTTTATTCGTTCATTTAGTCAGTTAAAGTTGGATGGTGAAGCGAGACCTGCATCTAATGTCTACTGATCTCTACTACTGTCTTCAATAAAACACTGAATTGAAATGAATGGGAAAAACCCCAAAATATCATACAGTATGAAACACAAAGCCAGACACTTTTTTTTGACAGGACATTAGAGTGTCGATATTTAATTTTGATTCTTCTAATATGTATGCTGGTGGTAGTTTTAAAAGTATTTTTTCCATTAAGAAGATATGGAGGTGGAAAAGTATTTTTGGGGGCCTGTTAGCTTGATTGACAGGTGTGTCAGCCAGTCACACTCAGCGATGGCAGTTGCTGCTTCCTTTTCCCATTTCAGCTCCCCCCCTAGTATATCATAATATCTTTGTCAGTTATGGTAGTATGTGATTTTATTTTCATCTGTCTGTTCGATCAATCGATTAGTGGACTGACAGAACATTTTGATGGTTTATTAATCATTTAAGTAATTTATCAAGAAAGAATGATTCTCTAGTTCCAGCTTCTGAAGTGTGAGGATTTGCTGCTTTTCTCTGTTTTGTTTTCATTGTTTAAAAAAATCTCTCTGGTGACACCACATTTTCCCTTTTTCACTATTTTCTGTCATTTTACAGACTAAACGAATAATCAAATAATTGGAAAAATAATTGAGAGATTATCAATAATGAAAAAAAAATCCTTTGTTTGAGCTCTAATCGTTTATTATCAACACAATAAATAAGTACAAAACACGACAGGAACATCCTACCATCACATTCCTCCTGCTTTACAGTAGAAAGGAATGCACACATTTGCATATTAATAAGGAAAGTGGCAGGAAACGAGGACAAGAGCTTTAAGTTGTGTTTTGTACGTGTTCTCATTCACGTCTGGCCTGAGTGTTAATTCTCGTCTCCAGATACCCCAGTTGACTTTGACCTCAGCCCTTCCTGATAGAAAGAAGCAGTTGTTGAATGTGTGTGTTAAGAGTTAAAAGCGTGTGTGTGAGCCGGCTCCTGTATGAGAAACAAAGTGGGAACGCTGCCAGTTTCAGTCCTCCTCCAGGGCGAAAACTCTGGAATGCGTTTGAGGAGCGCCATTGAGATTTCTCTAATCACTTTTATTGTTTGGCTCTGATGATCCTGATCCACCAGGCTCACAAGGTTGTTTTTTTATACCATCTACTCTGAATAGATTTTTCTGCGTGTTGGGTTCTTGGCTGTAAATAACGTGGGTTTTGTTAGGCGTCACGCATAACTCCTCCAACACACTTTTTCCCTTTCACAAATGACATCCCATCATTCTGCCAACACTGTAGCCTCTCTGTTTTCCTCACTCACACACACACACACATACAGGGACTGTGGGCTGCTGACAGTTTCCAGTTGCCAGCTGACAGCTTTGAACATGCAGGCTAACACTGCAGAGTGATGCTGCGGAGTGATTGCGGTAGAGAGCAGAGAGTCGTGTTGTCCCTGCAGTTTTAAGTGTTTGCCGTCTCAAACACAGAAAGAAACCCAGCAGCACAGGATAGAAACTGATCAGCCGATCATCTCTGAAAATATTGAAAAGTGTTAATATTGTGAACACTACATCAAGATACAAATGCAAAGAAGATTTCACATTTATCAGCAGTTGTGTTCAGGGTTATTAAAATGTTGTTATTTATTTCAAAATTAACTGTTTTGCAGGACAAGAAAGAAACAATATGGTTAAATAAATAATGTTCTCATGTCCAAGAAATATACCCATCAAGAAAAGAAAAACCCACATGTTAAAGTAGAATTACCAAAAGAAAGTAATTGAAATACTCTGATGCATTATCTACAAGTCGTAAAAGTGCCTTAAAATGCAATTTCTCTAATGGCCAAATTTTCTCTGGAGATATAAAGTCAAACATATTTTTTTTAAGCAGTTATTCACAACAGGTAATGTTACTACTTCTAATGAGTGTCTAGTCGAAATGATTTGAAAATGATGGTTCCGCTAAGAAGATTAAGGCTTAAAGAGAGGTATAAGTCTGTTGATTGATGGGTGTCTCGGCCTGTCCCACTCAGCTCTCTCCAGCTTACGTTCCTGTGTGTCACTTTGTAAAAAAAGTGTTTGTGTTAAACGTCAGCATTAAAGTCTCTCTCTCTGTCATTTGTGTCTCAGTCCTGGATTTCTGCGTGGGGTCCCTCCGGTGAGGCCTCCTCAGGGCGTCCGGCGCGTGCCCGGCGGCAGCTGCACTTCAGGAACGAGTGGGCGACGTGGAGCGGCTGGTCTGTCTGCTCACGTAGCTGTGGGAGTGGAGCCTCAGTGAGGTCACGCACCTGCATCACCAGGTAAATAACAGCCATGGAAATAAGATAATAGCTCAATCTGGCATAAATCATCTCTTCTCATTTTGAGATTACTGGGAAAACAAAGGAAGATCCATTTTTTAAAACATAATGCAAATCAAATAGGTTCCCAGTGATCTTCAGAAATAATCTTAACTTAATGTGTTGTCTGTCTCTGAATTGTTTTTTCAGAGAAACCTGAAATGCATTTGAAATGATATATTTGAAACCATTTTTGGGTAGTTCTTACAGTTGAACTGGATTTTAAGTAAGTTTTAAGAGTATCATATACACTACGTTGCAAATATATTGGAACAGCATTCAAATGCTTTGCTAATACACAAATTCATCTAAATACGTGAATTTTAAGATCATCTTAAAGCAACTCTGTGGAACTTTTCATTTTGTGTAGATTTTGGCGGTCCCTGTGGACAAAGGCGGTAGTGTTTCACCTAACGTTAGGTTACATGTTCCCTCCGCTTCACTCCCCGCTGCAAGGAGACTACTTCGCCGGGAGGAGAGCGGGCGGCAGCTCCGGAGATGGACCTTCAGTTAGCAACTTGAATTCAGCCAGAGCAAACCCCAGCACCGTTTTGTCTGATTTAGTGGAAAAATCCGACCCAGTAGCAGGCATTAAGAATAACTATTAGAAACTAATAGAAATAGCCAATCTCCTTGCTGTTGGTGTCGTTTGCTTATGTAGGTCATATAGAGGCATCGGTATAAAATTGAGGCTGTTTCATAAGCAGTTAAAGACTCCACAGAGCTGATTTAAGTTTTAGTGATTTCCACCACAAAAAAGCTAAAAAGTGTCAGATGTATTTGAACCAATTTTCAAATAGTGAAAATGGAACCAATTGTCCACAGTGACGTACAAATAAACATCCACATATGACTACAGAGTGGTTACGCTGCAAACAATATATTTTGAATCAAATGTTCACCCATATTTGATAAAGTCTCATTTTAATAAAAAATAATGAGAGCTAAATGTTTTTTAATGTGTGCCAAATCTAGATTGTTTTGTGTATGAGAGACTTTACAGCAGCCTGCACACTCACTACACAGTTTCCAGCTGATAATGAAAACTCTTTCCTGCTGTGTTTGTCATACTCAGTCCCATTAACCTCTTTTTTGGGTCCCAGGAACCCAGTGGGTGGACCATGCGCGGGAGATCCCAGACAATACAAGATCTGCAACACCAAGGTCAGTTCAGCATGAAACTTTTCACACTCTATAACAAAACAAGTTTTGATGCAAACATTTTAGAACAATGACTGATGTTTGCTTGAGTTGGTCATGTAGGTGTGTTCGGGGCAGGTGTAGCAGCTGCAGGCTTTCAGGGTGTGATCTGGAATTTCACTGACATATTAACCCGTGTCTTCACTACGCTGCTTTGCACTGAACTCTGGGATTTAACACGGTCGTGCTGCAGTCAGGTATCAGACCTGCTATTGTGTTAGAAACGTGCTGTGAGGTCAGCGGCTGTGTGTCAGACACGTTGCGCTGTGTGTGTGTGTGGGTGTGTTTGGACAGCCAAGTCACTGTGGCCCATATTGATTAAAGGAAAAACACACAGGTTGGTTGCAGCATGTTTAAGCATGCTCGAATGTATGTGCATGTGGCAGTTTGTACAGTGTGATTAGCTCAGAGCTTCGAGTGAATGGACACAAATCCCTGACTTCCTCTCTCTGCTGCAAATCTGTTCACGCTGCGACAATTAATTCATTTTAGGGTTAAGATTAGAATTATGACAGGGTTAAGGTTTGGTTTAAAAGAATGCGGTCTAGATTGGGTAAGAGTTGGGGTTGGGCATGAAGTTGTTATGGTTAAGTTTAAGATAAGTTTCAGGGAATTAATACAGCGTTCTCACAGTGCAATACAACGTCCTCACTGTGTGTGTGTGTGTGTGTGTGTGTGCAGGAGTGTCCCCCCAGCTCGGAGGACTTCAGAGAGATGCAGTGTGCTGCCTTCAATGACAGACCGTTAGTGGCTGGAAACTCCTTCAGATGGACCACCTTCCATGGAGGTCAGTGAGAGAATTCACTGTTCAGCTGCTGAGGACTTGTTGTTTGGAGATACGAGGTTTTCACAACAGTGGTATACTGTCACATGATTTTTCTGCATTTTCAGCATTTGTGCATTAAAAAGTGGTTCATTTGTCCCATTTTACTGGCAGTATATAGATAAGGACAAATATAGTTGTGTAAAAGCCATCATAGCTACTTTAGAAGTGTAACTAAGTCAACTGTAGTTGCGTCTCTTTAGACGACCAACCAAAATATTGAGACTCGAGACTTAAAGTTTTAAAAGTGCCACCAGAACAAGTCAGCGTAATTAAAATAAAACAAAATACTAAAACTGCTAGTATAAATGTACTATTATTTTCGACTGAGGGGTTGGCGAATTTTCTATCACTTATTTATGTAATTTTATATTACAATAGCAATACAGTACATTTTCTGTAAATACAGTTTAGTATCAACTTATAGATGAAATATCCAGATGAGCTGTTTCTGGCATCGTTGCCCACAACGGCCTAATAATACAAACAGAGACTGTGACAGACGCTTTTTGTGTAGTTACCAGAATTACGAAGTGTTGCATTTTTATAAATGATCTAATCAGACGGCGCCAAGTGCGTAATTTGATCAACGCAGGCTTGTGTGTGCTAATATTATTCATGGAGAAAATGACATGGGGAAAAAAAGATGAATTAAGCCACTGATTGCAGTTTCAATTTTTGTAATCTGAGCTTAATCTGATTAGTATTTGGCAAGTTTAGAAAGTGCATTGACTTTTCACTTTTTTACACACACACACACACACACACACACCAACCATAAGCCACAGACGTTCAGTAAATAACAAGACAAGTTGGAGAGTCTGTCCTAATGCATCCTTTGGGCTCAACTTGTTCGGATTCATATCAGAGATTTGAAAGGGATGTTTACCGCGGTACTAATGGTACAGAAAAATCTCTGCTGATATTGTCCAACCCTAGAAATAATTTTGAAAAATGTGAAGTTTTGTTAAGTTCACAAAGATTTTTTTAATGATATTTTTATTCGAGTTTTACCGTAATTTGTTTACAAAGTTAAAATCAAGTCATTACAACCTGAAGTCTGTGGTACTCCAAAACGGATGTGGACAGCCAGGTGTGCAGTAGAGAAGCACATTGTCATCTCAGCACTACTTTGGGTTTTTATGTATGCGACCACGTTCCACACATGTGTACAGTCCGCGGGCCTGTGGGTGCGTAGAGTTTGCAGGTCTGTGTGGAAGTTAATGTCACTCAGACCCTTGCAGACCTTTTGCAGATGGGAGCGAAATATAATTTGAGTGTTTTTTTCTGCTTGTCCCCCATGGGTAACTTCAGTTACTGTGTTGTTGGCAGTCATGTAGTAAACTTTCCATGCTGCCATGGCTGTCATGTCCACTGTGAGGCCTGCTGGGTGTTTAATCCACATGTGGTTAGGAGTTTTCTCTTGGACATCTGCTGGTTTTCTGCCTCCTTTCCCTCTCCGCTCTCTGCCAGTTCCTTCTCTTCACCTCCTGCCTCTTTCTGTTTCTCAGCCACCTCCCTCCCTCTCCTTTTATTTCCCATAATAAACTAATGAGCCACTGACTGAAGATCTTCCCTGCCAGGCTCTAACCCCTGTGAACTGAGCTGCCTGGCCTTGGGTCACAACTTCTACTACAACTTTGGCCGTGTGCTCGATGGCACAGCCTGTGACAAGGAGCCTGGAGCGGTGTGTGTCAACGGACGCTGCCTGGTGAGTGGAAACACTACTGTATGTGTGTGTTGGTGTTTTCTTTACATCCTGTATTCATGCATTTGGTGTTCAGTAATGCTTGAGTAAGTCTTGACATGTTATTGCATACTATTCCCTAAAGTTGTTTTGGCTAATGTGATAGCAAATAGTTGCCTATTTGCACATCTACCTGACACAGTTAAAGTCGTGCTTTGTCTAATTGATTAATTTAAGTCCAACATTCAGTCTCCCTTCAGCTCTGTTTGTTCTCCACCAACTCCTGAGAAAAATATCTGGCTCTTTAGCTGCTAAATGTTGCTTTATATGATATGATATATGGACGGATATGCCATCTTGGTTCATGCAGCTGTCAGCCCTAAAAGAACTTAATTTGGGTGTGGTGATCTCCAGAGTCTAAATGCTGTTTATTGAGGTTTAGATGTAGGTACAGTACAGTTAGAAAAGTATTCTCAAATGTCAAATACATTCAAATAATTGGTACAAGTCTGGGTATCAGAGCTACCAATCCACAACTGTCAAGTACTTAAAGTTGGCACTGAAAAATGTCTGGTCTAACAATCTTCTTTACTTATTCTTTAGTCAGATAGTTCCTGATTTAAATCAAAATTTGGACAGATTTAGAGAATTTTATATAGACCGAGTTCTTGTATGGCTACTTGTGTTTAGCCAAAATATAATATGTGGCTTCTTTTATTAAATGAAAAAAGACATTTGTCTTAATAACACATAAAGTATCATTTGGTGTCAGCGTTTTACTCCACTGTAAATTCCCATTTCAAAGTTTTATTTTAAAGATAATCTTAATCCTCTTCAACATATAAACACAGTCTCTGCTGGACAGTTTAACAATACTATAGGTTTATGTTATGGCCATCAAATGTAATTATTTCAACTTTGGCATGGTAGTCCAAAACACCGCACCATAGTTGCCAAATTTATCCAAAATTCTTAAAACTAGTGCCGTGCCGGTTCAACACGTGCCCGTTTGGAATGGGTCGATTTCTTGGTCTCCATTATTGCTGCATGCAGCTTTCTCGAGAACCACTCATCCAAACAACTTCACACTCAACACACTGCACTTCCTCGGGTCCTCAGCAATACACCCGCCAAGTGCGTAGTCGATCGGATGAACGGCTGTCTCTAATACAGTTGTTCATCTGTTGTAGTCATCCTAACTTTGTCTATGAGAAAATGAATGGGGCTTCTACTTCCAGAACCCTGGACGCTGGAAAGAACTCCTCTGACTCCGATTGAGCTAAAGTTTCTCTCTCTCTTTCTCTCTCTCTCTCTCTCTCTCTCTCCTCTCTTCATTCCCACCCTGTTGTGGTGTAAGTGATGTTGACCACTCTGACTGGAGCTCTCTAGAGAAGTGAACTCCATGCTGTGCGTTAGGGCCAGAGTGCACTCATCAGTGTGGACTGCAGCCTTCAGTTAGCATTACAGCTCTGCTCAGCACACAGTCCAGAGTGCTGCTCCCACATCCAGCCTGTCCCCTGCTCACCCCTCTCACCCTCACACAGATGGAGATGGTTGGAAATGAACTTGTATCCCTCGAGTCCTGCAGCTATTGCAGACTAATAGCATACACGTAATACTCAGTAGACACATCTGCTATATGAGGGGACACTCACAGGCAAGTTATTTTTACACCACTGACAAAGGGTTAACGTGTGTCTATGTTTACACATGTCTATATATACATGTGTGTGTGTGTGTGTGTGTGTGCATGCTAACGTGCGGTGTAAATAAGTGGATTTATGGACCTCTGACTCGGCTGGCCGGGGTCAGAACAGTGCAGGGCCTGAAACAGGAAGCAGATGCGGCCTGCAGCTGGTGTGGAGGACTACAGGTCACAAATTGAGATCAGACTGCAGAACACATGGCTGGTTTGGACGCAGCACATGTGTGTGTGTGTGTGTGTGTGTGCAGCGTATGTAAATGCTCTAAGTTATAAGTTTCTTTTATTTGCAGTTGGTAAATATTGATCTGAGTCAAATATCTAATTATCTAATTGTATTATCTGACAATCTATAAAATGGTAATATTAAAAAATGTCCATCATAAGTTGCCAGTGCCAAAGGGGGAGAGACTAACATCACAATGCTAACATGCTCACAGTGATAATGCTAACATGCAGATGTTTAGCAGAGATATTGTTAACCAGGTTCACCATCAGCCTGTTAACATGCTAACATTTTCTAATTAGCATTCAACAGTAAGTACAGCTGATGATGAAGGGAATATCATTAGTTCTGTAGGTATGGTCATAAACGAAAGGACTGGACAAATTAAAATTTTAACCTGCTGGTGGTGATCGATGAAAAGTCAGAGGATCACCAAAGTTATTGTCATTTATCCTCTTGGGACTTTGAATATCTGTAACAAATTTCACTGCGATCCACCCAATAGTTGTCAAGATATTGCACTCAAAACCAGAGATGTCAACCTCATGGTGGCGCTAGAGGAAAATTCAGGGGCTCACTAAAGTCAGTAGGTTTCCTCCTCTGGAGACCACAAATGTCTAAACCAAATTTCATGGCAATCCAGTAGTTGCTGATATATTTCAGTCTGGACCACAGTGGTGGACGCACCGACCGATATTGCCAACCCCTGAGGCACTAGCTCAGCTGAAAATCAATAAATCCTCACATTTGAGAAGCTGAAACCAGAGCATGTTTTGCATTTGTGCTTGATGGATGACTTAAACGATTAATAAATGATCGGAATTGTTGTCAGGTAATATTCTGTTGACCGACTAATCAATTAATTGACTAATTTCTTCAGCGCTAGTCCAATCACATACCAAAAGTGACAGTAGAGCAGCTGCTCAAAACCAAGTAAAACTGATCAGTTAACCCTGAAAGTTGCGGACTGAAAGAGTCAGTAGCACCAAGTTCACTCTTACACGATATCAGAGTTTTCTGGTGTTTTGCAGGACCGTAGTCGCTCCCTCAGTGGGGCCCATGCACTCTGCTACTCTGTCACAGAGGATTCATTTCCTGTTGTGCACACACAGATGCTTGGAGTGTTTTTGTGTTTTTAAGGGGCTTAGGGGGCTGATTATAGGTTCCCTAGATTGTTGCTCTCTTGCCTGGGAACCTCCCCCTTGATTGGTTTGCTCTGCAGAGCGGGAGATGAAGGCCGGAGAAGAAAGCGGCCACTGTAATCTATCTAGCAACAAGGTCCTCCACACACCATAAACCATCCAGCTCGTCCTCCGTGCTCTTTGCTTTGGCATTTTAACGTTTACAGAGACAACTCTCTGACCCGTCCTCCTCTCTTGAGGCCCTGAGCTGCCGTTTTTCCCCAAGGTAAATGTTTGTGAGGAGGAGAAAATAACAGGGAGAGGCAAACAAGAGAAGAAGAGAGAGTGGATCGAGTTGAATTATGGCTGAAGGTTTAAGTTGACTGTACAGCTGAGACAAAACAAAAAGAAAGTTTTGAAGTTGCCAGGGCTCTCGTCAGAAAATGTGTGAAGTTGGAGAGCTGCTTATCAACGCGCTGTCAGAGAAACAAGTTTTTAGCAGAGACATCCAATCAGATAAATTGTTGTTTCCTAAACATTTGCGCGTACGTTTGTGTGTGTCATACAGAAGCCCGGCTGTGACGCCATCCTGGGTTCAAAGCAGCAGGAGGATGCATGCATGGTGTGTGGAGGACAAAACACCACCTGTCTGCACCACAAGAGCGTGTACCAGAGCAACGGTCTGGAGGCAGGTAGGATACACACACACACACACACACACACACACACACAATCACCATATTATCTCCACAAGGAATCAATTGCAGCAGTTTCAAAACAACACGATCTGCGGATAATTCCAGGCCCTCTTTGTGTTTTCCCTCCCAAGTGTTATTAGTCAATCAAGCTCAGTCAAGAGGTTATTGTTCTCTGATAAAGTGAACATTAACCACGGTAACAAACTAAACCTGTTGGCTGCCTTCCAGAAAGAAATTCAACAGGTCCTTCAAAATTACAGTCGTTAAGACTTCAGGAAGGAGGAGGAAGAACACAGAGTTCTTCAGGCTCAAGCTCCAAATGACACTCTGGCTCAATGCCACCAAAACATTTTCTGCCCACACTGGTACCTGCAGCTCAGAGGGTCCGACTGTTCACATCAAACATGTTGGGAGGAGGTCAAAAGCTGCAGGGTGTTCTTTGGTTTGTCCGTAAATCCCCTATCAAAAAAGATATTAGGACAACAGGTTATCAAATACACAGTCCAATAAACACGTTGCTTCTGACTCAATGTGAATATTCAGTTTGTTTCAAAATGTGAAGCGTAAACCAAAACAAACCAAGCTCAGAAATGCGACAGTAAACATTTGTTTTGTCGTTCAGACCAAAGAAAATTAACTGTTTAAGCAGCAGTTCAGCCAATAGAGGCAAACCTCCAAAAAATGACATATACAGTACATGCAGGATGTGACAAATGTTGTAAATGTTATGCAAAAATACAACAGTTTGCCGCTGACTGCCTTTACTCAGTGCTGTCAAAGACACTTCAGTCAAGGAACTGATCATTAACCATTTGCTACTGATCATAGCAGATGGTTCTACAGTTAAATTTGTCGGAAAAGGCTCTGCTCTTAGATGCAGACCTGCAAACTTGTCACCAATTTTGAAACCATCTGCAAACCTACCTTCCTCTTCACTCCACCTGGATAAATTACAGACATTATATATTAAACATTTAAAATGGTCTATTATTCTTGAACCTACTCTGGGAACAGTCAACACGGTGAATAATCACTCCGATTGTGATGGGAAGAAGAATGTGACAGACCGGATAGAACAATGTCAGCAGTGATGTAAGAGGGAAAGAAAATTGAATTAGGTGTGCTCAAGACGGGACAAAAGTGTCATTTAGATCCTGTGTTGCCCTCTGCTGAGAGTTGAATCGCTTTGTGAGATTCATGGAAACACACGAACAGAAAGTACCCAACACCTCTGGCGTGCGACTTGGCCCGGAACTCGACTCTGTAACAGTGGCTTCCTCTCACAGCTCTGTGTGTGGGCAGAGCAGAGTGCCGGCCGTAAGGGCTCAGATTGAGCAAGAAGAAAACAGGCTGATAATGGCCACTTTGTTTGGGCGACTCAACAGCCTTGGGAGGTTTTCTCTCCTCCTGCAGCTGCGTTTCCCAACGGAGGGAGAACTGATGGAGGGCAGTCGCACAAAATTGCTCCTCACAAGGTCATACGTCGACGGCCTCGAGCTCATCGCTGCCCGTCTGTGACTCTGACATTTCCTCAGTCACAACGCCACATCTTCTCATAGCCAATGAAGCTGATGAAGCTCGTGCATAGTTTCTCTCTGAGACGGGTAAGCAGGGGCAACCAAAGTTAGGCGCTCTCCAGAGGCCGTAATGAATGGAGTTCATCCTGCGGCTACTTTTCGCTCCAGAACAGCAGGGGAACCATAGAGCTGTCCCAGCCTCGTTTTGTTGTGGCTCAGAAGTGAAATATCACTCTGTAACGAATGGTTGTGGTTTCAGCTCATTCATAAATTGTCTGTCTATATGCTCGTAAACCGATCCTGTAAACCATTAATCATAGTTAATCATTACTGACATCATAAATGTTGATTGTTTTATAATGACAGACAATCAAGACTTTGCAACAGCATTGTGATACGAGCCACAGCCGGCCAGTGTTTGGCAAATTCTTTTCAAAAGAACATAATTATCTGATTACTAATCCAGATTATCTGTGAGTTGCTGATTCCCTATCAGTTACTGATTGCTGAAAAATGGCAGATGATGATTTAGTGTGTTATTCAAAGATTAACCCTGAATATAAAGTGCACAGTACAAAGTGAAGGCCTACAGCAGTGACTGCACTGTAATAATGCTACAGTAAACTGTTGTTGTGCTGACGTTGCACATCTCAACAAGCAGACTTGTCTATTTCCGCCTACTGTGTAAGTGGCTTTACACAATTTTAAAAGTCAACCAACAAGTTCACTCACTCAAAGAGTCTTAAAAATCAAGTCTCTAAAGGATGTAAAGTAAAAGTAGCAGCAGCGTCTGAACAAACAGCAACTGTAGCTTTAAGTTTTGAAGAGAAACGAATAGAGCTGACATCAGAACACCAGAAACTCTACACGACTTCCGTCGCACACTGAAAAGTCGTATTCAGACTGCACCTCGGCCCATGAAAATAAAATTTTAAATAAAACAAAAAAAACCCTCTCTCTCTTATTTGTTTCTAAATGTAGAACTTGAAGCATTATGAAGCAGTTCAACTTATTTGATGAACTTGATGTATTTGCATGATTCTTGCGATTTTTGGTTTGTATCCACACGGTTGAATGCACTCAAAAGCGTCAGCTAAATATGTGTAATTTAATGTAATGTATTGTAATGCTGCTTTTTCTGTCGTGACATGAACACGAACACTATAGTAACCATCTCAGGTGGCGCCACGGTTAATGATGTTTACATTGTGCAAAATCATAAGTACGGAAAGAAGATGTTGATGATGTTGAGGTCTGCATATAATTACACAGTCTTTAGGAAAATTACAGTATTTTGCAACCTTGGTCTTATTTTTGTAGTTTTCGTTCATTTTAGGTGTACTTACCTACATACTAGCATAACATAGCGGTAATCACTGTCATTATAGAGGTATTGAACATGAGTACTCAGTACTGCAACCAGCGTCACGATGGACCTCAATGTAATCAAGGAAATACAAGTCTTAAAACTGCTCTTTTAAAGTGGTACTCCTGTGCTTTAGTGCTGCAAGAGACAGAGTTTAAAAAAGAATATTCAATATCGATGCAGCAAAGGCAGAGATATCCTGACTTTTGGTGTCCTAGTATGGGTCAAGCGCCACAGAAACCCTGGATCCAACACTTCACAATGCAACTTGATGGCTTTGCAAAGACATGTTTTTAATTTGGGGCTATATACATAACTTCTCATTCTGTTTGACCTCTACGTTGCTTAAGGTCATGTCCCCGTGTAAACAAAACACTGGAAAGCATCCGGTCAACCCGTAAGTTGAGCCCAGAATTATATCTGCAATGCAACAACAGAGTTTTAAGGGATTATGTTAACTTTAATGTCCATTTATATTCAATTAACTTGACTTTAAAAGCCATCTGAGGCTTTTCTCTTCTTGGCCTCATTTTACTTGTTTTAAAGCTGTTTTCAGTGCAGCACGTGTGTCCCAGATTGTAAAAAACAGATTTTTCCTTTAATCAAGTGAAATAGTTGAAAAAAAGGGAAACTAACATTAAAACCAAGCCTCTAACTGAGTGTCTCTGTTTGCCAGGCGGACCTTTTGGATACAACGAAGTGGCCATGATACCAGCTGGAGCCACTCACATCCGAGTCACTGATAACAGCAGGAATTATCTAGGTAAGATTCAGCCTGTCACACAACACACAGGACACCTGGTCTGCCAGTTTCAGCTTTCTGCAGAAGACTCACTTTGCGTCACTGGTTCCATGGCTGGAGTGTAAATCAGGAACTTTAAATTAATTCCTAGACTTGCTATTACTTCCTCTCCCCAGAGACAGGAGGGGCTCAGCAGTCCCATCTGGTCTCTGGACCTGCTGTGTGTTTACCAGGCAACATAATAACCAAGGGCATCTATTCTCATCCTTGTTTATGAGACCAAAATAAAACAGGCCCCGAAATGGCACACACTGTGGTCTTGAAAGGGACGCTCATAAAGGCTTTATCTGACCACTGGGGCAAAGCAGGTGAAGGTACTTGTTTCCATTTCATGTCATGGAAAATCTCTGTCCCACCACTGAGGAGAGACAGCTGCCATATATAGCCAGCTGGCATATTTCTGTTTCTGACGGCCTGCCTTTACCTCAGCATGACCCACTTATATGGAGAGCTAATTGTTGGCATTTAGAAATATTTGACTCATTTATCAACACTGAATAACACCAAACTTTTCCTTCGTTCCTTCTCATCATCTTCTACCTTCATCCAGCCCTCCAGAACGGCCGCTCCCAGTTTGTGATCAACGGTAACTGGAAGATCAGCATTCCAGGCGAGTACAATGTAGCTGGGACGAAGCTGCTGTACCGGCGCTCGGCAGACACCTGGGAGAGCTTTGAGGTGCCAGGACCCACCAAGGAAGATCTCCATCTAATGGTGAGAGTTCCAAGATACTGGAATAGGACTAGTTTAGTCTTCATCTGGTCTCAGGAACCGGAAATCTCTTGCTGTTTAATAGCTTTTTGTTACTTTTGCCATCATTGCAAAGTCATCATAAAGTTTCACCTGTTTGCAAGCACAATATCTGTATTTGACATTAAAACCAGACCTACTTTATTAAGGCCATTCTGGTAAGTCTGTTTTATCACAATCAATCAGTATGACGCCATTGAGAAACCAGTAAAAGATAAACACATTCTACTTTCCTACATTGTGCAGTATATTGTCAAATGGAAGTTATTTGGCTTATTGTTCACGATTTCACAAGGTAAAAAAAACATCAGGTTTGAATACATAATTGATTGTTTCCATTCAGGCTCTGTGCAGGTATTTCGCAAACCTGGCTCAGCTACCAAACAGCTGTTAACCATTGCTCTCTCCTAAGATACTGTAAAAACACGAGTCTGCTGTTGTAAGTTCTGTAAAACACTGATGGTGGTTGTAAGCATCCTGTTTGTTGCATTTGACGACTCCTTCAGAGCGAGAATTAATACAACAGCATTCATGACTTCTTCCTGGGGGACTGTGGCCCGAGTTCATTGCCTACTAGTGCAGAGCTCGTTCAAAACGTGACCGTTCGGAATGGGCAGATTGCTTGGCCTCTTGTATTGCTGCTTGCCGCTCATCCAAACAACTTCACACTGCACACTGCACTTCCTTGGGTTCTCAGCAATACACCCACCAAGTGTGAAGTCGATCGGATGATGTTGTTGAGATAATCGGAGGACAGACAAATAATTTGTCTTTGTACTCTTGTAACCCTAAGTCTAAGGGCTAGGAGTTAACCCTTATCCTTAGGGTTAAGACAACAGGCTTTGTAAGGCACAGGGAAAGCTGTTAATGTGTCATCCATTTAGCTGCCATGCCGTTCATCCCTCATTTAGTTTAGTTACCCTTGTAACCCTAACCCTTACATTTACAAGAGTACAGGGACAGATTATAGGCGATGGACACCTGGACCAGTCGTCCCAAAAAGTTCAGTAAAGCACAGAGAAAATAGTTGAGATTCAAATTCATTCTTGACCTGGGAAGAAGCTGTTGATAAAACAATGACACCACAAGATCTATTATATATTAAACAAGAGATGGTATTGAGGTCGATCCGGGCTTTTTAACGGATTGCTACCGGCTAAATAAATCTGATCAAATGCAGATCCTTTCTTTACTGTAGTCTGTTGTGTTTTGTCCACCTGGTGTTGCAGTGTGGCTCTTCTTTACCACAGTGTGGGCTTTTCGCCGCATATGTGAGGGAAAATTAGCGTGTGATTGTAAAAAATTAGTTGGGCGCACCTGTGAGTTCTGACAGAGGTTGGCCAAAAAGCTAAGATGCTAACAAATCTGTTGCCCAGTCAGGCACAATAAGCTCTCTGCGAGCTGGTCTACATGACCAAAGATGGTTTATGAACAAAAAGAGGCATCACTCTGTAACACCACTGTACACCACTGAGTACTGTAACTTCCTCTGTCGCTGCTCTGACTGCATTTACTCCATAAAGAGCTGGTCTGGTGCCAAAATAAGGAGTAAAAGTAAATACATGCTTTATGTTATTTTACAGTATTACTGTATATAAATGTTGATGCATGCAGTTGCAAAGCTTACCCTGCACTTTAAGGTAAAATAGGAGGGCAGGTGAAAACAGAAAAAAAGATTCAACACCTTTCCCTGCCAGTCTAGATGTTTCCATGCTGTCCTTGTGTGCAGGTGCTGGCGACAGACAGTAACCCAGGGATCGAGTATGAGTACTGGTTGCCACCAGACCAATACGCCCTCCACCATGGGAGGAGGAGTCCACTGCGTCAAGCTCACCACACTGCCAACTACCTCCCCTGGGACCAACCTGCCACTACGACCACCACTACCACCACCACCACCAGCACCCGGGCTCCTCCTGTCACCACCCGACCCCACTGGTGTAAGTTTTGCCTCCAGCTTCATTTAATCACCCTGAAGTATATTCAGAGATGAAAGCTCGAGTTTAAAGGAATAACCAATAAGTTATCTACTCATTTCTATGTCAGTCAAAACTCCACTGAAGTTGGGAAGAACCCTAAGGCCGTGTTTAAACAGGCATTAGTGCAGCCGCCTCATTCATTTCAATGAGGCCGCTGCGTTGGCACCCCCAGGCTTCAGCAAAATAAAACACAGGGTCGTCTGGCAAAAAAGTTAGCCTCTGTAGTTTCGCAGTTCTCCCTCAAACACTTGAAGCTAATGAATCCTCTGTTTAAAAACTTCAAAAACAGATAAATGTCCATTAAAGTAAAATTCCAGTTTCATACATGCAGTTTCAACATATCTTGTTTTCGTAGTGTTGTCCATTGTCTTTGTTAGTAAGAATACTCACCAAGTTAATTACTGAGAACATCAACATCACTAAAAAGACCTCTGATTGGACAAGAAACTCGTGCCGCCAGATGGATCAGGCAGATTGTAAACACATCAGGTTATCCAAACCATACCAAACTTATTTTATTTGGAAATGTATTTATAAAATGATCACCCAAAATGTCTGCTGACACACTTTTCCTGTGCAAGAAGGGATTATTGCTGTCATTTCAGGTGCGTTCACTTTCAGATTTACCTCCAAAGAAAGAGGTTTGGAGATTCTGGTTTAACTGTTGTATTGTTTACAACACACGGGTTTCTTGTCCCATTGGACTTTGTGTAGCGATGTCGCTGTGTTCCCAGATAAAGTTGTATCATAATAAGAATGATGGCCACATTTACCGAAATAAGACCAACCTCCTAATGTCTATCAGCTCATGTAGCATATTCCAAGTGGTTTTAAACTAAACGATTGCACTGGTGGTCCAAAAAATCCAGTATTTAATACATTATGCCCAAGATGTTCCTCACTGGCTTTGGTCTACAACATGCCAACAGTATTGCTACAGAAGAAAGCAGGCCTCTGTCAGAACTTTGTAACTGTGGGGAATATTAATGAGGGAAATACTGGATCTTTGGAAGAGTAAAGCACTTAGATGATGCAGCAGGAGCATGGAGAAGCTGCACCTGGAGCACTTGGAGTGATCTGATGGACATCTTATATCTGATTTTGGAGCTATTCAAATATGTCTGTGTTATCATCAGCAGTCTGGGATGAGACTGAGATGGTAATTGTCAAAGTAACTTGTGTGTTTTCCTTCAGCCTTCAGTGGAGTTTCAGCTGACATGGGTTTAGTAGCCAATGACTGAACTTTAATTTCAGGGTGAATGACTCCTGTAAGAGAGAAATATTAAGCCAACTTTAGCAGATGAGTGGGTTTAATTGCCCGTACGTGAGAAGACTTTGACCCAAAGTCTGCAGCAACAGCATTGTGATGTTTTTTATTTTATTGGAGGAAGTATTAGACTCAAGTCAGTATCAAATACACTAATCTTGATTATATTGAAATTCCTGCACTATCTCACAGGTGTTTTCAGTCATGTACTATTAACAATGATAAAGGAAGTTGCCAAAGCTAACAGGTGCAACAAACTAGCAGGGGAATGAGGGAAATATCAACCAATCACGATCTACACACGCCCACAAAGTCCTGAGAGGGGGTCCGATCAATAAGTAAAAACACCTGTGTGGTGGACGATGGGTTAAAAAGAATCCATCTGCAGGTCACATTTGATTTAAAAGAGTTTATCTGCAGGCTGACCTGGTTGCTGCTGCTGAGGAATGCAGCTGGTTTATCTCTCATGATAAGTCTGCAGTACACATGTGCTGACTCTCTCCTTACCGCCTCAAATACTCACATTCACATGGAAATCTGCAAGCAGCCGGAGGACTTGTGTCTTCTGTCAGAATCGATCCAACACTGTAATAAATCTAAGTGGCCTCTCTGGAAATATTTTCCAGCTGATGGATTCATGCCAAACAGGATCTGACTCTTGTTGTGGCCAGAAATAGTGTGTTGATTGTTTGTTAGGTACCAAGGCGAACTTGGTCATGATTTTCCATCTTGAGCAGGACATAATGAAGTTAGAATGATCTGAAAAAGTAGGAATCGTATGAATATGTGTTTCATGATGCCATTTTCATGTGATTTGGACTGTTAAGGCATCACAGGCATATTGAGAGAGAGCTCTGCTGTTTCATTACTATCAGACCAATATATCCAAACCAAGTATTTCCTGTTTTCTCTGATCTGTCGCACAACATAGTGAGCTGATGTGTGCCCTCAGTGTTTTAAAGTTTATTTTTGACAGAAGGTGGTCTGAGTTACTCATTGGCACTGATGTCAATGCATGGCCATTAACTGAATCCAGGAGTCTTGTAATTGCAGCTAGCTGGTGATTTACCGTACTAAAATGAACAGCAGCAGACAAAATAACTGATGCATTTTAAGCCAGAGCACAACATGAAATACGTTTTTACCATCCAAGGTAAAGAAGACATTCTTCTACTTGATTCTGGTGTCAGTTTTTGATCCAAGGTGTCTGATAGTAAGAACTGTATGTGAACAGGAACCTGTCCTAGTGTGAGGAAAGTGTGCTTTTTAAACTCTATTGTCCCACAATGAAAATGGAGTAGCTGCTCACAAATGGAAACAAATTCAAACAAACTGTGGATGATGGTGAGACAGCTGCAAAAATCTGATGTGTGTCAGTACACATCTTGCATTGCTGCTGGTGATACTGAAATAAACTAATTTGTCTTAAAACAGAGTAACTGCTGTTTTGCACAGCATCTTTTTTTCTTTTTTAAATAAAACAGTATAATTAGGGTTCGCTTTGAAAAGATGGCTTATTCAGAACTGAACCAACTCTTAACAACATTGTTTTCAACAGTGTGTGTGATTTGTGTCTACTAGTTTTAAGACCTGTGAAGCCGCCACGAAAAACTCCCCACCGCAACCGCCACCAACGCCCTCACCAGCCCATCCTGCCCCGCCTGGAGCGGGAGGAGAACCACAGAAACCTCCTGCCTCAGCCCTCACCTGGAAGTATGTTCATCATTTTCCCAACTCAACTCACCCCATCCCCCCACAGGCTACGCCCACCTAACCATGACCCAATGAACGTTAAAGGGATGCTCAGATATTTCGCTTGTTTGCTGTCTTGCTGGAAGTTTGATGAGAAGATCGATATAAGTTTCTTCATTGTTTGGTCAGCAGAAGATCTTGAAGCAGGGGGAAACAGCCAGCCGCTACTAACTCCAACAGCACCAATACACCCAAAAATCCCCTGGGTTTTGTTCAAACTTAAGAAAGTGATCGACAGACATAGAAGGTGGAAATAAGAAGAAGAAATTAGACAGTTTTGGAGTTGTTAGAAGGCGCCTTTGATGGAGCTAGGCTACCTGTTTCCCCCTGCTTCCAGCAGCTATGCTTAACACCTGGAGCTACTTCAGTAGCCTGATATTGAGGCCAAATTTTGTTTTCATTCCATTATTCTTCTGATACCATGTTGATGTGTTCAGAGTGGCCACTGGGACAAATGGGCAGCTCTCTTAATACATCCATGTTCAGACGTCTGTAAAAAGGCTGATTGATATCAACCTTTTTATCTAAGAAAGCAAGCATTTATATTTCTCAACATGTCAAGGTATTTTTAAGGTCTTCATATCATGGCTATATTTGTGAGCTTATTTCTGCTTGGTTTATCGTGCAGGGCACTGTGGGACATGTCAGCGGGTTAAAGGTCGAAGGGAACGGCAGAGACAGTATTGCCAGAAGGACTTTGGTGAGTCTGAACTTTGTAGCTTTGCTGTTTTTAAATGGCTTGTGACAGAACGCTAACTTTAACTTGTAAATATCTTATTGAACTATCTCTGCTTCCTGTTAGTTTTCCGGGGCAGAGTCCTCGGGAAGCTGTACAGAGGTGAGGAGACGCGTTATGACGTCCAGATCATCCACACCTACCGGAACGGCTTCCGTCTGGAGCACCGGGAGTTCTTGTGGGTCCCTAATGTGTGTGACTGCCCCCACCTGGAGGTGGGGAAACAGTATATACTGATGGTGCGTCGTCACATTAACTATGAGCACACGCTAAACCGCATCCTGCTGGAGGAGGAGAGCTACGTGGTGCCGTACAGACCCAGAGAGGACGAACTGCTGCGACCGCTCGAAAGACTCTGCAGCAACAGAAGACCCAAACAGCCAGCAGAACTGAGGGGATGAATGTAGAAATATGCTGTGTGTGTCAGAGAATGAAGCTCGTATTCATATGAAGCTTTATTCATTTCCAACGTTTCACTTCTGGACCTTCAAAGTATCATCAGACTGCATGTGATCCATGTGGTGATCTGATGAATTCCAGAGTGGCATCACTGGAGAAAAATGATAGTTGGATCGTCGACAGACAGTTTCAGCCTCATTTGAAACTCGCCACATTAAGACACCAAAAAGACTCCACATTTATTTAAAAGCCTGACCAGCTTACTGTACCATATAGAGCACTT
This sequence comes from Oplegnathus fasciatus, assembly GCA_003416845.1. Classification (NCBI taxonomy): domain Eukaryota; kingdom Metazoa; phylum Chordata; class Actinopteri; order Centrarchiformes; family Oplegnathidae; genus Oplegnathus; species Oplegnathus fasciatus. Next base: position 625,412 of record NTHP01000272.1, read on the forward strand.
TAGGTGGATGCTTGTGCCCACCTTTAAACACATACCAAAGAGAAGAACATTGACTGAAATGGCCTTTTTGTTATTGCTGTTTTTCCACAGCTATCATTTAATTTTTTTATATTATTTTATTTGCGTGTGTGTAAACTTAAAGGAAAAATCCACCTCAAAACAGCTACTGAAATCCTGTCAAACACCATTTTGATTTTGTTTATTTCTGAGGATAAATTGCCCCAAATCACTTCATCCATCATCCAGCAGCTCAGTAGAGTTCATGTAGCAGCAAATGTTTCAGCGATCTAAAATACCAACAGCAAGTGTTGGCGTTATAGATATATAGTCTTTCTAAAGCTGCCATAACATAACTGATGGCCGCAACATAAACCTAAAGGAACATTGAGGATTTCCTTTAAAGAAAACTTTGAAATGGGAATTTTCAGCAAGGAAAAACACCTCCAGAACCAGCTGCTCTGTCAGAGTTTCTCCACTACAGTCACAGAAAATAGACCAGAACGTAATAAAGATTATAACTTTAACAATTTTAAATTAATTTCTAACAGATTCTAACTCTGCTATCATCTATCATTATCTGTCCGGCAGCTAAATGCAACAAGTTCAGGTACAGTTTCTGTACTGGGGGTTCTTGAAAGGCTTCTTGGAAACGTAGGTAAGGAAAATTAAATAGTGGAAAAACAGATCAAATACCAAATTACAGCATGCAATCAGGATTTAGAGGTGGATTTTTCTTTTAGTTTTCACTCAAGATATAGTAACAACATATTGCTTCACAACGTATTTATGTATAAAAAATAAGCTTAAACCACAACACATCACTTGTGTGTCACTTGTTTAGCGTCTTCCACAGTGTCTGCGTTGCTCCTTTGTGGTATTCATTTTTATAGTGTGTTAAATCAGGTTTGCTTTGTGATACCTATCGTGAAAGAGATTATGAAATATACAGTATTTTATTGTGTGGCACTGATTAGCTACAAATATACTAAAGTATAATTTGACTATAATTGTTTTGAGAAAACTTGCAGTCTGTTAAATAGTCAGTTAACTTCTGTGCCTTGTGTTATGCATTTGAAATATAACATTTTCTTTCGAACCTCATCTACATGTGCCAAAAGAGTTTCTTTGTACATTTGTCCATAGAGTGTATGAATGATAATGACCCACTCTACTCAATGTAAAGTTATTGTAGAAGTTCACATAAACCAACAGTTGTGATTGAATTTAGAATTAAAGCTGATTATACATTTTTTATGTGATTTTTGCTATTTATCACACAGTTTGACAAACCAGACATGAGAACAGCAGCGTTTGTAAGAAAACAATGTATTTACAAAAAAGCTTCACATCTACAACAAAGGAAACACTACATTAAACTGCAGATAACATAACTGTATACATATATTTTTTGACTGAGCCAGATTACTGCTCATTAACTGTCAGGAAGTCATCACAGACACTCGGCTCAGCGTGCCTTCAGTGGAGGGGAGCGTTGTAGAAACCAGTCCCGGGTTTCCACCTACCAGCATCAACATCTGAGGAACAGGGGGGCTATTTTAGATTCACAACACAGTTCACCTCAGCGTCCTGCAGACATGACTACTTCATCTGAAGGCATGAGACAGAAAGCTTCTATCCCTTCTGGAAGTGAGTTTTAGTATTTTTTGTTTTTTGAGCACTCTTGGTTTTTAATTTTTAAAGTTTGCAAAATAGAGTAACACACGCAAAACAAAATGTAAACATGAATTAATTTAACGAATGTAGAAGTGAATGATGTACTGTAAAGCAACATAAAGCCAGCATGCAGCTTGTTCCTCACTGTAAGTCAGATTTTGACTTAATTTTTGCTCCAATTTACAGTAACACATCTCTCGTGTTGAACTTTGAAAAACATCACACATTTCTGTTTAGCTGCCTCTCAGTCGCTCTGTCAGACCTTCTGTCACTGAGAATTTAAAAATCAATCTTGTGAAAAGATGCAGAGAAAATACAGAAAAAGGGAAGTTGTTATCCCTGTGATCGTGGACGCTTGGGGTTTTATTTTATTTTAACACATGAACAAATCTTTCTTTGGCTTTGGTCTGGAAAATAAGAACCAATCCTGAAGCTGCCTCATTGGACAAAGTTCATAATTTAATGAAAGGATGCAATTAAATTGGTTCTGTCTGTACATTTTCTGGTTTGTAACTGTTAGCATTAAATAAAAGAAAGTTCATGCAATTATTCTATGTAACTACAGAGTGACTGTTCCATTTATTTTCATTCCAGCAGCTGATTTCAACTTGGAGTTTTGGACTAATTTGCAGCAGTTATACCCAAGTCCATTATTATGCTGGAATGAAAAGTCCTTAATAAATGTCCAAATGTTCGTGATATACAATTATTCTCTTTTGTGACGAGAGTTAGCCGAGAAGATCGACACCAGTAAATATGGGGCTATAGCCAGGAGTCGATTAGCTTTATCTTAGCATAAAGACTGTAAACACAGGATACAGCTTGCCTGGCTCTGTCCACAGCTTTAAAATACGCCTAACATCACCTCTAAAGCTCACTAATTAACCCATTATATCTTGTTTGTTTAATCTGTACACAAACAGAAATGTAAACTGAACAAGTTGTGGTTTTTACGGGGAGTCATGTTTTTTCTAGGCCTGTTCTGTAACCAGTTGGCAACCGAATTTGACTGCAAGACGAGCAGCCGATCGACAAATGTGTTATCATCACAATATAACTGTGTGTGTCATGTCGTGTCATAGGTAACTGGATGGAAACAAAAAGCGATGATGCAGATATAAAACCAAGCACCTGCTGATTACACAGATTAAACCACAGAGGCAACATCTGTTGTAGCGTTTGGTTGAAGAGAAAACCTTCACACGGCTTCACGTCGTTGGACACCGCCATCAATAATCTGCAGAAATATTTAGTTTTAGTTCTTTGATTATTGTTGTAACAACTTTTACTGTGCAATCACTCTGAAATATGTCAGTAAGGATCATCTCTTGCCTCGGAGGTTATGTTTGAACGTACACAGTTGATGCGGTTAGCCCACAGTTCTCTCCTTCCAAAAGATTTGTTCATGATCAAAACCCTCGACTGCCTGTCCGAGATCAGAGGACTAGCAGGGCTTTCTTTTTTAGGGCAGACTCTTTTATCAGAATAAAAAACATAATTGGGACGTGTGCCTCTGTAGCAATATTACAGCAAATATCTAGAATTCCTCCTCTGTTATAATATTAAAAGTCTAAATACAGCCAAAAATGTAAAATAATACTAATATTAAAGACTAAAATTCATAAATGTATCTATCTTTACACCTACTCACTGTAATTCCCACATTATACAGAGTGAGAGTTCACCCCTTCTGATCCCTTTGGCAATTCAAAATGTAAGTGTGTTTCCAAACCACAGTCAAGTCCTCGTTAGTGGTTTAATTTCATGGTGTCCAGCCTGTGACATCAGTTCTTTATCCAGTTCTTCACATATCAACAGGGCACTGAGCACTGAGCCCTCTGATTGGTCCTTCTCACAGCACTGTGAGTCTTTGACCCCTGACCCCTGCGACCTCCGCTCCTGAATATCCCCTCCTGCAGGGCACCAGCGGGGAGGCTCAGAGTCATCTGACCTCTCGTCCACATCGTGCCCTGTCCGCCTCCTGCCTGCCCGGCCCCCTCACAGAGAGTGTCAGACGCTGACAGAGACGTGACGGGAGGATCCTGAGCGGCGTTTGATGCGTGAGCGGCGAGGTCTGGATTCAGACTGACAGCTGCACAGAGGACCCAGCAGCAGCCAGAGGTAGAGGATCACACAGGCCCAGCAGGACGACATCTTCACCCAGAAGGTAGACCAGCTGCCGTGGGTGAAGGTGGTCTCCAACACTGCTGACTCATAGCTGGAGGAGGAAAGCACAGTTTAACTCCGTGCTACTCCAGGTGCTTAAGAACGGGTCAAAAATGATTAGGATGAGGAGAGGAGCTGATTATGTTTCAATTTTTTAAAAAGCAACTCCCTCCCCTTGATGAAGAGAAAAATTGCAACACCCGTCACACAATATCTAATAGTAATATAATAATTTATTGAAAAATTAATGAATTTCTACAATCAATTTTGCCATAAACTCCAATTTAAACTTTAAAATGTCAATGGAATAATAATTTTCATGTAGCCACCAAATCACACAATAAAAGTGGAATTAGCAATTATCAAAATAGTGGCAAACATAACGAAATGATGCGTTCTATTTACCAAACTGTGACTGTCACTTTATATGACACATTTACATTTTTTATCTTGCTGTAGTTCTGGTTTCTGTTTAATAAAAATAAAGTGAAGGTGGGAGCTGCGATTGGATTTTGACAAACAACTCTCTGGAGAGATAACATCCAAGGACCCTCCTCCACTCGCCCAAAAAGGTTTGATTACAATCCCTTGAGCCAAGCTAAAAAAAATAAATAGCCCGCCAAATTTCCTGATCCTTTCTGCCCCTTAATAGTTTTCATACAATTCCTTAGAAATCACAACAGTCAACATATTTAGATGAAAACAGTAAAAGTGCTGAATGCAAAACAGGAAGGGTCGTTAACTAACCTGAACCAGTTAGTGAGGGTCATCATGACGTACAGCGAGGCCAAGAAGAAGACAAAGTGGAAGAAGAAGTAGCTGTAAGCCACTCTCTGGGTCTCGTTGTGAATAACCTTCTGACAGCCTTTGTTCTCGTCGTCGATCACAAACTCCTCCTCAGCTGAAAAAGACAAATTCATAAGTGAGAATGTCTCTCATCAAAGCTCAGGCCTGCAGCAAAGATCTCAAAGACCAACTCAAACCATCGATGACAGAATTGTGAGGAAATGCAGACAAAATGAAAATAAGACAGTGTAGTGGGGCTGAGACTGAACAGTCTACCTGTACACGCTGCAGTGATCAAAGCCAAACATGACCCATCGCTTCAGTCACAAACCTGCCATTTCATCGTCGATACACACCAAATTCAGTTTTGTTTGGAGATGTCAGTTTGTTTTACATATTTTTTGAATTTACAGCACACACTTTTGAGGGTCCTCGTTCATCCAAAATATTTCCAAACTATTTTTCTCTAATAAAACCTGCAGCTTCTCTATTGAGATGCTGGCTCAAAGAAACATCTTTAATGAAAAGAGTATGTTATAGTTACAGCAACTAGTTGGACTTAAAAAAACTGCTGTTATTAAAGGCTTTCTTGTAAACAAACAAAGGTTTACTTTCAGTGTTTCACTGCACAGTGTGTGTATCCTTGAGGCCTAACAAATATCCCCTCATAAAACATGTGCAAAGCTGTTTCTTTTTTAAAAAAAATATTTTAAATTGTTTATTGTTTACATGCATGTTTACTAGCTTCCTAGCTTCTTCCACTCATAAGAACATTGCTCCATAGCGTTCCTAATGGCCAAATCTCCACAAGGTTCCCTATGAGCTGATATTATTGTGGCAGTTTGCTTGATTGACAGGAGTCTCAGCCTGTGACAGTCAGTCGTGATGGCCACCCCTTGTCCAACGTCAGCTCAAATTTTGCCTAAAATTTGAATTTTCTGGGCCTAATTACTGCCAACAGTAACTTTAAGACACTTTCAGAAAGTTACATCACAGTCAGTCGGTGAATGTTTTTGTCCTGTCAATCATAAAACCTTTTGATTTCTAGTGATGTTTCTTCTGGTCTTGTTTGTTTGAATTGCAGACGGATAAGATCCAGCAACAGTCTTTGCACAACAAGGAAGTTAACGTGAAGCTGAAACTTGCACATGACAACATTAAAAACATGGTTTGAATTGCCTGGAAACTAAGCTTCATGCATTGTAAGTAAAAGTAAAGTAAAAGTTTATTTAGTATAGCACCTTTCACAGAGCAAGGTCACAAAGTGCTTTACAAAAGTCAAAAACATTAAAAATAAGACCATAAAACAGTAAAAAGAAACAAACAACAAAACAAAAGCAACAACAGACCTGAAAAACACACAAAATTTATGAACACTAGACAGCACGAGGCGAGACAAAGGTCAGTTTGAATAAATAAGTTTTCAGCTGCTTTTTGAAGGCGTCAACGGAGACCGCAGATCGTATGTCAATAGGACTTGTTGGAGCCACCACTTCAAAGGCACGATCACCTTTTGTTTTCAGTCGAGCACGAGGGACAACCAGCGAGCCCCGGTCAGAGGACCTAAGTGACCTACTGGTGATGTAAGGATGGAGCAGGTCAGAGATGTAAGCAGGTGCCTGACCATGTAGGGCTCTATATGTAAAAACAAGAACCTTAAAGTGAATCCTGAACCTGATGGGAAGCCAATGTAAAGAAAATAAGATGGGAGTGATG
>NTHP01000272.1:631759-664953 GCA_003416845.1 Oplegnathus fasciatus
GTGCAGCAGCGTTCTGGACCATTTGTAGACGGTCCAGGGACGACTTGCTGAGGCAGGTGAAAAGGGAATTACAGTAGTCTAACTGGGAAGATATAAAAGCGTGAATGATCATTTCTAGCTCTGGTGGTGATACAACAAACCTGAGTTTGGCTATATTTCTTAAATGAAAGAAACAGATGCAGGTCAATGATTTGATGTGTTGATCGAAGTACATAGCCTGATCAAAAATCACACCAAGATTTCGAAGACTGGACTGTACAGCTGAAGAAAGAGACCCATAAGCAAACTGATTTCCTAACAAATCCTGGACCTCCTGCTTATCTTGCTTTGATCTTAATATTAGTGAATGAGTGCTTTATTGATGTAAAAACACAACACAAAGCACCTTTAAGAAGACAATTATGTAATGTTAACTGCATCAGTACAAACCTTCCTCTTCCTCGGGGCAGCAGAAGCAGCAGGTGGCTTTCTGGAATTCATAGCGGTAAACTTTAATCATCCAAAATGGACCGAACACCTCTGCCAGGTAGGAGGCTTCATTACTGGAAGGAAATTAGATTTGAACACATTTGTCAAATATAAAAGTAAAAATATTTTCCTTATTATACTCTTAGGTCCAAAATTCATTAAAGTGATGTTCATTTTATTATGTTGCATCATGGTATGGTACAGTAAAGTATTCATTTACAAACACATTCTGCTGAAAGATAAAGAGTCGACTCACCATGCAAAGAGGACACAGCAGTACATGATGGCAGCTCCAATAATGGCCACAGCGTTGCCTTCGTTCTGGATCCCATCTTGTCCCACACTGGGGTAACAGACGGTCATGTTCATGCCCTGATACACCACTGACACAGAGAACAACACAGCACATTATGTTTCATCACAGCATCATTCAGAGGAAATGTCCCGTCCATCAGTTCGTTGCTGGTTTCTGTCAAGTCTTTTTGAATAGAAAACATGTGGCAGTTGTGTTGCGTTCAAAAGTGAAACCAGCAGAATACTTATAATACACATACGTATACAGTCCACATTAGTGTGTAACAGACTCTTTGATCTGAAGCAAGAAATATGGAAAAAGCTGCAAAGTGAATATAAAACAGCAACAGACTCTCTACAGATATTTAACAAATGCAACAGATCAGCCTCATATTTCATCACCGTTCTTCCTCATGAAAAGCATTAGTTGAAAGTCATCTTGTGTTTTACATGGTATATTGAAAAATTTCAAATTTAGATTTTCCAATTCAAATTTAAACCTGTGAGACTTTTAAACCACAAATTATATTCTGTAACCATCAAGCTGAATTTTAAGATAATCTTCCCAAAATATGTGTATAAAACACATTCAAATTAATGGCATTCATTTTTCTGGGAGGGGGGCGGGGGTGATTATATGTGTGTATTATTAGATAGCAACAGTGGAGAGACGATGAAAAAAGGAAAGAGAGAGATGCAACAAGAGTCCAGTTGGATTCAAACCAGGGACATTGCAGTTCATAGTCAGCATCTTAACCCCTAACCCATGGGAGAAATGTATATAATGCAATCTGAATTAAGTCTCTTCTGGCTTTAATCTTGTTTCACACTTTTTACCCACAACAGGAGTCAGTTCAGCAAACACAATGAATAGCCGGTTTTAAATATGTGTTTTTTATCCTTTGTGTTTTGCACCAGAGAGGAAGGGTGCCACATGCAGGTCAGGTGTTGTGTCACTTTCTACTTTTCTTCATTCTTTCTCCTTCGTTTCATTTCCTGAGAAATTCCTTTCTTTCTTGTAAAAGGGGTCTCAGCTGCACTTTCCCCTCTGGGACTCTTACAGACTCACCCTCTGGACACTCTCTGGAGAGAACACATAGCACTCACAAATATGTACTGTATGCTCACACGTGCACATGCATGTGCACAAGCTCTAACACACACACACACACACACACAGTAATGTAGCCCGACCTCCAAAGGGTTGATTCAGCCGGCTGTGGATTCCTGAGAGAAGTTTTGTGTTTGTGTGTTGTGGGGGAAAAGGAACCTGAGCTCAGTGAAAACACTGGCTAATTACAGGACTCAGATTATATGAAACACACACACACACACACACACACCACACACACATACTGTACACACTCGCACACATACACACACAGTCGGGTCAAGAGTCGTTCGGGGAGAGAGAACATGTCCTGCTCCTTGAGTCGTCTTTTCAATGGCACTCCAGACTAATTCTTCCTCTCAGAAACATAAGGATTACTGTGTGTGTGTGTTTGTGTGTGTGTGTGCGTGTGTGTGCGTGTGTGTGTGTGTGTGTGCGTGTGTGTGCGTGTGTGTGTGCGTGCGTGTGTGTTTGTCATGGTGAGGTCATAGAGCAGAATAAGCCTTCCGGGGACAGACTAGGCAAACAAGACCTAAGAAGACAGTAACGAGGATGGATCTCTTTGTCTAACGCACACACACAGACACAGACACACACACACACACACACACAGACAGACAGACACACACACACACACATATCTCCCCTGGAGATGTTATCATGACAGGTGAAGAAAACTCAGCAACAGTAGGTGGAAATTAAATATTACAGAGCAGTAGAGTGTGTTAAGTTGTGTTAAGGTGTGAGAGTGTGTGTGTGTGTCTCGGTTCACGGTCTGCAGTGAAAAGGTGTTTTTATAACAGACGCAGAGTGCATATTTTCTCAACAAGTCGCTACAGTGTCCTGCGCTGCCCCGGGACTCTCACACACACACCTACTGTACACACTCATACTGTACACTCACACATACAGTACGCCTCTGTGGACAACAGCACGTTCAATACAAAGGAAATCAGGAGTTGAGCGGACTTGAATAACTGTTAAGATTAAATAGCACCACAGAGGGGCATTAAAGGAACACTCCACCAAAAACCTCAAGAGCACTCAACCCTTGTAGGCTTATAAGGTGGCTCTGAAAAGTTTGAAACTTTAGCAACTTCAGTTAGCTCAGATTCACAACAACAACAAGCTGTTTCAGACTGACAGTGATGCCAAATCTTCAGACGGTCTAATGAAACTAAGCGGCAGCAAACTTCTTCTGCAGGACACCAATCTCCACCGTCTCTGAGCTTCGGAGGAGCTTCAGAACCTGTCTGGTATGCTCAGTATGTTTCAACCAATTGTTGTTTTTCCAATAAATCACTAAATATGCTTCTTCAGCAGACCTTCAGAGGTTTGAGCAGGATGAAAGCACAACAAAGAAACAGGGTGAGAATTTTAGTGAAAATGTGTGTTTGGAAAATACGAATGATGCAGATGGACAGAGGAGAAGTGGATAATGCTACAGGAGTGGTTTGAGAAGTTTCTATTGACGTTTCTGCAGGGAAAACTAGTCGCCATTGTAATCCATTCTAACTGACCGAATTCAAGCTGACTGCGGCTTCTGTTTCTATCAAAGAAGAAAACAACAACGTTTTTTGAAACCCTTTTTAAAAGGCATAGAAAGAAAATCAGATCTCTAAGATCTTTTTCATTCACATACAATATATAATCCATTTTATATTCTTGGATTGCTTTGTGACTTCCTACATTTCCCAGAATGCATTTTAAAAGGGGCTTTTACTTGCTATGAGTATGTATAATGCAAATTAGCCAGCTAGTTTGTGAAAACACACTTTACTCAAAGCCCGACCTGTGCTGTGGCTGCAATCAGTTTCTGTTGATGTTTTCCATCTTAGAAACATTTTGTCCCATTGTAGCAGGTAGAAATATCTGCCCATGCCAACACAATGTACGCTTGTCCAGTTAAAGTACAAGAATAAGAATAATACACCAACAAGCAATGCGTGAGCCACACCATAAACAGCCATTTCTTAAACTGTGTTTTGTTGTGTGTTCTTCCTCTAACCTCTTGTATTATCCAACCTTTCCTCAGCTGTACAAAACAGAGCGATAGATCACGTTTCACTGGCAGATCTAAACAACGTATTACACTTTATCTGTTCAACAGGGCGAGCTGTGTGAGAACATATGTAATGATGCTTCCACGCTGTATTCCTGTGTTATTATGTTGTCAATGGATCCATGAGGAATGTGAAACAAATATCCTTCAGTCTGCCCTCACCACAGGCCACCAGCCCAGCAGGCAGCATGTCAGAGCACATCTCATCCCAGATTATCTGTGTGTGTGTGTGTGTGTGTGTACATCTATATTTGCATGCGTGCCATTAAGATGTAAACCCCGGATAAGAAAGGGGCCTCTGACAAGCCGCTGCACTAATGTTTCAGTCATGTGGAGGCTCTTTGTCTTACCTGGAGCCTACAGGTGAGTCATTATGACAGAAGTAAAGGCAAATTATGGAGGATTTTACCATACGAATGTGTGTGGGCTCTCCAGTGTTAAGTCTAAGTAGGACAGGATGATGAGGTACAAACAAACAAACTTTGATAACTTTCACAATAAGAGGCTTTTATCTAGTGGTGAAAATAAAGGAGTGGTTCAGATTTCTGAGCTTCTGAGGTTCAGAATTCTTACACAGTATTCACATGTCCAAATGTACAAACTGAAAAGTAAGTGGTTGCTGTTATCATTCCTGCATTTCATACAGGCTGTGAAGAGCCACAGTAAGAGATGGGGAACAAAATCCACAGTCCTTGTTCTGTGCAAAACTGCAAAAAGTTCAGCTGAAGCTAATAGGATATATATTATCCAGAGTGAGGGTCTTTTTAGTATTAATTTTGTTCTTTGTGTTATTGTATCTCCACTGCAGCTCAGCAGGGAAACACTATCTGCAGGCATATTTCTTTTCAGTATGTCCTCAAATCGTTGCTCTTGCAACAAAAAAATTCGCTGTTTCAAAACTGAAATTCGCACCACATCAACTGATGTCAACTAAGTTTTACCAACAAGACAATAATAATGTAACATCTGTACACCTGAATGTTCTAAAGACACAAGGTGTGTGGGAAATGAACTTAAACCTGCAATAGTTGTGTTTTTTTTCACACTTGGTGGCAGCACAAAACGTGAACAGTTGGTTTACACGGCCCCCAAACAGAGGGGAACATGAGCATTCATTTGGAGTCTTGTTTCTGGTCCAATATTCACTCTCTTTCAGCTCTGTTGTGGTCTCCGCCAACTCCTGTCTGTCGTTTGGCGCTGGGCAGGTAACATACAATGGTTTTATCAGAGCTTTTCCACTGCCTGCTGAGTCTGGAAATGATGCTGAAAAGAGCGGTGACAGTAAACCACAACAGTAAAGTTGAGGGTTGTAAAACCAAAACATTGAGCTGAAAGGTGCTAAAATGCTCTGAAGAGCTGAGGGGAACTGCAGAGTCGGGTAATCACTTTCTGTGGGTTTGTCACTATGAGCAGCCGATTTCACATCACACATACAGCAGTCATTTGTTCATATAAGAATCCTGATGCAGATTTAATGGACTGCATGTGTGGGAGCTTCTTCCTGTACCATATGTTTCTCTTTTAATAACCTTGACAATCCCCCAAAAGTGTATTTGTGTAAGAGGTTTCTGTGTCCGTGTTAACACTGGACAGAGACGCAGTGTTCAGTGTCTCAGTGGAGCTGCAGAGATCTGCCACCGGGCTTCTGCTCTGTGTCTGGTTAGTTAGCTTACCTTTCTCTGGCGGGCGGCTGGACAGCGCAGAGAAAGTGAGGTACATGACGTAACAGCTGATGATGGAGGCTTGAAGGAGCCCCGACCGAGGCTGCTCTGCAGAGACAGAGAGAGAGAGGCAGGTCAGAATACAGACTATAATACCCCCAAAACACACACATGCAGGTAGTGGTGGGGAATGCAGATAAATCCAATAGCATTTCATACCATCCATCCATCCATCCATCCATCCATTATCTATACCGCTTATCCTTTTAGAGGGTCGCGGGCATGCTGGAGCCAATCCCAGCTGGCATTGGGCGAAAGGCGGGGTACACCCTGGACAGGTCGCCAGTCAATGCATTTCATACCACAGTGAAGAAATTGTACATTTCAATCCACTGATTTAAGTAAAAGCAAACTACTAGAGTAAGTACTAAACTAGTCGTAAACCTACCTTTCAGAGAGTTATTATTTTGATTCATTAACATTTACCTGTTAATTATTGTTCTTATTTTTGGTTTCAACTTTTCTAAAGAAAAAGAATTGATTTGTGTTTATTTTGTTAAAGTATCCAGATGAAAATGAGGGTAAAAAAAATCATGATAACAAAATCTGTGTCATTTTCATTGTTAATCGGTAAAAACTGAAAACAGCAAGCTTTAATGTAAATTTTGACATATTATTCACCTTACAGGTGAATCTCATATTCAATTTAAAGTATTTTTATGTATTCAGATCAACTGAAGCTCCTCTACAGGTGGAGAAAATTGTCTAAAACTCTTAAAAACTCATAGGTTTTTACAAATTTATATGACAACTGGACAAAATCTGTCTGCTGATGAAGATCATGTGATCTGATCAAAAGCTCCAGAACAGCTACTAAAGGGACCTAGGGGTGAGATTGTTTTCTCAACAGCTGTTTCCGAGGTCAAGGATGAACTCTGAACCTCAAATTGACAAAATGTTTAGAATGAACTGTCATCAAGCTGAAGAAAGGCTGTTTTTTCTTCTTTTTGGTTTCTTTTTTTTTTGAGTTCCTGAAAAGTTTACATTCACAGATACAAGATTTTTGCCTGACAACAGCTCTACAGTGTATGAATGCCAAATCTTAAACTGCAAACTAACTTTCAGCCATCAGATAAATATGGTGGAGTACAAAGTGCAATCTTTCATTTTGAATTATAGTCAAGGAAAATTCTCCCACAATGAAAATACTCAAGTAAAGTACCAATACCTCAGCCTATACTTGAGAACACTTGAATAAATGTACTTAGTTACTTTCACCTCTGTGAGCAGCTGTATGTTTCAATCATAAAACCCAGACATGTGCAAACAAAGCAGGCCTGCAGTCAAAGATTTGGTTTTTAAAGGGAGAAACAGATAATATTAGCTTACATCTAATTATTATTATCTGCAGCAGCGCTGGTTTCAGCAGGGGGATGTTTGCATAGCTGGAGATGAACTAAGTGTTATTTCACCGCTGAGGATCGATGACAGACATGCAAGTGTGTTTCATCGACTCACTCTGCTTCACACACGGTGTGACGGCAATGAAGGACATGAGGCCGCAGAGTCCCAGGTTGATCCACAGCAGGGCCTTGTTGAAGTGGCAGGCGATGGGGTGTGTGTAGTACTTGTACATGAAGGTGAAGGCCATGGTGGCGATAGTGTAGAAGAAGAGGGTGGCGCACATCACCGCCAGATACCAACGCTTGTTCTCTGCTGCTCCGGTCAACCTGAGAGCAACACAGAGGACAGAGAAAAGGTTTCAGCTTCACATCCATCCTACACAGATACTGTTGTGCTGCATGTGTCAGATATAATGTTATTTCCACCAAGATTGTTATGTTTTTAATACTGTTCCGTATCACAAATACCTGATTCACAAGTCAAGGTACAAGTGATTTATATATGGTGCAAATCCAGGATTTTTTAAAAGGATTTCTCAATATTTCTTTGAGCTTTTCCCTTGTTTTCTCATTAATTACTGCACTAAGTTGAATGAAAACAATTTGGGACATGTCTTCATAGTGCTTCATTCCAAAATGAGAATTCATGCATCTTAAAGCCACTATATGTAGATTAAAGCACATTTCAAACTATTCTGAGTGCATGAGTTAGTGTTTGTAGAAACATTATAATAAAAATTGGTGCAATCTATGTGTTGGGTGTGGGTGGGATACGTGTTGGGGGGCACCAGGAGGCATCAGAGTTTTCAAATTGAAACACTAAAAAAGAAATATATTAATAATATAATATAATAATATTTTTCAGCAGCCAATGCAGCAAAATTCCAGGTGTGCCTGCATTGTGGGTCTGAAAGTCCAGTGTCAATGACAATGATCTCAACAGTAACAAAGTGCACACTGCAGCAGCTAAAAGACAGCGCTGAAGTTGGGAAGTTACAGGAGATAATGAAACAAATATTGCACTTTTGTATTGACATAAAGGAGCTACGTATCTCTTGTTTTTGTTTTTTTTGTTTGTTTGTTCTTTTAGGCAGAGACAGTCAGGTTAGCTGTGTGCGTTTGCTTTGGAAAAGGTCCTGAATGAATAAATCCTCTTAGTTGTTGTAGCTACAACTCTGCCAGAGTTCAGAGGTGGCTGAGAGAGACTGACGGCACAACAGCAACAGCTGGACACAGTAAATAACATCTGGGACAAGCTGGCTGTCAGGGGGATGAGTCTGGCTGAGTGAATGAGGACATGACAGGGAGGATGCAGAGAGGAGGAAATATCAACAAGTAAGCAAATGTAAAAACAAACAAACAGGCAAACAAACAAAGTAATAAAAAAGTAAAAGAAAGAAAAGAAGGAATGAAGTGCAGATGAGCAAAGCAGCAAACAAGCAGTAAAGAAACAAATGGAGCGAAGCATTAGCTCAGGCAGAGCACTGAAGTCATGCTTGCATCAGCTGATTAGCATCAGCTGTGTCATTCATGCTTCACCATCAGTGGCTCATTCATCAGCTGTGTGAATACCAGCTGATAGGAACATCCAATCATATCCATGCAGGTGGGCAGTGAGGCCATTTAACCTGACACTTCTCACAGTTACACTGCTGATACCTTCAGTCCTGTTTGCTGCTAAAAATGATTCAATTAGAGCTGTGACGATTAGCCGATTAATTGAAACAGCAATAATCAAATAATAACATTTCTGGTTCCAGCTTCACAATTTAAAGGATTTAATGCTTTTCTTTGTCATATATGATAGTAAACTGAATATTTTGGGGGTTTTGGACTGTTTTTCACTATTTTCTAACATTTTATAGACAAAACGATAAATCGATTAATCGAGAAAATAATTGTCAGATCAAACAATAATGAAAATAATTCTTAGTTGCAGCCCTAGACTTAATATATGTGTGGGATTAGTTTTCACATCAGAATCCTTGTTGCTGTTCAGATTCTCAAACAGCACAATCTGATTGTATAACCATCTGCGACAAATGATCAGTTCCTTCCTAAAAAGTCTCTCTGACTGAAGTAAATTAATAAATAAAATATTCAAAAATAAGAATAAGAAAAAAGAATGAAGGAAAGAATTGACTGTAAATAAAAGTCAGCACTGGGTACCAAAGACAACTGCAACCAAGCAAACAAAAATTAAAGCCACAAACTAGAAAAAGGAAATGAAACAGGAACAAAGATCCAGATGTTGGGACGGATAGGACAGATGTGGCTGAAGTCAGTCTGTATGATTTACACAGCGCTGCTGGACAGAAGATGAATCCATCATCACCGGTGTAGAAGAGAGACTCTCTCCTCCAGATGTGAACCAGGCTGGAGTCTGTATGCGTTTATATATGTAAGAAGCTGTGAGGGACCTTAAATAACATATTATCACTGTCCCGTGAGAACCATGTATCTCCAAAATGTCTTTTCACATGCAAAGAAAAACAGCAGTGCATAATTATTTTTATTTGACAGCACACAGTAAAGAGATGACAGGTCTGGGGACCGGGGTCGCCATGGCTTGTGTTTGGCACTCCAACCCCTACGAGGACACATCCAGTGGTTTATTTAGTCTAAGAAGTAGGGTAATTTTCTCAACCCATGAAGGACATTTATTCTTTCAGTTCAGAAAATCTGTGATTTCCAACCTTTTATGGCTTGTGACCCCTTAAAATAAAGCGATGTCCACTCGTGACACATCAACACCGGTTGCATATGTCTAAGGTCCTAGGATGTTTTTTCCCTTTTTTATTTTAATAACTTAGAGGCCTGAAAGGTATCCAACAACTCACATGGAGAAAAACCGAGAGATTAGAATGAAGTCTGAAGAAATAAATATAGTTTTGTGGAGCAAATGTATTTTTCTCTTCTTGTGACCCTTTTTAGATTTATCTTGGACCATTGTGAGCAATGTCAAAAATCAGTAAGCAAGCCTTCTTTATGGCAGTAATAAAAAAGTATCTATCTATGTGGATGCCTAAACCCATATGTGATCATGAAACATGTCATTCCAAAACTATGAGCAGTAATCTACTGATAGAACAGCTTCCACTCTTCTGGTCTCAGGTTTTCCACAAGATTTTATAACCTGGCTTCCAATCAGCCTCAAGAGCATCAGTGAGGTCCAACACTGATGTTGGGTGATAAGGTCTGACTCGGAGTCTGCGTTCCAGTTCGTCCCAAAGGTGTTGGGTTGAGGTCAGAGCTCTGTGCAGGCCAGTCAAGTTCTTCCATACCAAACTGGGAAAACCATTTCTTTCTGCATGTGGAAAGGGACGAACACAAACTGCTGCCTCAAAGCTGGAAGCACATTATTGTCTAAAATATCACTGTATGCTGGAGCATTAAGAGTTCCTTTAATTGGGACTACGGAGCCGAGATCAAAACCAGGATCAGGACAGCCCCAGACCAAAAGTACACATTGGTTATATAACTCACATATGGGTATGTTATCTATCACCAGTCTTACCATTTTCAGAAATGTCCAATGTCATGATTTATATCACTATCACAATATATAAAATGATGTATACCATGATATCATTTTATCTATATGACCCTCTCACTCACCAGTTCTTGTTCCAGGTGTGTGCAAAAGCTGTGATGAGGATGAGTTGGATGAGGATGAAGGCAAATCCTCCCACCACACCAACATAATGCCAAGCTGAGAGAGGGAGAAAGAGAGAGAAAAAGAAGAACCATGATCCATATAGTTTGATTTATTTCAGGGAAGTGAGAGAGGGAGAGGCAAACAGAGAGAAAGGAGGAGAGCAGGCTGTAAATCATAAAGCTCTGATATCAGGCTTGTATCACCATCAGATTTATTGTTCCCAAACAAAGTAAAATCAAGCTACAGAGATTTATGGTCCAATAATTCACAGCAGTGAGCCAACCTGAAGTCTGTGTTCAGGAGCCGGTCTCTGCTGCCCCCCAGCAGGAGTCAGAAGGAGGTGCACTCACACCATCCTCACCATCACATTAAATTTCTGATGAATCCCTGCAGACTGACAGAAAACAGCTTCTCACCATGCAGGAAGGACTCTGTCGGGATGAAGAAGGCAGCGGTGCACATCCCGAGCAGCGTGATGAACTTCAGGAACCAGAAGCTGTCGGTCAACATGTGAGGAGACAACACAGGAAAAACAGTTTAGTTTAAACATGAAGACTGAAACTGGCATTCTCTCTCTGTTTGTAATTTGCATTCATTTATAAACTTTTATGTTTTGTTTTTATGTTCGTTTGTTCTGCTTGTTCTTTCCACACACACAACCAATAATTCAAATTAAAGTAACTGTCAAAAAAATAAAACAATTCATCATTAAAGGATTGTACCGGTTGTTCTGCATGTTTTAGCCCGTTTACCACAATGATGTATTCCTCACATTATTCCACAAGTAACCTCAAATTATGTTGCCTTGTTTTATAATCTTTTGTTTTTATGGTCCCAGGATTCATTAATTTATAGCAGAACTTCGAAACTTGCTTGAGTTGTATAACACTTGTAAAAAGCAACATTTTTACTGCTTTGGATGATCTCTAATGATCAAAGTCCAAATACAGTATTCAACAAATATACCACATGTACAGTAGGTATAAGTATTTCATCCTTCTGCTAAAGGATGAAAATGCTCAAAACAGAACCCAAAAAAGTGAACAGTTTTTATCTTTATGTGCTTTGGGTAGTGCTAATGATTAGTTGATTAGTCAATCAGCAGAAAATTAAGTGATTTTTAACATTTACTTAATAACATGTGATGTTAGAAGCTTCTCTGACATATATGAATCATTATAAATTGCATATATTTGGTTTTTGAACTGTTGGTCAGAAAAATTCAAATGATTTGATGCGGACTGTGGGAAACTGTGATATTTTTCACCTTTTTCTGATATTTTGTAACAAATAAAAAATATTCTGCAGATTAATCAACGATAGAAAAACGTTTGTGCATTGCAACATGACAACTGATTTTTTTTTATCGTATTGAATTACTTTTGAAACAGTTAAGAGATTTTATTCTCAACCCACAGAATTAGCATGTAACACTTTAAAGGTAGAACCTGAAATCAAACTAAAACAAAGCGGTTGCCTCCCGCATCAACAAAATTCAAACACAGCACCAGAAGCTGTTCATTCATCACTAAAACTCTGTTAAACAAACAATTAGATATCTTATTGATATTTTCTGATGCAGTAAAAAACATTTACATCAGAAATGTCTGAAAATATTGGACTAAATGTTTTCATATTTTCAATGTATATCTAAATATTTATATTTTTAAATTAGTACCAACTAAGAAATACGTAAATTCTTATATTTCATTTACAGGTGTAACTCTTCAGTGATATATGTGAATGCACCAGTAAATTCTACGATCAAAGAATTACATTGATTGAGTCTTTAATCAAACCCCTGCATGTCCATGTGATCTGTCTGGTGTTTAAGAGGACAGTTTCAGCAGGGCACTGGGTCACTCCCTGACCCCCTACAGACCAGTAAGAGCTGTAACCTTTGCCAAAGACCCTGAAGCCTTTCACTGTGGCACCGATAAGACTCTTGTGAGTAGATTTATACCAGAGAGGACCAGCAATCCAGTCTGTCAAATCCTAATCTGAGCTACGTCACAGCTCTAATCGCTGCGATGGAAAGTGTGACAACAAAGAGCTTTAAATAGACCAGCGGGCCAGGTCAGGTGAGCAAAGGGTGCAAACTTTTACCCCATACAGACTGGAGTGAAGTAATTAAAGATGTGCGTATTTCGAGAGGGGTGTGGTAACATCTCTGGATGGGATCAGGTCCATTCTAAATATTCTGATTCAGGGAAATTATATAAAGATCTTTGTAACCTAATCATCAATTCAGAGAAAATGTGTAGGGCAGGAAGATTGAGTGAATGTGTGTGAGGATTAATTTGTGAAAAGTTTGCTCCAGTTTTGTGGTCGATTTGGGAATTTATAAAGAAGCTAAAAGGAAGTGATGTATTCAGCCCTTCATGTCATTCTTTCTGATTATCTGTTTGTCAGCAGGATCAATAAAAAATGTACAAATCTGGCAAAAACTGTGGTGGACAGTGATATTTTTATGATGTCAGGTTTGAACTGATGTTGTTGTTGTCTAAAAACAAACAGTGTTGTATTCATGATTGTCTGAAAATCAAACACAGAATAACTTGTCTAGTGTTTGTCTGAATGATGTGTAATTACATCCATAATTACACCATTCTGATGATTACCAAACTGTGAGACATATTGGAAAAAATACTAGGTAAACTCAAGGTAAACTCTGCAGCACTGACCCGTTGTGTATGAGCGCTCTGAAGTCCTGACTGGACTTCACGTCTATGAGGAAGATCGCCATCATCAGGTAGAAACAGGAAGTGCCAAAGCAGACTCTGTAGACCGCTGAGTAGCCCACCAGCATCTCACAGTGGCCTCCGCCATGCGCCTGGTCACACACCATGTTGAAGAAAGGCACCTGAAATACACACACACACACACAAACACACACACACACACACACCATATTTCAGTGGTGGACTCAAAAAATAAAAACACACAGGGAACTATTAACTATTTAACTATTTAGAGGCACATTGAGGCCAGCTAATTTTCTAGCATGTAGGGCAGCCTAGAGGGCTCTTCATCATGTTTTATCTCCCATAGGGGCATCCAAGAGGGAACTTTTGCTGTGTTTTTTGGGGAACCAGGGGTGGCTTTTAATGTGTGTCAACAAAAACAAAGCACATGCTTTGAGAGTGTGTGACGCATATGATCATATTTTTGCATCATGCAATATGTCACAATATATTTTTGTCTTCCATGTTGCCAGTAAAACCTGCTGAAGGTCGACTGATCATCCACTTTTAGGCCTTTTCGCCTTAATTGGACAGCTGATAGATTCAAACAGGAAACACAGCAGAGGGAGGGGTTTGACATGAAACAAAGGTCCTCGGCAGAAGTGGAAGAAGTACTCAGATCTTTTACTTATGTAAAAGTAGCAATACAGTGTATAAATACTCTCTTACAAGTAAAAGTCCTGCATTAAAAACTTGAAAGTACAAAAGTATTAGAATCAAAAGTATAAAAAGTGAGACAACCCATTATGCAGAATGGCCTATTTCAAAATAATTATTATATTATTGGATTATAATTATTAATGCATTAATGTGTAAGTATTATTTTAATGTTGCAGCTGGTAAAGGTGAAGCCAATTTTCACAAATTTATATACTGCCGGGTTCATTTCAAATTTTATAATATCACTAATCCAAATCTATAAAGTAATTAGTAACTACAGCTGTCAGAGAAACGTAGTGGAGTAAAAAGTACAATGTTTCCCTCACAAATGTGGTGGAGTAGAAGTATAAAGTGGCATGAAATGGAAATACTCAAGTAAAGTACAAGTACATCTAAATTGTACTGAAGTACAGTACTTCAGTAAGTGTATTTAGTTACTTTTCACCACTGTTCCGGCAGATGTTGTGGTTGTAAGTTGTGCATCTGAACCAGGTCGCCCCATTATAGACCTAATAAGTTTTACAGCTGTTGTTATTATATATAAGTTATTTGTGTACCCACAACTGTGTAAAACAATATCAGTAACACACTTATTTTACTGCTCTTTGCCCTCCAATGGTCACATTACAGTAACTTGGGTGTCATAGAAAATGTGCCTCAGCTGTTTGTCGTCCTCTCTGTTCCCTCGTCAGGCGTATCTGTCGACCTGCAGCCAATCACAATCCATCTCGGGGACTGCAGAGCTGAACTTTAGGGCCTCATTTTCTTCTCCCTGATTACTCCAGTTGTGTTTTTACAGTGTTATTTGTGTCAGGGCTTTTAAACAGAATGATTCTACAGTTCTTTTGTTCTGTTGCCAGATGATTGTTGGTTATTATGATCATATTTCAGTTGATTTCTTTGCTTTGTGGTTATGTTTTGTTGACTATGAACATGTCATGGAGAATAAGATCCAGTACTCACATTTTCCCTGACGAGCTCGGAGACGGTGCGGGACAGCATGAGGCAGGAGACGGCGCAGCTCATGATGTGGAAGAGGGTGTACATGACCCGCGTGCTGGTGGAGGATTTGACCGGAGGACAGAAGGCACAGCAGAGCGAGCAGGGAGCCGGTCCACAGCAACAGCATATCTGAGGAGGAGAGGACGGAGGCGGTTCAGCATCCACCCAAACACAACACGGAGTCTAACAACCCAACAGCAAACACATCTCATTTTCTTTGGGGATGATGATTCAAACACATCCATCCATGAGGCCAAGATTAGAGTAAAAGTACACTTATTTACTTTACTTATACATACATTGTGTGTCAGTAAAAAAGTGTTTTGCATGATCCAAAAAGTGAAAAAGACAACTGTGTTAGTCATCTAACTATCCCATGTGCTGAAAGTAGTGTCAGAGGACTTCAATCCTTCACAGTACACGTAATAATAACAACAATGAGAAGAAGAAGATGAATTTATATAGCACTTTTCTTAACAAGGTTACAAAGTGCTTTATAGAAAAAACAGCAGATAAAAACTAATAAAAACAACACATGGATCATAAAACAGTGGAGGATGAAATATACTTAAAAAATGTAAAATGGCAAGAGTGGGATGATGAAACCCAGCAACATTTTAAATATTCATAAACCCTTCCCTTTAAATAAAGTTTCAAGACGTGATTTAAAAGATGCTGATGAAGCCTTCCTAATCTCAATAGGCAGAGTGTTCCACAGTTATATAGTTATACCAAACAGATGGTGACAAATAAAAAGAAAAAACAACAAAAGCTGTATGATTCACATCATTTTCATTTTCATACTCATTAAGCCGTTCAGTGAGATCTCCTGTCCTGTTTCTTTACTATTTATTCAGGTTTTCCTTTAATTTGTCACCCCTTTATACTCTATGCCTGTTGTGATGGTTGGTACCTTGAACTGTGTTTATGAAACTCCCCTGTGTAGTATTACAAATAATTAAATGGAGCCCTGGAAGAAAAGATGTTGTCAAGGTAACAACTAACAGGGAAATGAACGATAAATAAGAAAAGAGCTGAATTCACACCAACAGTGAGAAACAAATAGGCGTCCACAGAGAGATGTGTGTCTTTTTATCCACTTATTAATGACAAATTACAGTTCTGAAAACGGAAACAAGCATTTATGCACGTAAGGGAGCTTTTTATTGGGCTCTGCCAAAATAAATTCTAAAAAACTACTTAATATTTCACAGAGAAACCACCTTTTTATGCAAAATTGCTAATTTTGTTTTGCTTTCTAACCATCTGATACTTAAAGGATAGGCTCACTCTTTTTTCAAAGTCTATCTTAATGACTACTGACATTTCCATTTGTACATTGACGTGTTTTTTATCCATATGGCCACAAGGTAATTCCTACCTAGAACGTGAAAAAGAATAAAATCCAAACATACAACTCAAAGTCCTCGTTCTGCGTAAGAATACATTCTGATATAAAGCTTCATCTGTCTGAATTAGATTTATTCCAAAGTTAAAGTGTTTTGAGTAGGAAATTCCCTCTTTTTGCTTCATCTGACAGTCACTGTTTCTGTGCTGAGCTACAGCAGAAGGACAGTGACACAAAGGGGGACTGTTGTAGTAAAAAGACTGGAACTTTAGGAGATATACGCTTCAGCTTCAGCTGAACTTGGGAATGCATTTTTACACAGAAAGCGGACTGTGGATTCTGTTCCCCATCACTTATACTGAAATTGCTTTGAATAATCTTTGTGAATCTCTTTGTGGCCAGTTTGGACAGGAGAAACAATTACAGCAAACAAAATCATTTTTAATGTATGTGAGTGTTGTTTTAAGACTTGAAATAATGTGAATCTATCCTTGAAGAACTGAGCGGTTTGATTCCAGTCAGTGATCTTTGTTGTTGTTGTTTCCTGTCTCTCTGCAGTGTTGGCTGTCAAATAAAGGCAAAATGCTTAAACAAATTGTAGCCAGTCATCTGCACTGTAGATCTAAAAGAGACTGAATTATATTTTAGGTTTTATGATCAGGATGTGATTCAGGATTCATTTGTGGATCCACTGAGTCCAGGAATTCAAACTCAAGCTGTCTGAAGACTTTTGGAAGTCAGCGCATCAGACAACTTACACTGACAGAGAGTTTGGCAGCGAGGACGTTGGTTGCAGATTAATCTAATCAGTCCAACAGCATCTGGCTGGTTCTGATTCTGATAAATGAAGGCCGTGGATGACTGGACGTAAGCCCATCACCGCTGATCCTGAACTAAATCTAAGGAGGCAAAACCTGCACGCACATCTGTCTGATGCTTCAGCAAACTCTGCAGATTACAGTCTGGAGGTCTGTCTGCATCATCAGGGCCACAGCATGACATGCGGCAGAGGACAAATGGTTTCAGCGATGTATATGTGGTGTATATTTTTCTGCTTTGCTCTGTGAAATGCTCAGTGTTTCTTTAATAATAAATTAGTCACATGAAGTAAGATGCAAAGCAAAAATCGTTCTGGACAAATGTGTAGCCTGTGTAGGGAGTGTTTAGAGAGCTATTGTCTCCATACTGCACTGTATTTATGAATGCATGCACTGGATGCTGGTGCAGTTAAATCCAGATATATTATTACTCCTCACGTGCAAGTCATAATCTGATGGATGGATGGATGGATGGATGGATGGATAATGCAGAGAAGATTATCCAACATCTTCTCATTGAAGGGAAGACTGAATAAAAATAGAGCTTTAATCATGTACAGTAGCTCAAAAATGATTTGTCTGTAACAGATGAAACATGATTAAAGGGACAGTTTGTCCAAATTTTGCTGCTGACCGCTCACGCTGCTGCACAGCATCACATCCTTCAGCATCTTCCTCAGCTCATTTTTGACTCCCTCAAAAACTATGCCGTGTAGGTTCATGCTGCCTTTGACCATCTTTACATTTACATATTACTTACTGAATATGTTTCTTCTGGTTTTACAGTTCTTTTCTTGCCACTTTAGATTTTATATTTCTCCTTCTTTTTTTTATGTTTTCATTGTTTGTTTTGTTTCCATTTGCCTTTGCTGTTACTGTTTGCTTTGTGTTTTTCTGTGAAGCACTGCGTTGTTTGACACAACAAAGGGAAGCAAAGTTATTTGAAAGTTTCCATTGTGACTGCAGACATCATCACAACCCGAATCACCCCACGAGTCAGAAAAGAACCTACTTTCTAAACTGGCAGGCCGCTGCCAAAATCACTCACCATGCAGGACTTAAAAAAAGATTAAATACATGAGATTTTGTTGGATGCACTACGTAGACCAATTGGTGCTTAATTTGTATGTTTCCAACCTAAAACAAAATCACTGATTATTCAACCTTTCAGTTTAAAGATGCCCTCCTTAATCCAGAAGTCCTGAATAAAATCATTTTTATTTGATTTCACCAATCTCCCATTTATAGACCCTGTGGCTGAATGTACACTCAGAGATGTAGGTAGTCAATAATATGATTTTTCTATTTTGTCAAATAAAATGTTTCTTTTTTCAGACTGAACAAGCTAAATCTGTAGTTTTGAAAACGTCTAACCTTTATTGGGCCATCTTACTGTACTGACAGCCAGGTGTGTTACGGCCGCCCTTACCACTGCATATGTCTGTCCGCTGGCCTAGTTTAAGGCTATGATACAGGATTAATCACAGACTGAAGTTGTTGCAGTAAGCGAGGGGGCTCAGATCTGGTATAAACACAGAATAATTACTCTGAATAAAAAATAGATATTGAGTCCAAATACAGGGGGTCATACAGTAGGCTACATTTAGGCCAAACAACAGTGTGTTGGGTCTGATGTGAAGATGTGAAGTGTTGGGGAATAATCAATGAGCAGAACATCCTTCATCCTTCATAGCTTTTAGTTTAGTCTTAATTCAAGCATTGTTCAAGTTGCACCAGACTGCCTTTTCAAATCAGGAACAATACGGTCGTATGTATTTTCCAGAGACACGGACAAGGTCTCACTCCAGTTGTTTGTTTGTAGATGATTATAAGATCTCCCGCATCTTTCCAAGAAGCTAATCTGAGAGCTAATCCTGCATGAATCACGTACTTAATGCACCAGCGATCCACGTTTACCTTTCATCATAAACAGCAGCGTGTTTTTTTTAAGCAGAACATGTGTAATTTTAATTAGAATTTTGTTTTCATGTTTTGATCCTTTACTTTATCTGCATATATCTTTAATATTATCAATGCTGTCTGATGAGTTAAAAAAAACAAATGGCCATGCACTCTGGAGCCTCTGCTGACAGAGTCACTGCTTAGTGTGATCAGCTGATCAATAGAACTCGTGTACTTTTCAATCTTTGCACTATAGAACAGTGAAAATATCATGCTGTTCTCATTCACACCTGATGCCTTTTAAAACTTTTGCAGAATAGCGGCCGCTGTGGCCACAAGTGGTAAACTCCAAGTTAACAGCACAGGATTCAACTTCATTTCCCATGATCCTCTTGACTCATTTGCTTTGAAGACATCATCATTAGGTGACCTGACTGAGTGTGAGAGGATTGAGACCACAAGTAGGAAACAACAAATATGTTTCGCAGAGAGAGGTTGTTTGTTTACGTCTTGTTTTAGTTTTGTGATAAAAGCGTTTGAGACATTTTGAAATGTAGAGTAACAGTGGCACAAGTACAAGTTCATGTAGTCTACAGCCATGTTAGCGTGTCTGTGACACTGTGCGTAAGCTAAATGCTAACATCAGTATGCTAACGTGTTGGTGTGTTAGCACAAAGTACAGTCGAGGATGATGGGAATTAATACATTTTGCAGGTATTTGGTCATAAACCAAAGTATTGTATTAATCAAAAAGTTTGACCTGATGATGGATCACCAGAGTTATTACAGTTCATCCTGAGGGGAACAAGAATGTTTGAACCCAATTTCACGGCATTTCATCCAATAGTAGTTGAGATATTTTAACTCAAAACCACAAATGTGAACCTCATTGTGGCGCTAGAGGAAAAGTCAGAGGATCACCAAAGTCGTTAGGACTCATCCTCTGGAGACCAAGAATGTCTGAACAGAATTTCATGGCAATTCATCCAATAGTTGTTGAAATATTTCAGTCTGGACCAAAGTGGTGGACTGACCGACTAACAGGCTGACATTTCCACTAGTGTGGTGTAAGTATTGTGTATCACAGCCTGATATATCTTCTTCCTTTGAGCCATAGAGCTCCATTGTTGTCCAAAAACTACTAAAAACACATCAATGAGCCACACTGTTGCACTGGGTGACATGTTCCTTCATTACCATTAACACACACTGTAGTTTATTTTGACTCCATCCTACATACATACCGTCCTGCTGCCGCATATACTCACTAGAGCACCAAATGTGGATTCATCCGCCGCTGAAAATAGTCCTCAACAAATGCACTATTATCTCCTGATTGAGTAACGTTTGATAAAACCTACAGTGATCAGCTGCTTTGTTTTTTCCGCCAACCTACTAGTTACCACCCCGGAATCAAACTAACTCTTTGGACAAACAACTCTCCCATCAGGAGCTCCAAATAACTGTCAATGAAAAATCTACATTTCTGAGCACTGGTGAACTTTCTCTCTGACATTAAACTAAGAGGTGAAACACTGTGCAGCGATACATTTTCTATGGTGTTACATTTTCTTGCTCAGAGCTGAATGCATTTGTGTCGCATTCTATAACATCCCAGATTCTGACATTAGATTTTCATTTCCCTTTGTAGCTTTGGGAGATTTACTTATTTGTAGATGCTCGCTGTACATATCCGGTCTGACCGTACCTCAGATTCAATACTGCCATATTTTCTCTGAAAGTGAAAGTTAAAAGTACCAACTTTTCAGAGGAAAAAATAAGTTTTCAGAAACTCATAGAGGAGCATGTACTGATGGTGAACAAAATAACGTGAACACCCGACAATATCGCACAATTCAGTCGAACGACACCACAAACTGAGGCCCCAAAAACTCAACACTTCTGTGACACAGCAAAAGAATATTATAAGCTTCATAAAGTCAGTATGAATGAGATTGTGCAGGTGTTCCTGATGTTTTGAACAACCCCTGGAATCCTGAGTGATGAATACAGTGGTGGAACATCATAACTAAGTACACGTACCAAAGTGCAATTTTGGGCTACTTGTACTTCACGGTACTTGAGTACATCCATTTTGTGCTACTTTATTCTTCTTCTCCACGACATTTCAGCAGGAAATGTGCCGCACTTCATTTATTTGACAGCGATAGGCGCTAGGTACTTTGCCAATTCAGATTTTACATACATGACATTATGGTACATTGTTATAGATTTAACTTTCTAAAAGTATTTTAAATTGTTAACAAGTAGCTTAACATCACTTGTTAATTCATTAGTCATAACACACCAATAACATAATATGAAACACTGAAAGGGGCCCCTCAGCATAACAAGTACTTTAACTTTTTGACACTTTATATTTATATTTTTCTGATAATACTTCCTTACTTCAACTTAAGGAACATTTTGAAAGCAGGACATGTACTTGTAATAGAATATTTTTCATTGTGGAATAAAAATAAAAATAAAAAGATTAATATATATATATATATATATAATATCTAAATAGCATTTTGAATAATTAATCTTCCTACCAGTATTGTTATACTGTTAACTCCAGAGTTAATATATAATCATCTACTAAGAAAAATATGCTTTTCAATACAAAACGGACACTGAACAAACCCTAAACACTTCAAACTCCAGCTGCAGTCACTGCCTCCTGTGCTGCTGCTCATCAGCTCTCACCTGATAGGCCACCATGTTGAGGAAGTAGTTGTAGACGCCGCTGCGGTTCATCCCCTGAGTGGCCGACATTGTGCCTCTAAACTGCTTTTCCTCGGCCACCACGACTCTACATTTGGCCATGAATTTCCAGCACAAACAGGTTTTCTCAGCGTGCCTGCAAAGATGGCATCCTCACATCCTCAAAGAGGCCAGCACACAACTTCTAACTGGCCTGTTAGAAAATGAAAATAAAAAGTAAAACCACAAAGTCCAGCAGGTTGTCCCTGTACGCTCCGTATGCTGGATTAGCAGTAAATCTAGTCCGGCTGGGATCCCTGCAGCCGAGAGCCTCAGCATGAGCACCGCTTCAGCTGCTCTCAGTCCAGCCTCACAGGGGAATAAGTTGTTTTTTTGCCCATATCCTGCGTGCTTTGGCTCTGCGGCTGTGTTGGGTGCTGCCAGAAAAGAGGGAGAGGTGGTGGCGAATGCCCGGTGCCCTCCCCCATCCTCCCCCTGTCCTACCCGGTCAGATTAAGCAGAGAGTCTGTGAGGGGAGGAGGAGGAGCAGGAGGAGGTCGACAGGGACCATGTGTCCGTCCCATCTGTCCCTCCCTTCCCCCAGTGCTGTGCAAACGTACAATGGGATTGAGCAATACTCATGTTTAATCCAGACTTACAAAATTAAACAATTATCCCGTGTGATTTCTAGATGCTGATGCCTGACACCTCACAGCCTCCCACCTACAGACCCCCCAGACCTCGTCCAAGTCTGAGTCTGTGTGTCACTCACAGAAAGAGGCCACATCCATAATCCTAACAATTTATCATGACTGCATTACGACCCAGAAACACTGAAGTGGGACAGACTGGACGCAGGGCTGTCTGTGATGGAATCAACAAAGGCCGGGTGCATTAGTAGATGTGCTCACAGCTTAATAATAAACAGGCCAATGGATTTTTTTGGGGCTCTAATGGAAGGCCGAAAAGGCATCAGGCCGAGAATGGAAATGTAGTTGCAACTAATATTTTACCTTACAAATGAGTTGCACTTTAAAACACTATTATCATACAAGGTCTGCTGATAATATTCAATTTTTCCATTAGATTTAGAGGTTCCCTTTTTGGAATAATTTACTTGAAAACATTAGGAACTAATAATCAAATTTAGCTCTGCTCTTGAATGTTTACAACTCCAATTTTCTACTGCTCTTATAGTTCCCCACAGCCTTGCAAGTGTTTAGGTCAGTCTGTGTGCTTTTTATATGTATTTCTAATTCTTTTGTTCATTAAAAGTTATAAATCTGACATTGGGAGGACCGCTCAACAAGCCTTTATAAAATTTGTAAATCCAATTTAGCCCATTCCAACTCTTTAAAGACTTTGTTGTGTTTTTCTTTGTGTGTTCTGCTTTGAACATTTTCTGTACAAATAAAAATGAATAAATACATTTTGAAACTCTAATAAACCTGTTTGTTAAAGAAAGAGGATCTTTTTAGAAGCTCAGATATCAGATATGCCAATTCTGATATTCAAAACAGACCATGACGTAAACTTTTAAGGTTAAATCATTTTACACAAATACTGCGATTTCAGGTTTTATAATCCTCAAGACTCTTCAGATTTTACACCTTCGTTGATAATCAGTTGTCGTTTGGGCGTTTTGAAGTTATTGTCAGCACCATCCAAACTTCGTGTAATGATGAACACACTCAATGCAGAATTTGAAATGTTGAAATTTCTTTGACATGCACCTGTGAAAACACTTAATAACTTCCTTTTTTCTGGAAAGAAGGACTTAATAGTTTGTCAGAATCGACATGTCAAAGCTGTTTGGAGCCGGAAACATGTTAAAGACTGTGATCTGTCAGTGACAGACGGCAGAAACACTGAGGTTGTTTTCTGTGCAGCACAGCAGCAGTGAAATGAAGGGATGTGTCAGGTGGCTGTTAAAAAGCGCTGAGTGCATGAGGAGAAAGTCAGATTAGATTTGGGTTAGTGTGCAGGGCGGAGCGCCGGGATAATCCCGTCGTTGTTCAGCCCTCCTCTCAGTCAGGATGACCTTCACCAGCCCAGACAGGACAGGACATTAGTCGCTGCGTCCCGTTACACTCTCTGAACTGCCACAGATGGGCGTCACTGAGCCAGAGACTGTCCAATCAAACTGCTGTGATTTGTCAGAGTCCTGCATCTCACCTGGTAACACACTTTATCCTGCACACAACTGTAATAAATGTTGTTTCTGTCAGAGGAAACGATGAAGGTCCAGAGTCCTCTTTCTCTGTCTGACCTGTTGAATTTAGATCCCTCACTTCCAGTGGTGGAATGAAACTAAGAACATTTACTGGAGTACTTAAGTACAAATTTGAGGTACCACTTTCCTTTTCATGTTACTCTCTACTTCTACTCCACCACATCTCAGAGGGAAATGCTATAATTTTTACTTCACTACATTTGTCTGACGGCTTTAGTTACTTTACAGATTAAAACATACAAAGAGTTTATAAAATCTGATGTTTTGTTATAAATGAAACGACCCAACAGTTTATACAAGTGCAGCTGAAACGATTAGTCAATTAATCAATTAGTGGAATGACAGAAAATTAATTTGCAACTATTTTTATAATCGTTTAAGTCATTTTTCCTGTAAAAACATTTCATGTTCCAGCTTCTCACATGTGAAGATTTGCTGCTTTTCCTTTGANTCGATTAATGGAGAAAATAATCAGCTGATTGATCCAGAATGAAAATAATCATTAGCTGCAATCCTGCTTTTACATTAATGATGAGGAATAATAATCTAATGACAGAATATAGAATAGTACAACAGGCACAGGGGACATTTTACTGCAGCGACTACTTAATATACATTTTCCTAATAATACTTACATACTTTTACTAAAGTAACATTTTCAATGCAGGACTTTTACTTGTACCAGAGTATTTGTACAGTGTGGTATTAGTACTTTTACTTAAGTAAAGGATCTGAATACTTCCTCCACCACTGCTCACTTCAGTAAACCCACTGCACCGACTGATTTCCAACCAGAAGCAACAACGGCTGTTTCTTCTCAGAGAAACTAAACATTTCTCTCCGTTTGTTGATCATCTTGCTAAACTAATTGTATTCTTCATACACTACTTACATGTAGGCCTACTGTCAACTCAATTTAACTTCTAAACAAAAAAAACATCCAAACAGCAGTCAATGCTATAAAACTTTACAATGAATTCTAAGCTACATTACCCAGAATTAATTTTCTTTTAAAGCAAATTGTGATTAATCAATCTAATCAATACTTCTACCAGTCTGCCACATACAGAAGATGTAAAAATGTCAATATTTATTAATATTATTAAAATCAATTCTATAATTATTGAAATATATGAAAGAATATGTGTTAAGTATTACATATCATAGTGTATCAAACATTTCTTGAAACTTCAGTAAAATCTTATTATGGATACTGATCACTGAAAATACTGTGGAACTTTGTAATGAATAGTCTCACTTTATTAACATTAACTTGTCTGTAAAAATGGAACTAAATTCTTTATCTTATCAGTGGATGGCATGTAGTATTTGTGTTATTTGGTTTGGTAGTATAAAGTTTGTAAAGTTACTATTCAAGAGTGAAATTAGTTTGGAAGAACAAGAAGCGACCGTACAAACAACCAAGTGACGACAGAAATGATCCAGAGGAGTTGAGCTACCACGTATGTCACATTTGGCTGCGGTCGTGTTTGTCTGCAGCGTAACTGCTTTAGTAAGACGAGTTGTTTTTAGGACTGCGCCTCTTTACATGCGTGTTGGAAAAAAGTAGCCTGAGCCAAAATCTTTTACTGTGATTCTCCAGAAGAGCCACAAGCTGTTCAGGTTCACTTTCTAGGAACTGAGTGACAAACAAGAGGTTAAATAAGAGGAAGCTTCAGAGGTTAGGTTGGTGCAGACTCAGCTAAGAGGCTTGGACTTACAAACCCAGTGAATGAAGACTCTCAGAAGCTCCGAGCAAATCAACAGTTGTAGGATTATTAGTCTGAGGAGCTGATGGTGGCAGAGGAGCAGCTAGGAGTATGGGGCATGTGCAGAGGAGGCACCTCCACACCCCTCCGTGACAAATAACACCCGCAGCTAGAAACACATGTCACATATTATTTTATATTCATTTAACCAGCTGCCACAACCAAACGTTCTTTCACCTGTGCTCTGTTTAAGTCGAGGGAAGACAGTCTGCAGCTACTTCATCCTAAACTTAAAAATAGGCCAACATGTACAGTATGTCCATGTGATAAAATACTTTTTCTGCTCTTATAAAGCAAGAACCACATAAAGGTTGCAAATGTAAAGCCAGCGTCAAACCTTTTTTCACCATCACATTTTTATGAGTCATCGTAGTTTTTAGCCGCCAACAGCTCAGGGATGGTAATGTTGTCTGTCGGTCCACCAGTTTGCCCCACACTGAAATATCTCAACAACTGTTGGGTGGATTGTCATGATATTGTGTACAGACATTAATGGACCCTAGAGGATGAATCTTAATGACTGGTGATTGTCTGACTTTTCCTCTAGAGCCACCATGAGGTTCACATTTGTGCTTTTAAGTATAATGTCTGAATAACGATTGGATGATTTGTCATGATATTTGGCAGACACTCATTTCCCCTGCAGGATGAACTGTAATAACTTTGGTGATCAATTAACTTTTCATCTCATGCCATCATCAGGTCAAATTTCTTTATTAAGGTATTTGTCCAATACTTTGATTTATGACTAAATACCTGCAAAACTAATAACATTCATACCTCAGTTGTACTTGTGTTTTGTACTAATTAGAAAATGTTAGCATGCTAACACACTACACTGAGATGGTAAACATCAGCATGTTATCATCAGCTGTGAGTCATTAGCACGGCTACTATATCTGTGGTCGACTATGGTTAATTTACCAACTGTTACACATCTTCAACACTACAGTTTAAAACAAATGACTGAGCGCTTTACATGAATAAGATGCTGTGTGTGATAAATAAATGTGCTATTTATAATTTCATAAACTGTAAAAAGTAAAATAAGAGTCATAAGAATAAAACTAATTACGTACTCTGAACATTGCATTTACATATTTGTCTCATAAACGTGTCCTCATCCAGAACAGAGATATATCTTGTGTGACAGGTTTTAGGACCAAGAACGTCCCCACAAGCTTAAAAACAACTATTGTTTCACATAATATCCTTAATCTCACTTTGGATTATTCCCTCCAACATGAGCGGGTGTAAACCAGTGTGATAAACACGTGTTGCTCTGAGCGGCCCAGGCAGCCGTGGCCCGGCATTCCTGGGGGCCCCTTTCACTCTCAGATAATTGCTGCTGCCTTGTGGGAGAGGAGGAAGTGCCAAAGAGAACAAACAAAAGCAAATAAGTGGATGCAAATCGCCGCTTGAGTGAAAGCGCTCAATCTATGGTTTCAACAGGCTTGTGCAATAATAGTTGGCTGACATCCAAGCTTGTTTACAAAAAAAGGACAAGAAA
This sequence comes from Oplegnathus fasciatus, assembly GCA_003416845.1. Classification (NCBI taxonomy): domain Eukaryota; kingdom Metazoa; phylum Chordata; class Actinopteri; order Centrarchiformes; family Oplegnathidae; genus Oplegnathus; species Oplegnathus fasciatus. Next base: position 659,109 of record NTHP01000272.1, read on the forward strand.
AATGACCCATTCATTATTCATTTAGGACTCTTTGAGGAAAACTACGGGGTAACGGTTTTTGACCAGCATTGTGTTTTTTAAACCTCTTTCAGATGTAGGTAAATAAAAAGCCGCATGTCGTAAATGATGCACATGTAGCTGCAAGCAATAAGACTTGTGCTTCCCATAGAAACACAATGTACCCATTCATAACTGTGGCATGACTGACTGCACAACCTGCTCATATACTGAGGAATTAGATTATTAAAAAGAGTCCAGAAAGACTGAATCTGTACCACATCCTTTAACTCGCATATTATTGGCTGAACTTTGGTGAAAATGTTTTTCATTGGTCTCAGTTGATCTATTGATAAGATAAGATAATAGTTTATTGATCCCAAAGGGGAATTTCAGGTGTTACAGCAGCACACAGGCAGGTACGCAGATAAATAGAGATACTTCAAATTAAATACAATAGATAAATTATATAAATAAGTATATAAAATAAAAATAAAAATAAGAATAGAATAGAAACCATACAAGAGCAATTAACTCAAAACTCAAACTTATGGCAATATCAGTATACACATACAGCACCCACAACTAGTAAAGTTGATGTTTAACTTTAACACTTTGGTTACACATTTTTATCTATTGGCTGGATAATGTATTATTCACACTACATGGCCAAAAGTGTGTGGACACCCCTGTCTGGGCTGTTCCAAGTAAGGGGAATCTTAATACTACTGTACAATTACACTCTACAGCAGTGGGTCTCAACCTTTGTGGCTTGTGATCACTTACAATGAACTAATGTGTTCTTGCGACCCCTCATCACAGATTATGGCCCCCCGTGTGGCCATGAGTGGCGAGGAGTTCAACCAGAGAGAGATTTTTTCTGTTTTGGATTTGTCTCAATTTTCTGACATGTTATTTCTTAGTGTATGTCTATTTTATTTTAGTTCATTATTCTCAGAAAAGGGAACTCCCTTTTTTCCTTTAATTTATTAATAATTTGTTTGCATATTAGCATTAAATAAATACATCTTGGTTGTTAGTTTCCTGAGACAAATAATAGAATTATTTCCCTGTCAATATTGAAATTCCTCTATCATAGATTAACTAACTAAAGACTTGTGTTCCAAAATTAAATATCTACTGTTTAAAAACTGTTCCATACTGGCTGTTGCTTTAAAGTCAACCTCGTCATGGGTCAGCGATGACATTAAGGAGCATCATGAGGTATTTGTTTATAACAGCTTTTCATTTTGGGGTTTTGAAGCGTTTTTCTTTTTCAAATATAAGTAGATTAAAAATATGCAGCCAGTATTTCTCTTGCCGGCGTGTTAGAGAGGAGCTCAGTTTTCTGTACACTGCTCTTTTGCTTTACTTTAACCCTCCTGTTTAGCATTGATAAACCGTATATAAAAATGGAATAACTGCTTTATAACACACTATGATGTAGTTGTAAGCAGATATAATCTGAATCTGAATCAGGTTTATTGCCAAGTAGGTTTACACATACAAGGAATCTGCTGTGGTGTTTTGGTGCATAACAGTAAATATAGTAAGAAAATTAAAATTAAAATAAAAAGCAAGTGCTGCAACAGTCAAGGAACATAAATACTGTACATTACTAAACACTTCAAAGGTCTTTATAGCTGCATACAACTACATAATAGTGTGTTATAAACCATTTATTAAATGTTTATATACTGCTTATAAATGCTAAATGGGGGGTGGTTAAAGTAACGTGTTCATTTAAGATCTTCTAGTCTTACACCTTGATGTTAAATACAAGAGTTTTGTGCAGGAATTTCCTTTTATTCAAGATATAATTTTACAAAATGTCACAGACCCTTTCACATGCACATGCATGCATTTTTGTGTGATTGCCCTCGTTACCCTTTGCTTATTTTCTTCCCTTCCCGAGAGGTGTCCGTCATGCTTTTATCATTTCACCATAAAACAAGCGTTGCGTCCTGCAGAGTCTCACCTGAGCCCGAAGCCAGCGTCCTGACATCACGTCCCTGAGGCCTGAGGTGATGGGAGCTCCAAACAGTCAGACGGCCCTCAGTCGTACAGCAGGATGAAGGGGTTGGTGTGACGACAGCGATGTCTCTCCAGCCCCGGTGCCATTCCTCCGGCCGCTCGCAACCACAAACATCTCCTGAAGGATGAACCAGGGAAGCCAGAGAGCACTGATGTGGTTTCCAGTCCTGCTCAGGTCTCTCTTTCCTTTAATCTGATTATTGGTTGGTGCTCAAGCACACGAAAGGGCTAGATAGTCTGGAGACACAGGAAATGTGTTACAGTGGTTGAAGAGCTATTTGTATCAAAGTACAAGTAAACCTCTTATAACAGACAGGAATAGAACAAGGAGGAGCACACAGAGATTTAGTAATCCGGACAGTTAAAAGTCCACATAATCCAGTTATTGTGTTTTTCTCATAATCTCTCTGACAATAACAACACAGTAGATGAATCAGGTAAATCACACATATTAATATCTTAAATCTGCTGATTAACATTTGATCAAATCAGAAATTAAGCTCTTGAAATAAGAAAATAAAAGTCAATCACTCGACTGACAATGAATGAACAACACTTTTGTAGTTTAGACCAAAGATTATTATCAGCTTACAGTGTGATCTTCACCTTCATCCCCAGTAAATACCTCACGTCCCACTGTCCTTGATGGATTTCAAAGTATTTAGTGGATTTTCTCCAAAACGTGTTGCGTAAGGTTGCAGACACAATAAAGTAGTTGTGTGGAAACCTGTCAGAAATATTCTTGGATTTCTTGGGAAACTCTTCACCCACATAGAAAACTCTTGTTTTGTTAAGTAGGTCATTCTTGTGTCTTTGGACTCTTCACATTCACTCCAGATGACTACGAGAAGATCAAAAGTTGCAGAGAAACTCCCGCACACTGTCTAACTTGCAAAAATAGATTTATTGCGACGTTTCGGTGCTAGACCTTCATCAGGCAAATGGTTTGTGACAATGAGAAGCCATCTTAAATTGGGAGTGGCTGTAGGTCAATCACATTCTCCACGTGCACTCAGATGACATCAAAACCAAACATCAATTTACTATCTAGCAGTCTATGCTGATTATGTCCATTTATATATGTATACATTGATGCTGCACTGATTTTTTGGGGCCTCCATTGTATTTATATATTGTATTGTGGAGGGTTCTGAACAAATGTATTATTCTTTCTTTATATGCTATGCTAAGTTTTTTCACAAATGTAATCTGCTAAATTTGTACATTTTTTTACTGCAATCACCTTTTGGGGTCTGCAGGATCTATTTACACTTAATTTAATGTACGCAGTCTTTGTAGGGTACAGGTGAATTTGATTATTGCTACTGATCATATGTATGCACTGATGTAGTGTTTGCCCATTGGAATTTTGTAATACCTTGTTGTATTTATTGTAAAGGGGTTCTGTCTATTTATTAATGCTGAATTCTCACTTGTCATGTAAATGGATCCCTACAGGTTCATCTAAAAACGTAACCTGCAGGATTTGAGAATATATTTTTCTGTGAACACAGTTTAGCCTTTTGGGGCTTCAAGCATTCATTTTAAGGTAATCTACCCATTTATGTAAGGACTGTGGGGCACATTTTGATTGATATTATACAGTTTGTTTTACCTGTCTAGCTCCATGATATTAGAGACTGCTAGATAGTAAATTGATGTTTGGTTTTGATGTCTTCTGAGTACACGTGGAGAATGTGATTGGTTGCAGACCTACAGTCACTCCCTATTTAAGATGGCTTCTCATTGTCACGAATCACTTGCCTGATGAAGGTCTAGCACCGAAATGTCACAATAAATCTATTTTTGAAAGTTAGATAGTGTGCGGGAGTTTCTCTGCAACTTTTGATCTACTCGTCCCTCTCCTACGCACCTGTCTCATGAAATAGATGTGCGAAGTGTTCTTCTGTTTTGACTCCAGATTACTACATTTTTCAAACTATGCTGTATTTTCAGGCAAAGCGTTTTCTTGTCTTCCAGGCTGCTTTTAGTTTATGTTCACTTATGGCATGAAAATCAACATGCAGAATATCAAAACTTATCTGCTTTTACTTTCGTCAAAGACTAAGGGCCCTGTGTCAGAACCTTTTAACACCTTTATTATTTCGGTTTATATTGTGCTTGTGTGGTGCAGATTCCTAAATAAAGCTGCATTCAGTCAAATCACCACAAACTAACTGACAAACAGGAAACCAGGAGCCAGTTAGTGTTATTCCAGCACTGGACTGCTGGTTAGTTTCTGGGTCTCTGGGCTGCTGTGTGCTCTGTACTGAGTGGGTGTCAACATACGAACACAGTGCAGTAACAGCTGATTCTTACCCCCAGAGTCTTCTAACAGGTTAATCCAGCCAGAGAGATATATCATCATCATCATCATCATCATGTCATGATAATGTTAATCTTATATACACTGCATTATCACTTTGTGCATCCCTCATTTCACTCTAATACACTGAAGGTAAACAGTGTAGGTAACTCATACTGTAAGCTCATATAAGTCCAACACTCACTGCTGAAAGTATGTGTTATTTCACAAAAACACAAAAACTAGAGCAACATCACTGTAACAAAGTCATCAGCTCGGGGAGAAGTGTGGATGAAATGCTTGAATTACTCACACTGGACGTATTTAATTCAAGCCAGCAGAAATCTCGTCTGAAACTGGAACCTGGACATTCAGCAGTGAGGCTGCAGACACACCTGAGTTTACCTGTTTGTTGTCACATCACAACCTGCTACAAAGCTTTTTCACTCACAGCCGATAAATGACTTAGCGACACGGTGAATTTGGGTAACTTGGCTAGAGAAGTAATATTTTACGTTCATGGGTTTTTGTTGTTGTTTTGTTGTTGTTTTTGTCGTTTTTGTCTTAGGAGGAGGATTAAAGTGTGTGAGTGCTGCCCCCAGAGATACTTCACATCAAAGAGAGACTCTGTGTTTTATTTTTTACTATTTTATTAATTAATTTATTCATTATTAAGTTTTATGTATCTTATGTTCATGTCTGTGTGTGTTAGATTAGATGTTTCACGTGGCTGCAAGACAAATCTCCGTTGGGGAGCAATAAAGTTGAAGTTAAAGTTATTCTATAATGCTTATATCTTTATTTTGGGGTGAATATCGGTCACGGATGGTCCAGACCTGAGTTTTATCTGAGATCTGGTGTCCTCAGGTACATGTAAAGGTTTTGATGATCATGCTGAAACAAATTCTCTGCTTTTTTCTGGTCTGTGTGCTCTTCCTGAAAAAGTCATCTACATATGACGGTGAATGCCTCCATAAAGTATACAGTACAACAACATCACAGAATCATACTTAATTACAGAGATGGAGGAAGTATTCAGATCCTCTGCTTGAGTAAAAGTACTAATGGCACACTGTAAAAATACTCTGTTAGTCCTGCATTGAAAATGTTACTTAAGTTAAAGTATGTAAGTATCATCAGGAAAAGTACTCTGTGAGTGTATATGTTATATTTCATGATATATATACACTAAGATATAGTATATCATTAGTATTGTTACTCATGCATTAATGTTTAAGCAGCATTTTACTTTTGTAGTGGAGCTAATTTTGAACTACTTTATATTGGGCTGCTGCAACTAATGATTCTTTTAATTCTGGATTAATCTGCTGATTATTTTCTTGATCAGTTCATTTACTGTTTGGTTTGTAAATGTAGGAACATAGTGAGAAATGTCCATCACGATTTCCCAGAGCTAAAAGTGACAGTTTACTGTAATTTAAGACAAGAAAACAAATCAGATTGTCACATTTCAGAAAGCGAAACCATGAGATGTTTGGCATTTTTGAA
>NTHP01000272.1:665609-696600 GCA_003416845.1 Oplegnathus fasciatus
TATACTTATATATTTATATATTCATATGTATATATTTATATTTATATATTTATATTTATATATTTATATGTATATATGTTTATTTATATATTTATATATTTATATTTATATTTATATATTTATATATTTATATTGATATATTTATATGTATATTTATATATTTGTATATTTATATATTTATATATTTATATATGTATATATTTATATTTATATATTTATATATGTATATATGTATATATTTATATTTATATATTTATATATTTATATTTATATATTTATATGTATATATTTATATATTTATATGTATATATTTATATATTTATATATGTATATATTTATATTTATATATTTATATTTATAAAAATTCGGATTTCTTCTTTAAATTGTCCTTCCCTTCCGGTGCTACCCCGTTTTCCCTCCGACGTTTGAATGAACCTTTCTTTTCGTTCCGGCCTCACTGGAGCAAACATGGCGGCAGAGGGAGACGTCGATCTGGACCTGGAAGCGGAGGAAAACTGCACCGGGAAACCGGCAGAAAAGCCTCGGAAACATGACAGCGGGGCCGCTGACCTGGAGAGAGTCACGGACTACGCGGAGGAGAAGGAAATCTCCAGCTCTGACTTGGAAACGGTGAGAGCTCCGGGCTAACGTTAGCCGGTGTTACCGGGAGACATGCGGCCACTGCGGGCTGCTCTGTCGGGACATCATCCGCGACACAGACCATGCGGAGAGTGAAGCCCGATCAGTGTGTGCTTAGTCTCGTAGTTAGTTGACTAACTAGAGTTTTGTTTGATCACCAGCTGCTAAAAGACAGTCATCTTAAGATAACCTGCAGCGAACCAGTAGCTCTTAGCTAACTGTTAGCTGGCTAGCTAACGCTGCTGTGCATCAAAGTGTCAAATAAACCAATAATCAACACAAATAAACACATTGAACAACGGGAAGGAGCATAAAACAAACAGAAAAACATCAAACCAACATATTACCACTAAAACCTGTCATATAGGTATTTACAGAAGGATCAATTCACTCCAACTCACCCAGAATTCAGAACTTTCCAGGTCAAGTCCTGGATTTCCTTGAAAAACTTCATGTGTAAACTTCTGTTAAATTCATGGGACCTTGTACAATCCCACAGCTCTTCTCCAAATACTGTTTTAGTTGTGAATTTTGAATTTTTGCCGTTCTTTGTGTGTGTATTTAATCTCATTAATCTTATTTTTCTCTGGCTTGGGTTGAAATTTGTCTGATAAACAAAGGAAAATGTGCAGCATGTGTTCATGTAAATAGTTGTTGCTGAATAAAAAGAAATCATTTTTATCCGAACGAAGACTCTTAAATTTTCAGAAATTAGGCTGATATCTCCACTAGTGTTCACTTTCTTGCAACCAAATGTTGATTCTGTGTAGTATTAATCAGGGCTGAACAATTAATCGAAATATTATCGAAATCACAATACGGCCAAGTGCAATGTCCAAATCACATGGTGAAGGTGTGACAACATATACTGTTATAAATGAAGCACTGTGGAGCTACAGAGATGCTCTCCAGATTTAAGGGAACACGTTTGTTTGGGACAGACTCCAGCAAAAATCACATCATCGTTTCATTTTTAGATTTTTTTCAGTGAAATTCAAAATTTCCCACTAAAATCTTGACTCATATCACAGTATCCGCCAAAATAATCGCAATATGATTTTTTTTTTGGGGGGGGCACATCGTTCAGCCCCAGTATTAATATAGTTCTGTCACATCTAGAAGTTAAACCTGCAAAGAATCGTAAACATGAAATGATGAAAGTTTATAACTAAAAAGTGTTTGGAGTAGAGCTGTAGGATGTTGCAAGGTGCCATGAATTTAATAGAAGTTTTCACATGAACCGGGTGAGTTGGTAATGAATCACCCATTTCCTAATGATGGCAAGATGTCAAGAGGGACCAAAACTTCTTTAATTCAAGTAATCTTTCTATAAAATGACAAATGATCTGTGGTTTCTACAGTACTGCCAAGAAAGTCTGTTAAATGTTTTTGAGCTTTAGAAATTTAGAAAGCAACCAGGTCAGAAAAAGATATGATTTTTCTTAATGAGGATGAGAAACATCAGAGCTGCAACCAACAGTTGTGTTTTCTGTCACTGATTAATCTGTGGTTTATTGTTTGATTTACCAATTAATCATTTATAGCCTATGACATGTTTTAAAAAAATAAGCTCTGAGAACCCAAAGGTGACCTGTTGAGATCTTGTTTTGTCTTACCAACAGTCAAAATCCCAAATACATTTATCATGAAATAATATGACACAGAGACAAGCAGCAGATTTTAACATCTGAGAAGCTGGAACCAGAGAATATTTACCATGTTTGCACAATTATTATTATCAGAACTGGCAATTAATTTAGTGTTGATCGACTAATCAATGAGTCGACTTATAGTTTCAGCTCTAGATAACGTGCTTAGTAAGTATACTTAATAATGTGTTTCTGATTAAAGTATTTGTGAGTTTTATTCACCAAGTTTATGTTGTCTACAGACACGACTCGACGTTACAGTAAACAGTGTTTCCCAGATGTTTATCTCAGTGCCATATCCTCAAGTATTTCTCTATGTGTTTGTAATTTTTCTACTCAGACATTTGTGAAATACAGTTGAAAGTGTGGATTGTTAAATTTCACAGAACACAGCATTTATTTATAAATCATATAGATCGGGAAAATTTGAATTCAGTGCTGTTTGTTCTTTAGAGTTTGACATTTAAAGTAAATTCTTCTCTCAGAAGGAAACGCTTGTTGAATGACTTCAAAGAAGCAGCGCAGTTTGAATGGATTCAGATGCTTGAACTTTAATATGATATCTAATATAAGTATGAGATGTCAGAAGGACCCTCTTCCCATTTCAACATACTATGTCATGATACCTGTTCAGGAATGGAAAGTCACCTGTGGGGTCATTTTCAGCTGGCATCCTCAAGTATTTAAGATAAATAGAGATAATCCTGGGAGAAATGTGAATTATTAGTTGCTTTGCTGTATAAAATTAGACGACAAATTTATGTATCATAATTTACATTACTTACAAAAATACTGCAGTACAATAACTTCTAGATGATAAATGTCAGTATATTTCTCTGCCCTGCCGTTTGTCTTATTCTGTTAAATTATCTAGAAAACTATGAAAAGTAGTTCATTAGTCGGTGCGAGTGAAATATGAGATATCTTGTATTAAATATTGAGAGATTTAAATTTTTATAGTAAACACAGAGTTAATGGTACTGTGATAATGGCCAAATGTTACATACATAAATGCAGCAGCCTGTTTGTGCTGTATTTTAAAATGGAGAAAAAACTCTGTAACTGTAGTAAAATGTACAAATGGACCCCTCGTTTCATTGGTGAAACACGTTTTTAGTTAAATCTACCTGTAGGACTTCGTCTGTGTTGTGATGCTTCAGTTGTAATGGCGTTCATATTTGTGAAAACGACATAAATACTAATAACAGTGTTTTTTATCTTTCAGGCCATGTCAGTGATTGGAGACAGGAGGTCCCGAGAACAGAAAGCCAAACAAGAGAGGTAAGCTCAGTGTTGACCCTCCCAGCCTTCACGTGTGCACCAGCAGCATCAGCTCCTTATTTCTTTCCTTTGAGTTGTACATGAATCCTGTAGTTACCCAACAATCACAGCCCACAGTTGACTGTGAGAAGGAAAATAACAGTTGTCTGCAGAAAACACAGAACCTGTTGATTGATCTCACTGTGTGTTGTTTCACTTTCAGAGAAAAAGAGTTGGCCAAAGTCACCATCAAGAAAGAGGACGTAGAACTAATTGTAAGTTTTTTTGTATTTTAATCTGTTCAGGTGATGTTTAAGCCACACGTTTGTTCTTGGTACACTACATGGCCAAAAGTATGTGGACACGGGAAGAGTACACCCATGTGTGGCGTGTTATTCCAAAACCAGAAGCATTAATCTGCTGCTATAACAGCCTCCACAAGATTTTATAACCCGTCTGCGGAGATTTGCTCCCGTTCAGCCACAAGAGCATCAGTGAGGTCCAACGCTGATGTTGGTTATCAGGTCTGGCTCACAGTTGACGTTCCAGTTCATCCAGTTCAAAGGTGTTAAGATGGAGTTGAGGTCTGGGCTCTGTGCAGACCCTTCAAGTTCTTCCACACCAAACTTGGAAAACTATTTCTTTATGGAGCTGCCTTTGTGCACAGGGGCACTGTCACGTTTAAACAGGAAAGGGTCTTCCCCAAACTGTTGTCACTGAGTTGGAAAAACACATCGCCTAAAATATCATCGTATGCTGTTGTATTAAGATTTCCCTTCATTGGAACTAACCGGGAAAAACAGCCCCAGAAAAGAAGTATGTGGACAGGTGTGTCAACATACTGCATCATGGTGTACATTAAGACTTTACAACATGAGGGTTGTTAAACGTATGCATTTTTATAATCAGTTTGCCAGTGTAAGAACGTACTTTGTGTCTAAGCTATGATCTGATTGTTAAACGGTACACTTGGTTCATGTTCTGATGTTCTTGTTGCTGTGCAGATGTCAGAGATGGAGATATCGAGGGCCGTGGCGGAGCGCAGTCTGAGGGAACACATGGGGAACGTGGTGGAGGCTCTGGTGGCTCTGACCAACTGAACAAACAGCATTTACACACTGGACTGCTTCACTCTGTTTTTTGTTTTTTTTTACCAGGGCCCACCAAGACAATGAGGCTGAACTCTGCGGTTACACTCTTGTGATGTAATCTTTACCGCAAATCCTTTTTTTCCTTTTTTAAAATAAAAGTTGACCTGCCTCCTTTTGTGCCTGTGATTAAAGTAATTTTAATACTCGTTTTGCTCTCTGTGGAAAGGGGTTTTAAAAATGATGAAAATACAAGTTTTATTCACAAACAAACCCAAGTTACAATACCTGTACTTTCACAAATATGGAAAAAAGGGCAAATGCATGAAATCAGTACAAGAATCTAATAATTACATCACACCCCTCTGCTTTAAAACTGAAGGAGGTATCTGCTGGGATGTGACTTATCACTGGATAGAAATCTTAAGGACGTTACAGATTAAGGTGAATTAACTAATATTTCCCCTGCATCTCCTCAAAATGCCGCAATCCTCAAATACTGTAGGAAATTTAAGCTGTATTCCATTTTTACAGCCAAGATCCCACATTAAAGTGATACTCTGCATACTGACAAGTTGAAAACCAGCTGCATTTTAATTAGGGTTTGAGGAGCCAACTTTAAATGATGGTGCACCTTCCTGGTAGCTAAAGTTCATCAAAGTGGTGGAATCAGTCTCTTGTCCTTCCACAACATGGAGTCCAGGAAAGAGAATCGGCACCTTTGGACTCAGCAGGATGCAGCTCAGTCTCTAAATCTGCAGTGTGAGTCCGGTGAAGTCCGTTTCGCATCTTAAGTCTTCCTCTTCTTCACTGTGGGCCGGTCGAACACGTCCCTCACGCCTGCCGCCTTCTGCTTGAAGAACTTGCTGTTCTGAGCGCTCTCCTGGGCCCAGGCAGAGTCGAATGACGTGGTGTCCTGGTCCACCAGGTGGGTGTACTTGGTGCGTCCAGACCGACCAAAGTTTTTGACCTTACGAGGGGAAACAAACAACAGGTCAAATCAGAGAACTGAATGACTTCATTCAAAGCAGAAGTGCATATCCAGCTGGTGAATTTCCCCTGAACAACATTAAAATATGAACGATGGAAGGTGCATCCATTTTCTTGGATTACAATATTTTACTCATAAATATCAAATTATATCCTGGATGAAACATTAAAACAAGCAGGTACAAAAAAATATGTGATTCTGGTATCTGATTTCAGAATTGAACAAACTTAAATGTAGATTTAAGGTGAAAAATTAAGGGGTTAATGACAGGACAACAAACTGTGAAGACATGCATATACACATTTAGTACATTTTGTTCTGGTGGAGTAATAACAATTTAAAGGCAAAAAGGAGCCAAATTCACTTCAACCCTCTCAGGGTTCTTGTTGATTTCAATATTTATTTCTCCCACCAAACTAATGTGGAAACTATTTAGCAGCAAACTTGCAAGTCTCATGTTTTCCCACCATCACATAAATTTAGACTGAACTAAACTTTAAATGAAAGATTAAGTTTAAGACTAAACTACCAAGTGATTAATTGATCACAGGGGAATTATTTTGCTCTAATAACATTGAGCTGAACAGTCGAGGCTACAACATTCAACCTGCCGTCAAACACATGAAATATGAGTAAAAGCAGCTGACCTGCATGACTTTGGGTAAGATGGTTTTGTTGAAGTGATCCTCCAGAGTCGGTGCGCTGAAATCTCTCTTGTACACGTCGTCCTCCCCATCCTGTAACAGAAATCATGTTCACAGTTACAGACCACTGTGGTGTCAGCCGCTGATGATTTACTGTCTGAAACACTGCATCTAATCAAACCGACCAAGATGTATACTGAGCAGGACATTTTACAGTTTCAAAATAAACACGTCAGCGCTCTCTGGTGGAGAAACTCTTTCTAAATTTTAAACTTATCTTTAGCATTTCTCTATTGCAGTTTCCGCTAACTTATCGACGGACACATACATGGACATGGATACATCTGTGATGAGCTCATATTGGCCATGCCATTACATCATCTGGGCTGTAATGTTAATTTTTAAAAAAGAACAGATTACTAAAACTAGGTGGAGTTAAAACTGGTCTGATCAACTATGTGAATGTTAAGCTGCGTAGGATTTAATGTGAAACTGCTGAACTCAACAAGTTCTTCACATTATTAGAAGCTTAATTTAACCAGAATTAAGAGATCAAAAATCGTTTTTAGATGTGTATCCTGACCAAGAAGGCCATGCCAAAAGTCACATGTAACATATACTTACAGTAAAATAGAGAGAATAATGAAGGATCGACAATACAAGTAAGGTCAGAAGGAAAAGGGTCAACTGATAAATACCAATCAATGTACCATGCTATTGCACAAAACAGAAATTCTAAGCTCAGACATCAGAAAAGCCCTCACTTCTCCTTGGTGTGTCCACTGTGTTTGAAAGACCTCTGTAGTGACTCACCATGAAGAAGGCTCCTCTGTGGTAGTACTTCTGGAGGAACTTGTATTTGCCTTTGGTGGCTTTGTTGGTGATGACTTTGCCGCTGTTGCGGAGCTCAGCCCTGCGCTCCTCCTCTGTCAAGTTGTGGAATCTCTCAATTTCAGCCTTCTCCCTCTCCATGCTGAGGACAAACACCGCTCATTACCATCCTCGGCCACAACAACAGCCCTGCGCTGACTGGAAGGTACTAAACATGTCAAGTTTATCATAAAGTCATTTCAGAGTCAAATCTATGTTTACTCACAGTTCTCTGGCCTCTCTGTCCCTCTTGATGCGTTTCAGCTCTCGGACTTTCCAGGCTTCGTATTCTTCCTCCTCGTTCTCTCCGTCGGTGTCCAGGCCGTCCAGAGCAGCCAGTGTGCGCCGGTTCTCCTCAAACTCCTTCTTAGCCTCCTCCTCCACAATCTTGAGGGTGTAGCGCCGTCGCTCCTCTGCCTGCTTCTTGGCCTCGGCCTCCAGCTCTCTTTGCTTCTGCTCCTCTGCTTCACGCTCCGCCACTGTGACTCGGTCCTTTCTGTGGTACAATCAGACAGAGGAGACACACATTAAACTTCCTATCAGGTGGAAAATGCCATTTCTGAGTTATTAACCTGCATCCACAATTGTATTGTTTTTATCTGTTGTTACATGCTACAAATAAATCAATAACTTCAATACGTCAACACTTATTTGGGTGTTTTGATTTCATACTTGCGAATAAAGACAGGTTTGAGCCGCGGCTCTGCTTCATCCTCGCTGTCTGTGTATTCTTCATATTCAGACTCGGACTCTGACTCCTCCCCTGACTTCCCTTCCTCCTCCACCTCCATGACCTCCATCTCCTCATTCTTCCGTTCAACGGCTCGCTGCCGCATCATTGCTCGTCTCCTCTCGATTTCCTGCACAGAATGAGCCCTCATTAAAAACTCTTCTTAATTTAAGTTTTAACACTCTGAAAATTTAGTTCAAATTAAACAGGACAGACCTCATCATCCACTTCTTCCTCTTCCTCCTCTTCTTCCTCACTACTCTCCTCACGCTCTGGGTGCCATGTGCCTTCATCAGAGTCCTCGCTGCTCTCAGCAACAACTTCAGGCTCTGCGATCTGTCTGTGTCTCGCAAGCCTGAGGACAAAGAAACAGGAAGCAACGTGGTCAATTTAGCATTTCATCACCAGAAAAGTTATTGATCACACCAGTCAACTCAAATCAAATCTTAAGAGCCGAGTGATACCTCTCCTCCACATCCTCGGAGACACGGTTGAGCAGACGCTTGAGACGAGGGTCAGAGACCTCCTCTTCCTCCAGCTCCACCTCTGCCTCCATTTCCTTTCCCTTCTTCACAAACTGGAAGTCCTCCTCTTCCTCATCTGACGACTCCATTGGTGCGTAGTCAGGGCGTTTACCTGACACATACCTCTTCACCTTCACCTTCTCCATGGAGAGCTCACCTGGGATGAGCAGAGACAACAGTGAGCTTAGTCATTTGTTTAGCTTGAATCTAAGTTTTTATTAAGATAGCTTGATTATTCAACAGCTCTGCAAAAATAATAACTTTAGTTTATAATGTTACATTTTTATTGAGACCGAGTCAAAACTGGGATTATTCATTATTATTCTACTTCTTTTCCTTTTTGGGCTGCATCATTATGCTTTACTTTAGAAGCTGATACATTACTTGTTGAATCAATCATCAGAATAATGATCTGCAATGATTTCGATGGTCAATTAATCGTTTATCACGCAACATTTCCTCAATTAATGCTGGTCTCAGCTTCTCAAATGTGAGGATTCGCTGCCTTTCTCTGCTTCATTTAATAGTAAATTTAATTAACTTTGGATTTTGAACGGTTGGTTCGCCAAAACAATCAATCAAATAAAGTCATCTTGGGCTCTGGGAAAGTGTGACGGGAAAAGTAATTGATAGATTTATCAATAATGAAAATCACTGTTTGTTGCAGCCTTAAAAATCCAGCATTTCTCTGAGTTTCAGCACAAACTCAATCAAATCCAGACGTCACACAAACCTAAATTTAAAGTAAATCAATTTTTGGTTTACACAATACTTTGTGTTGTTACCATAGACTGTATATTAATCAATAAATCTTTAAATCTTTATCTCCTACTGCACTTTACTGGTGGTCACCACAGCCGGTCTGATTACTACCCTCTATACATAAATATCTTCAAACTGCAGCTATTGCACTACTTACACTCATTCTACTCTCATTTACATTAATATTTTTCTGTTTTATAACACAGTCTTGTAATAGCTTTGTATACACTGTGTACAGATGGATGACAATAACAGTCTCTCTCATCTCTTATATACAGTTTATGGTTGATACTTCCTGACAAACATCACACGCTTCATCCTTCTTCAGCTGTATCTGAGACATCACCCTGACATCTCCCATCTCACTAACATTACTGAACAGTACATGACCACAAATACTACAAACTCCTGTAGACAGTAGTAGAAATCTAGTACAAGTCAGGTGATAAATATTGCTGTAACTTGCAGTTTATTATTGATTAATTTATTATAGGGCTGCAACTAATGATTATTTTCATTATCGATTAATCTGTGGATCATTTTCTCAATTAATCGATTAGTTGTTTGGTCTATAAAATGTCAGAAAATGGTGAAAAATGTTGATCAGTGTTTCCCAAAAGCCCAAAGCGACGTCCTCAAATGTCTTGTTTTGTCCACAACCCAAAGATATTCACATTTAAGAAGCTGAAATCAGAGAATTTGGACACTTTTTCTTTAAAAAAAAGGACTCAAAGGGATTAATCGATTATCAAAATAGTTGGCGATTAATTTAAGTGGACAACCAATTGATTAATCGACTAATCGCTGCAGCTCTAACTTATTATTGACAAGTGTATCAGAGAGGAGTGGATTCAACTGGTCCCCTTTGAGGCAGTAGTAGTGGTTGTACTGGATCCTATGGGGTTTATGGAAACACTGGAGCCCCTCCATTTACACTATATGGCCAAAAATATGTGGACACAAAAACAACCCACGAGCATTAATATTCTGCCGCAGGAGTTTGCTCTAATGTCAGCAGCTAGTTTTGACTAAGTGAGCATTAATTAGTAACTAACCCAGAGTCATTTCAGACTGATAAATCGTGTTATTTGTTGTGCTAACTGTGAAGTTAAGCTTCGCTAGCTGGCCGGCTAACTTAGCACGCCGCTAGCCGCCTGCTAGCTACCCGCTCCGCCTCACCTTTCTCGTTCCGGACCGGCACGGCTCCGGCCGTGGACTGGATCGGAGGGAGCTTCATGTTGAGGGCTTCGCGACTAGACATGGCTGCCCGGTCGACGGTACCGACTGGATGAAAGTAAAAACGAGCGTTTCACAAACAAAAACGAGCTCCCCGCAGCTTCTCTCCAACGGAAGTTTAGCTCACCGGAGAGCGAGCGGACCGGAAGTGGATTTGTTCCGAAAGACGTTTCCTCCCAAAAAGAAGCTCAAAGAATTAAACACAAAATCACATCTAACTTACTTTACAGACCACTGACACGCCGCACTTTACTGGTTACTATGGTTACTGTTTATTTACCAAATAAACATCAAGTTAAAGACTCGATAAGAGAAAAGACTCAACTGAATGTAGAAATTCTGTAATTCAACATTATAATACCGCCCCCTAGTGGCTGATTCAAACTAATTCAAACTTTCAACATATCCTCAATTTAACTACCCAAGAAAAATATGAAGAAATAAATAAAAAGACCACACAAATGTATATGAAAGATGATTTATTTGTTTAATTTACAAATGAAAATGTATTTGATTTGTAATTTGAATAGTCTGTTCTCTGCCGTGTTGTCAGAGCTGGACCCCTCTCTGTCTGAACAGCTCCCCCAGCCTCTCCTCCAGAGCCGAGTTGGTTCCTTTCAGGCCTTTCACCACCTCACAGGCCCACACAAAATACTCCTGGACCCTCTCCGCTGTCCAGCCTGCCAAACACACACACACAGAGAGAAAGTAGGATGACTATGTGACTAAGTTGTTTTGTGAGATTAATATCAGTACTTCACTGGGAAGTGTTACAGTTTTTCTCCACTACCTTTATCTGACAACCGTGACTACTAGTGTCCTACAGGGTACCGTTTTTTTTACATTATTTTATTAACAGTGCATGAAGTAGCAGTCGTAGTTAGACAAGTTAACACATCTATAATTCAACTCAACTCTTTTGTTTTTGTTACTTGGGTACGCTTTATTGTGTGTACTCCTGCACTGTCATTTAAAGGACAATGAACTGATTCTACTAACACGTGTTGCCTGTGTAGCTAAAGCCTGATGTAGCTGGAAATAGTTGCCCACAAATGCACTGTGTACTTGTGTTTGAGTAAAATTTGCTTAAAACTACAATACCCAGCTGTTTCAGGGAATTATGTAGCATTTTTTTAAAAATTAAACGATATATTTTTGAGCCGTTCTGAAGATTTACGTCCTCACTGGGGGAGAACTGTCTTGGGGCTGAGAGCCACAGATGAGGTCAAAGTCAAAAAGTATTGAGAGACGGACTAACACATTGTTGGTTTGGTCTTTTCATGGGATTTTTGTTGACAATAAGAAAATATAGAATATTGCCAGCCTTATCTGTTAGTATGAGCATCAGCATAACGCTACTTAAGCCCTTGAATTTCAGCCACATACACTGCTTGGACAAAGTATAAACACGAATAAAACTACACTGAAGTAAAATGATGATGTGATGGGGAAGTCAGGAGCGGCTATGCGAAAGAAGACAGGAAAATCTGTCGTAGCAACTCAATGCTGAATGATCTAATTCTTCATTTTGTATTATTTATTGTATTTTTATACCTCTAGTTTCAATAAAAGAGCAGGAGTATTGGATGACTGACTATACAGATGTTAATAACATCACTAGCTGTTTTAAACGCAGTAAATAATCAAAAAACATAAATAACTTAAATGAAGTCCTGAAAAAAAAAACCCCACCACCCCCACAAGCGACTCAGTTACAGTATAAGAGCAGTGACAGCGAGCGAGAGGTGCTGACCGACAGGTGTGCAGCGGTTCAGGTCCCTCAGGTTGTACAGTTTATCCGCCAGTTTGACCAGTTTCGCTTGGCGGCTGCAGTGAGGTGCGTGTTCCACCTGCTGGCGCTTTCTCTCCTGTTTGGGCAGGCTTTTGTCATCCGTCACCTCCCGAACGATACGAGCCACGACCGGTCCAAACTTTGCTTCGAGCTCTGCAGGACTGGTGTCCGTGTCCTCCACTGTGTCATGAAGCAGAGCGGCCTGCAACACAAAGACAATACGCAGACTCAGGAATACAAAAAACACCGAACTAGACAGTAACTAACTGATAACAACTGATAACATACTTGCAGAACCTCGATGTCTGCGACGCCTCCTTCATGGCTGAGGATTCTCGCTACTCCTTAAAACAGAAACACAGACAGCTGTGAGTATCAGAGAGAGGAAAGTCAACAGGAGATCTTATTTAGGGCTGCAGCTATCAATTATTTTAGTAATCGAGTATTCTACCGACTATTCCATCGATTAATCGAGTAATCAGATAGGAAATACTTTTGCTTTATTAAAGAGCAATAGTAAATATACAAAAGAGAAAATAAGACAGGTCTTTTAAAATGAATTAATTAGTTTCCTTTTTAGAAGAATCAATTATTGCTTAAATTAATATTATCTGTCAAAACTAAACCCATTCAGTGCATTTAAGTGTCTCATTACATTCCAGGTTTTAAAGAAAACAGTTTCAGAAACGCAAAAACAAATTAATTTTTTACATTATTTCAAATTCCTTTAAAAAAGGTATACATTACACAACCCTGCAAGACTGTGTTGTTACAGCCTATGGATTAAGCGAAGCTTTGCATCGAGGATTTTTAGTAATCGAGTTACTCGAGGAATCGTTTCAGCCTCCGTCTAATTGTTTTTAGCTTCTGAAATATCAGGATTATAAACCGAGTGTACATGGACCATTCAACAAAGTCATTAATACAACCTGGAAAGTTTCAGTCATATTACACTCAGACGTACTAAACTCAACTGTCTATTAACTGCAATCCAAACAGAAATTAACGATAATTATATTGTTTTTAATAGTAGGCTTAAAGATGCTCAAGTTTGACACAGTTCAAAATGCCGTAGAACAGTGAACTGTACAAGAAAAATGTTTCCGAAACAAATAGTCATTTTATAAATAAGTTGAAAGCATTTCTTCTTTAGTACATTTTTCTGAAAATAAGAAAGTCTGTTTCGTGATAATAATTTTGGTATCATCAGCAAACAAAATGGAGACAGAAGATTTACAAATTATTGGTGTGAATAAGAAGTAACGAAGGTCCTCAGACAGATCCTTGTGGCACAACACGTCATTTGAACTGTGCTGTAAGCCTTTTAATTGCTAAATACTAACTTCTACTAGAGAATTTATGGGTAACATTTGAAAGTGCTTTAATATGTGAAAATGATTTTATAGCCTGACTGTATTTTTGAGGCCAACACGATATCAATATTTGAAAGTTTTTAAAAATCTGATAACAATATATCGGCCGATAGTCATTTTTAAAACATAAACAACAATCTTAAACGGATAGATTTGGATTTGTTTTGTTTTGTTTTAAAAATTGTGACCATAATACATATTGAGCGGGACATTTTACAGTTGAATAAACTTATCAGTGCTCTCTGGTAGACAAACTGTATAATCAAGGTTCAAGGTTCATTTATTTATCACTGTACAACCATTTTATACAGTCCAAGTCTACAGCACAGGGTTGCACAATAAAATGCGACCTGTAGTCCCGTCATGCTACACAGAAGAAGAAGCTGCTCTGGAGTCTGGGGTCTCTTGCCAGAGGGCAGCAGGGTGAACAGGCCGTGGTGGGTTTCGTCTTTGAATATAAACGTTCCCATTTTTCATGAGTTGAAATAAAAAAAGACTTTTTCTATGTACACCATAGGTACATTTCTCTTAAATTTTGTTCACAAATTTGTTATATCTGTGTTAGTGAGCACTTCTCCTTTGCCAAGATAATCCATCCGCCTGACAGGTGTGGCACATCAAGATGCTGATTAAACAGCATGATTAGTACACAGGTGTGCCTTGGACTGGTCACAATAAAAGGCCACTCTAAAATGTGCTGTCTTATCTCACAGCACAAAGCCACAGATGTCACAAGTTTTGAGGGAGCGTCCAGTTGGCATGCTGACTGCAGGAATGTCCAGCAGAGCTGTTGGCCGTGAACTGAATGTTCATTTCACTAACATAACTCATCTCCAGTGTCGTTTCCAAGAATTTGGCAGAACATCCAACCGGCCTCACAACCGCAGACCACATGTGACCACACCAGCCCAAGACCTCCACATCCGGCTTCTTCACCCCCGAGATAAAACTGCACATCTGCATTATCCTGACATGCCAAACCTGTCAGGTGGATGGATCATCTTGGCAAAGGAGAAATGCTCACTAACACAGATTTAAACAAATTTGTGAACAAAATTTGACAGAAATAAATCTATTGTGTAGGTAGAAAAAGTCTTAGATGTTTTATTTCAACTCATGAAAAATGGGAGCAAAAACAAAAGTATATTATTAAATTACAGTCAAACCTAGTTTTCTGTTTCTGTACTGCGATATCTTGTTACTTCAGCCAACAAGTACACCAATACTGATATATCTGTGGGCGATATATCGGCCCAGACAATTTATCAGTCACTACTATTAAATTAATTAAATGTCCTTCCAATGCCTCGTCAAGTGTCCGGTGTCACAGCCACTTGATACCAAAAGTTAAACATCAGAAACTATTTTTAAAATCCCTCATGGGCTCAATCCAGTTCTTATTTAGACTTCTGCAGTGTTGAAAGATTTACAAGCAGCACCTGAAGGCATCATAACAAAGTAAAATCATCTACCGACGGGGCGATTAATATACGAGCAGCACCTGAAGGCATCACAACGAAGTAAAGTCACCTACTGATGGGGTGATTAATGCACAAGCAGCACCTGAAGGCGTCACAACAAAGTCAAATCACCTACCGACGGGGTGATTAATGCACAAGCAGCACCTGAAGGCATCACAACAAAGTAAAATCACCTACGAGCAGCACCTGAAGGCATCATAACAATGTAAAATCACCTTCTGATGGGGCGATTAATGCACGAGCAGCACCTGAAGGCGTCATAACAAAGTAAAATCACCTACCGACGGGGCGATTGATGCACGAGCAGCACCTGAAGGCATCATAACAATGTAAAATCACCTACGAGCAGCACCTGAAGGCATCATAACAAAGTAAAATCACCTACCGACGGGGCGATTAATGCACGAGCAGCACCTGAAGGCATCATAACAAGGTAAAATCATCTACCGATGGGGCGATTCATGCACGAGCAGTACCTGAAGGCGTCATAACAAGGTAAAATCACCTACCGATGGGGTGATTGATGTACGGCGTCCCTTCCGTATCTTTACGTCGTTGGTTACGATGTTTCTCTG
Organism: Oplegnathus fasciatus; assembly: GCA_003416845.1. Classification (NCBI taxonomy): domain Eukaryota; kingdom Metazoa; phylum Chordata; class Actinopteri; order Centrarchiformes; family Oplegnathidae; genus Oplegnathus; species Oplegnathus fasciatus. Next base: position 681,224 of record NTHP01000272.1, read on the forward strand.
CCGCGAAATGAACAGTCTCTAACAATAAAACTGCGTCTGAATTCATGGCGGAAGATAACCTGTAGTGACAAACAGCGTCAGGTGACTGTCAACGTCGCTCCACTTAGCAGTGTAGCAGTCCGTCCCCTGTAGTGTCCGGGGGGAAACAGCTGACGATGGAATCATTTCCGCTTATTTAGCTACGGAAGCAGGTAGCTCCTAATATCAGCTAAACGCCTTTTTGCTAATGTTTTGACAGATATTTACTGCTTAATTTATGTCATTTATTCAACATCTTTGTGAAATTATTTACACATCCGTGTCAACATTTTGAAGCTAGTCTTATTCTAGAAAATCCGCGTGACGTGAAGGATGTGTTTTTAGCCTACAAGCTAATCTAAGCTGGCCAGTAGATGAACCACAGCACAGATTTAGTCTCTTCTTCGTGTTTCTGGTGGGTGTAGCCTCTCCTGTCGTTACATGGTGTGTTTCTGGAGTCGTAACGTTAAATGGGTGTTTAATTCTGTGTGCAGTGGATGAGTGACTGTCGTCCTGTCCCCGTTGTGGTCCAGCATGGCTCACTGTGCCAGGAGAGACTCCCCGGAGCTCCCCGACTTCTCCCTGCTCAAGAGGCTGGCCAGAGATCAGCTCATCTACCTGCTGGAACAGGTAAGAACAAGTCACGATATGTCTCTGCTTCATTTGGCTTGGCTGGATGCCACCTGGCTCCCACTGCAGACACACCACCAGTAACATGACTGGCGTGTATTAGTGCATGTAGTGTTTTATTACAGGACCGAAACAGAAAAATACCTGCACACTGGGTTAAATGGAGGGGACTATGTGCAATTATGAAGCAGCTGTTGCACCTCGACCACACCCCACCTGTAGGCCAGAGGTTAAACATTTACAGTAAGAGCCCAGTGATGTTCTGTATTTTCTTATTGTCAGCAAATCCTGTTAAAAGACCAAAACCAACAGTGAATTACTCCATTGTTGTCCAAAAAAAACTATTAAACAGACCAATGAGCCACACTGTTGCTCTGGAGACATGTTCCTTCATCACTGTGAACACACACGCTGTAGTTTATTTATGAGTTAATCCCACGTACAACATCCTGCTGCCATAAATACTCACTAGAGCACCAAATGTGGATTCATCCGCAGCTGAAAATAGTCCCAGACAAATACACAGCCCTGTTTGAGTGACCATTCAGCTCAGCCCAGCTGTTTTAGAGAGTTGCTTTGCCTTTTTAAAAAGTGAAACTATGTTTTTTTGACCCATTTTTAAAGATTTACGTCTTCAGCAGGAAACGACGGGCCACAAACAGGGTGAGAAAGCCGGAAAGTATTGAGAGATGGAATGAGGCACAATAGGGATTTGTTGACAGTAAGAAAAATATAACACCAAATAACAAAAGTGTTACAAGTATCGAACAATTCCAACGGGTAATCAGTGTCTTTTTGTGGGCAAACGCTTCTTTTTCATATGTGCTGTGCCCCACACTTGGTTAAGGCTGGAAATAAATGTTTTTACTCTGCAACGGTGCCAAAAAGTTCATTTTAATAAACAGAGAATCCCGTTTAAAGCGTATTGCGTGTGTTTGCTGTTGTTTTTGATTTTGTCTTCACTCTTCCATCTTCATCTCTTTGTCGCACAGCTGCCAGGGAAGAAGGACCTCTTCATTGAGGCAGACTTGATGAGCCCGCTCGATCGTATCGCCAATGTGTCAACACTAAAGGTGAACCTCATCAGCCGTTACTCTTCTGACTCTTGAGATTGAGAAACTCTTGAGAAAAACTTCAGTTCCAATACCTTTTTCAAACATTTCCCTTTTTTTAAACAGCAACATGAAGTCGACAAACTCTACAAAGTGGAATACAAACCTGTTACCAGCACCTCAGATCAGTGAGCTTTGCACCCTTCATACTCCTGACTTATTTTTATACACACACACCTGATGCGACTGCCTGACAATGTGGCATTACTCTCTTATAGGCTCTGTTTTCTGATCCGGCCAAGAATACAAACTGTGAAATGGATATGTGGTAAGTAGATTGTATATTATAGAGTAAATATTTTATTAAAAAGTACGATTGTTTTTATCTTTTTAGTGACACCTCAACACTTTTGGTACAGATTGAAATATGTCCGCAGCATTGAGTGTTTAGTTGGCATCGAATGTCTTTGTCAGGTTCATAATCTCGTGTACTCTTTGATCACACAGTTTCTGATTTAAATCAAAATGTTGGAATTTTATTTGTGAAGAATTGTGTTTATATTTCTCAAATGAAGTTCTATAAAAAGGATTGTTTTGTTACCAAAACTCAGGTGTCGTAAACATTTCCCACGATGCCCAGCCTTACATACATGTAGTGACTTGGTTGAAACATTGCTCCTGTGTTTCTTGAATACTGTCCAAATTAAATCATTTCAGGTGGATTTCATGCTAAATTCCTTCTTGTTCCAGATGTGGCCAATGCAGACAAGGCAGCAGGGAAAATTAGAAGATACAAGATCATCTTTACCCCTCAGAAGGTACGTCCCGCTCTGCTGTCGTGTACACACTCTGCTTTATTTTGGATCAGGTTCTTGATGTTTACCTGCTGACCCTCCTGTGTCGTCCAGTTTTACGCGTGTGAGGCGGTGCTGGAGGAGCAGGGGATCTTTGGCGGTGAGCATCCCTGTTTCTTCACTTCTTGTTTTAGATGCAATGATCAGTGCTGGTGAAAGGAAGCGTTTAACTGGTTTTTGCCTTCCCACAGACGTGACCACGGATGAATGGGCTTTCTACCTTCTTCCACTGGACGACGACATCATCAGTCTGGAGCTGCCAGAGTTCTTTCGAGACAACTTCCTGGTAAATCATGCGCTCAGGAAACAGAGCTGAAATGATTAGTTGATTCATCATTTAGTCAATTAAGAGATCATCTTGGTCATTTAAGTAAGTAAGTGTAAAGCAAAAGTTCCATGAAATTCATAGGTTTCTGCTTTGACTGGGTTTCTTAGTCTTGTAATTATAGTAAGCTGAATATCTTTGAGTTTTGGACTGTTGGTCGGACAAAACAATCACTTTAAATATGTCAACTTGGGCTCTGGGAATAGTTTTTACTTTTTTCTGACATTTCAAATCAGAAAATAACGGCAGATTAATTGAAGACAATGAAAATAGTTGGGAGTTGCACCATGGTCTCAAAGTCCCACCCATTAAGTACCAAATAAATGGGTATGGAAATAAAATAAAACAATACAGTTGGTCAGATGGTCAGATTGTTGCAGAAAAAATAATATTGGACTGATACAGATATCGCCCTCTATAACTGATATCAGCCAAATACCAAGAGTCTGCTGTCAAACATTGTCAATGCTGGACACTCTGCACTCTCTGAATGGCTTTAAATGCTTCTAATAAGCATTCTGCTGCGCTTTGTGATGCAAATTAAGGCTGCAACTAATGATTATTTTCTGTACGAATCATTTAGAATATAAATATCAGAAAATTGTGAAAAAATGTGACAAATTGCGACAATTTAAGCCCCTGTATAAGTAATTAATAATTCATTGTAGCACCTACTGCACAGATGCATCATCTTGTATCATCGGGGCATATTTCCTCACACAGGCAGGGGACCAGCGCTGGGTGAGGACAGCCGGCAGCGCTCTGCATCTTCTTCACTCCCTTTACGGCCCGTTCTCAAAGGTGTACGGGATTGGACGATGTTCCAAGGTGCAGTATGATCAGGGACCAAAAACCGATCCACTGTGATGTGTCTTGGCTTTACCTAAGATAATGTTTGTGCCGTTGCTCTTTGAGACGTGCATGATGAAGGATTGAACTGCCATTAGTTCTCTCCGTCTGTCCGTCTGGTACCAGATGGCGTACGAGTCGTGGAGGGAGCAGGTGGAGGAGGGAGAACAAACGGCTCGTCAAGCTGAGATAGGAAAGGTTTTTCTTATTGACAGAGGTAAGAAGCCACGTGTCCTTCTCTCAGTGGTTGACGTGCTGAGCTGGGCTTTCTTTCCCCTCTAATGTTGTCATTGTCTTTGCAGATGTGGACTTTGTCACTCCTCTGTGCTCACAGGTTGTCTATGAAGGACTCGTGGACGATATATTTAGAATCAAATGTGGTGGGTATCAGAGCAGCCTGTGGAGAGTTTACTGTGTTCAGTGTGAAAATCTGCGTCCGTCCACTGAGACTTTGTCCACATTGTCCCAGCTCAATCTGACCTTACCTAAAGACCCTTGTCCTCACTAAAACACTTGAATAACAGGAAAACGGCTACGTCTCTTTCTCTTCATCTTCTTTTGGTCGGTAAACAACAGAACTGTCACGGCCAACATGTGTTGAGGAGTAGGACGGACATTGCAGAGTTACTCTGCTGCGTCTCGGCTATAATGTGTTTTAACAAAGCTGTTAAAACTTCACAATTCAGTTGCTGTCATTTTATATTTTTTCCTTTTTCTGTTGTCAGAATACTAATTTGATCGCGGGTCATAAATACTGACTGTTACTCAGGCCTTAATAATATGATAATAATAATGATATGATCGCCAACATCATCTCACAAAATGATATTTTTGATATTGATATTTTATCAAAATATATTATATAATTATAGAGTCATAGATGCTGTGTTTTGATTGCATTTTGTCTGTGTTGCAAAGTCAGTATATTTTTTGGCTTTTTGTCAGACGAAGACATTTTACGACACTACATTAGACCCTGGTTGGCATTATTTTGACAATGTAAAGTATAAATGATGAACTGTGGAATCAATAATAAAAGAAATGGCGTTAATCCTCACAGCTCCAGCTCAGGCTGCGTTGTGTTTCTGTAGAATTAAACCTCCCAGTTGAATAATGACACTCTGGTCGCAGATTTTTTTTGTACATGCTTGTGTGTCGATGTGTCGTCTCATCACTGCATCTGTTCTGCAGGATGTGTGGAGTTCGGACCTGATGTTACCTCCTCTGACAAAAGTGTGAAAGTCATGCTGAACTCTCAGGATAAGGTAGGTTAGGGCTGACATTAGAGGGGAAACGTCTGCTGCAAATCTTTCATCGTCATGACTTCAAGTGCATCAGGTTCATTGTCTGTTTGAACTCTCACATGTCTCGTAGGTCTTCAATGAAATCCGAAACGAGCATTTCTCCAACGTCTTTGGCTTTCTCAGTCAGAAAGCCAAGAATCTCCAGACCGCATATGATGTGAGTAAACTTTTATCACCCTCATCAGTCTTTGTAACTTAGGTGACTGACATAGCTGTCACTTTTTCCTTCATTCACTCGACAGAAGCGTCGGGGGATGGACATAAAGCAGATGAAGACGTTTGTGTCAGAGGAACTTAAAGGGTTAAAACAGGAACATCGGCTACTTAGCCTGCGTGAGTGTTACAGCAGTATTCTGTGTATCAGATTGATTATCTCAAGGAATATTCGCAAGGCTGCATTGCTGAAGAGCACGTTCTCTTTCAGACATCGGTGCCAGTGAGTCGATAATGAAGAAGAAAACAAAGCAGGATTTTCAGGAGCTGCTGAAGACAGAACACTGTAAGAAAACTCTACTCTGTCCATGTATTAGATTGAACGTGTTCCTTGATCATTAATGTCACGTCTGCTTTACAGGATGTGATCAGTTCAGTCGTTTCTTTGTTGGTGTTATTAATACAAATTTTAATGTCTTCTTATCTCTTCCAGCTTTACTTGAAGGGTTTGAACTCCGTGAATGCATTTCTTTTATAGAGGAGCACATCAACAGACAGGTGCGTTTGCTTGAACACAGTCTGATACAGGAACAGGTAAAATAATAATGATAATATGCTGAAGATTTATTCATTTCTTTTTTCAAGGTCTCCATGATAGAAAGCCTGAGGCTGCTTTGTCTTTTGTCTATCACGGAAAACGGTGAGTTGTCTTTATATGCATCATATCAAAGACTCAAATTATTCTCATGCTGTATTAACAACTGTGTGATGGTATTTTCTCACAGGACTCCTGCCAAAAGATTACCGGTCGTTGAAGGCACAGTATCTACAGGTGAGATTTAGCATGTGTCTGAGAAAGGTTCTTTTTTTTTTTTTTTAAACTGCATTTTTAAAAAACCTTTTTTCCTTAAAAACCACATTCTTATAATTGTTCCGGTAGAAGTCATGACACGTTACAAAACTAGAAACTTCTCGTTTTAAGAAATCACTTAACACGCACTTTTCCTGAACTTTATATTTCTCGTGTGGCATCATAACATATTCTGTTTTATGTTCATGTTTGTTACCTACGAGTGATATAAATCTTCATACTAAAGGTGGGATGATAAGAGCAGTGAGTGATTTGTGCAATGAAAACACTTCTTTCATTCTTCTAGCACCTTGTGCATAATATAACAGTAAATGTACGGGGACGTTGACCTCTAGTGAGTCATCTTTGTTTGCAGTTGCTTATTTGCTTTGTGAATGAGAAAAGCTGTCAGTCTCTGAGCTCTCTGGTAAAACAGGTCTCAGAATCACACCTTTGGCTTATGAGGACAATCAGGAACAGAACAGATTCTGGAAAAATAAACATAAAATTAAATTTTTTGTGTGTATTGCCCTGCTCCTGAGCAAGTAAGGTAACAAGTAAATACAGGTACAAGTACTGTAAATATCCACTAGAGTGCAGAATGTGAATCAGTACGCAGTTGAAAATAGTCCCCAATAAATACATTGTTTCCTCCTGTTTGAGTAACGTTTGCTGAAAGCTACAGTGCCCAGCTGTTTTAGGAAATTAGAGACCTTTTTTTAAAGATTTACATCTTTACTAAGATCGAATGGGCTTGGGGCTGAGAGCCACAGACCGGCTCGTGAAGTCAGGAAGACACACAAACACACATTGGTATTTGTTGACAATGAGAAAAATAAAGAACGTCACCAACCTTATCCTTTAAACCTGGACCCCAGTTAAGGCGGCACTGGTCTAATGTGTAGCCTTGTCTCTGCTTGACCTCATCAGAGCTATGGAGTGGACCACCTGCTCACATTTGCCAACCTGAGGCAGCTGGGGCTGCTGGTGGAGCAGCAGCCGGGGGAAACACTGACTGTTATGGAGAGCAAAGTGGGCAAACTGGTCAACGACAAAACTGCAGGTGAAAGAGGCTTCTTTTTCGTTTTTGAACCTCCTCCTCATCACACTCTCCTCTGTTTCTCTCTGTTTGCACAAACCTGACGAATCACATCAAACTGTCTTAAATGCTTTTTTTAAAAATTAATTTATTTTCAGGAAAGCTGACCGACGCCTTCTCTTCTCTTGCAAAGAAGAGCAATTTCAGAGCCCTGAGCAGAAAGCTCAACCTGGTAGATTATCATCTTTACTATTTTGCTCCAAAATGCATTTTCATCATGTCACAGAATACCATTCAGAATGACATTTTGTCGTTAGCATGCTGAAGTGCCGTATGTCATTAAGTGCATTATCACATGTTGTGTAAAGGTGCCAAAGTCAGATGAGGAATATGACCTGCGTGTCCCACGAGACATGGCTTACATCTTCAGCGGTGCCTACATCCCCCTGAGCTGCAAACTCATCGAGCAGGTGAGGAAACCAGCAGGATTTCTTCCACAGGATCTAACTTGTCTTTTAGTGCCATGATGACAGTTTTTTAAATGTTACTCCTGGTGTGGTCGTCTGCAGGTGTTGGAGCGAGACGGCTGGACGGGGCTCGAAGAAGTCACCAGGCTGCTCAATGGGCATGAATTTGCCGTTACAGGTTAGATCACCACGAGATATTAATATCACGTTGACAATTAAATGAATAATTTGAGGCTGCTGAGTTCAGTGAGTGTTTACACGCTCTTAGGGAACCAGGTTACTGTCGGCTTTCTGCAGTAATCTGATTTCTTAAACACTGTTTTTTCGTAAGCGGGGTAGAGGATTAGAGACACCTGATTTCCTCTCTTGGTCATGTACATGCGTAATTGTGTTTCTAATTTACTTTTTTACTTGTACAAGTGACACGACCAAGGCTTCAGACAGGGAAACGCTGTGACAGCAGACAGACAGATTCATCCTCATATTCAAAATTGTTCAATTCAAAGTCTGTCTAAATTCGGAAACTAACACAAAGCCGCCTCTAGAAGTCTAAGTTAGCTGGTTTCCACCACTTTTAGTCAAATTCAGACCCATTTGCACTCTCACCACAGAGCCTGTCCCCTCACTTCTGTCAGCAGGACATCATAGCTTGCATCACTACAGTACAGTTAAAAAAAATAAGCTATGGTCTCAAAATAAGGTTGGGGAAAAGGAGAAATGTTTACTGACCTACTGCATGTGTACAAGGATTTACAGTGTGTAATTGTCTGAATTGCTGTGTAACCTGATTTCTCTGAGTTTCTTGAGTGCTTGTAAACATACCGACTGTTTAAACAGCTCGAGTAAAGCCACATCTAAAGGTTTTTTCTGTCATCAGGCAGCAGCGGAGCTGATTTAAGAGCAAAGAACGACGCTCAGCGCATCATCCTTGTCATGTTCCTCGGTGGCTGCACCTTTTCGGAGATCTCAGCCCTGCGTTTCCTCGGCAGAGAGAGAGGTGATCAAGGCCTGAATGCTGAGGGGGACTTTTGATGTTACAGGGGAATACTTGGGGGGGGGGGTTTCAAGTGTGTGCCAATCATCTAGCCGCTCGCCCCTCCCCCGGCCTGTTGCTGTTGTTTGAAGTTTAGTTTCACTTCTGCTGTCCTGACTATTAATCTAACAGACAGGAGCCTCATTGTATTCTGAACTGCTCCTGATGACTTGTTAGGTTTTGAAGATTTTTCTAATTTCTAATATTATCAGTAGTGCAGAAGATATTGGCTCGGATGGTTTGATGTGTGTTGTTTTCTTACACATCAGGTTACGTGACTGATATTCATTTGGAGTACTCTTTTGGTGCCATAATTCCTGATATCCACAGGAAGAAATAGAATATTCCTCCAGAAATAAATCCTTCAAAAACATCACATTCAGCAAAACATTTAACATCACATTTTTAATAATATAAGGATAAATAAACCAGCTTACATTCAGTTGTTATGCTGTGATAAATGTGTAGAGCATGATTGGACTATCACTTTAAATACTAGACATATTTCAGTTGTCAGAAATGAGCAGTAATGCTTTATTATACCGGCCTGTGATCTCCGAATAAGGCAAAGAAAAGNNTTTTTTTAAGAAAAAGTGTCCAAATTCTCTGATTTCAGCTTCTCAAATGTGAATATCTTCTGGTTTCTTTCGTCCTCTGTGACAGTAAACTGAATATCTGTTGGGTTGTGGACAAAACAAGACATCTGAGGACGTCACCTTGGGCTTTGGGAAACAGTGATCAACATTTCTCATCATTTTATGGACCAAACAACTAATCGATTAATCGAGAAAATGATCGACAGATTAATCGCTAGAGAAAATAATCGTTAGTTGCAGTCCTAGTCCATATTTGTCTCATTATAGGCTTTTTTTGTAGACAGATTTCACTTTTTTGGATGTTCAGATGACTAAAAGACTCCTCGGTTACAGTTAACTGGGATAAATGAATAGGAGGTGGACCAGTTCCATGAGTTCCTTTCCATGAGACTACATGGAAATTATTAGGAAGTTATTCCACAATTATGGACCCCTTAAAAGAAATCCACTTGTTGCTCTGTGTCAGAATTATTTGAATGAACATGATTTCTTCTTTTTCCAGGTTATAAATTCATTGTGGTGACAACTGCGATTACCAACAGTTCAAGGCTGATCGAGGCTTTGCTGGACAACCATGCATGAAGCCTGTCAGCGCAGAAACGGAGACATTCCTGCAGCCTCCTGTCACACATTCCCTCCAGCACTGACGGTCTGTGTCTGACCACTACCGGACTGTAAACATGTATAAAGTCAATAAATGTTTTTAACTCGTCTGTTGTTTGTTTTCTGCCGCTTTATTTCGGTCTGTTGTGAGTTCTTCAGTCTAAAACTAACAACAGCGTCACTCAGACTGCTGCACCGCCCTGAAACTGGAGGGTTTGTTTTCATTCATGAGCTGTTCTGCGGTGGGCGGTTCCCTCGCGTGATAAACAGCAGAAGCCGCCCGGCGGGCCGGCGGTGGTTTGACACAACACGCGCACCCGCAGAACGAGCCAATCAGAGAGCAGGATGCCGCTGTACGCGTATTTTGAACCGCTGTGCAAACGGACCGGACAGAGCAGGCAGAGAGGCGACGCGACGCTCCGCTCGACTCTTTCACGGGTTGTTTTAAACTGTTCGCCGAGAATCGCGACAGAATCTGGACTTTAACGATGAGAAAGAGGTGAGGACAAAACTATTCCCTCCACAGAGCCAGTTTATACCGTAACTTTAAATGTTAGCGAGCTGAAACAGCGAGTAATGTTAGCTAACTGTTGATCTAAACTGACGGTTAGCGCGACCATTTCAGTGAAGTGTGTTGTGTTTGGTTTAAATGTTACCGGGGTCTTATTAGTTATTGATAAACAGTTTATTGATAAACGAGTTGACCAGCCTCCGTCTGTCTGTCCGTCTGTCCGTCCCTGTAGCGAGGTGCTCGCAGCAGAGGCGGTGTCGTGCCTGAATAAAGCGCTGTGCCATCTGAAGGACATCTGGGAGGAGATCGGTATCCCCGAGGACCAGAGACTGCAGAGAACCAATGTTGTCAAGAACCACATCAAGGTGAGACACCGAGCCCCACGTGGACCTCATCATCATGGCTGTATGATGAATCTAAACCTGATCAGTGTGAGGTTATCATCATGAACAGGTTTCGGTGGAGGAGGAGGAGGGGGCTTTTACAAGAGCACAACAATCATGAGTGAAACTACGACACATGTGATCAGTATTCAACAAAGTAGTTTTGGGTTGCAGCTGTTTATATTCACCAGATCCTGACTGATGCTGAAACATCTGTTAATGAAGAATTGGGACCCAAACATATTTCCTCACCTCTGCACTGCAGTTTGTTCTTGCTTATCAGCTGTCACAACACTGAAATGTGTCTGCCGGGCTCTAATTTTAACTGAGATTTCTCTCAGAAATGTGAGTAACAGTGACAGGTGTTCATCGCTGATGAAAAGAGTAGGGCTGCAACTAACGATTATTTTCATTATCGATTAATCTGTGGATCATTTTCTCGATTAATCGATTAGTTGTTTGGTCCATAAAATGTCAAAAAATAGAGAAAAATGTTGATCACTGTTTCCCAAAGCCCAAGGTGACGTCCTCAGATGTCTTGTTTTGTCCACAGCCCAACAGATATTCAGTTTACTGTCACAGAGGACGAAAGAAACCAGAAGATATTCACATTTGAGAAGCTGAAATCAGAGAATTTGGACACTTTCTCTTAAAAAAGTGACTCAAAACGATTAATCGATTATCAAAATACTTGCCGATCAATTTAATAGTTGACAACTAATCGATTAATCGTTGCAGCTCTAGAAAAGAGCCTGATCTTCTCTTAAAGTTAAGTTAAAAATGTTTTATTTTGTTTTGTGGTGCTCCAAATATCCTCCAACTTCTGGGCAACATCAAAGTAATGACTCATTTATCACACAGATGAGATGTTTGGAAGATTCATCAGTTTGTCTTTGCATCACTGCAGCCACGGCGGGCTATTTATATTAAAGTGATGTCTAACTTTCTCTGCGTTTCATTTTAAAGCCTTTTGAAGTACTTTGTGCTCATCTCCTTGAGTGTTTGCAGACAGCAGTAGTGTGTATTAATAAACTAGGACAGGTACTAATAAAGCAGCATTTTTAGACATCTGTATCTCCACCAAGGATCAGTATTACTTTATTATAGGTAAACTCCGTCGTTTAAACTAGTAGGGATGTTAATGATTAATCATTAATCGCTGTTAAGAATTTAACCGATAGCCAGTAGGGTTTATGTTTATTGTGGAGAGGTTCGGAGTATTTTTTTATTTTCCTTTTATATAACACTTAATGTTTATGTATAAAACGGGTCTGGTTTGGTTTGCTCTGCCTTGTTAGTCTAGAAATGGCAATTTCACATGTGCCGCTAGAATTGTTTAAATAAAACTTTAATTGTTAATGATTAATCGATAATTGATTGTTAATGCATTCAACTATCGATTAAGGAAAATACACAAAATTCGCAACCTTAGTTTGAACTAGATATATGGTGGGATTGGAAAGAAATTAAAAATATCTGTATCCATATTGGCCAAAATGACTATCAGAGTTGTTGGGTATTTTATACTCGCAAGAATTTTAATGTCTACTCACATCCATCTGCATAATGCTGATTTTTTTTTTATTGTATTGATCCACCAGAGTTTACTAGAAATGATGATCAAAGAAGAGGAATCTCTGAAAAAGAGGCTCGTAAGCAGCATTCAGACATGCAGGACAGAAATGGAGAAACTCTGCCTGGAACTTCAGTTCCCCGTGTTTGAGGTAAGAACAACGGTAACATCTTCAGTGTTAAAAACACAACATATATTCTTTTACAGCACCGGCAGAGTGAAGTTAACATGCTGACTGATTCTGTTTTCAGCTTGTTCTAAACAGATTTATAACCTCATTTAACATAAAATGCCTCTCGGTCATTGTAGTTATTAGTTTTGTTGGTAATAAACCGATTCATAGACTTGTAAAGTGACTTTGTTGTTCTCTTCTCTGTATGTTCAGGAGGAGAACGGTGTCAGCATGCTCCAGCAAGAGAAGAACATCCGCACGCAGGTGGAGGCTCTGATGAAGGAGAGGACTCAGCGGATGCAGCAGCTGAAGGTGCTGCTGGAGCAGGACCAGGACCTGTGCGACATCCTGTGCTCCGTGTCTTACGGCATCGCTCCAGACTCTGTCCCCTCACCGGAACAACTGGAGAACTTCCACCAGCACATCACTAACCAGAACGCAGAGAAGGTGGGAGCTCGCTGTGTTACATCTCCCCTGTTCAGTTATTCTGACCGCATGAGGAGAAAAGCTGTGTTTGTTCAAGGGCTGCAGGTTAAACTGTGGGGGAAAATGTGTGTTTGTGCAGCCTCGTTTCGGCAATTTTCATGTTTTCACTTAAAGTATGTGCTCCTCTGGGTTGATAAAATTCAAACCCTCCTTTCGTGTATGGACGCTTTTCAAGAGGAGTTGGATAAGATCGAAATATGTGGTTGAAAATAGCAAGAGGAGGCTGATTCTCTCTCTTAATATTGTTGAGGTATAATTTTTTTTCACCTGACAAGTGATATTTTAATTAAAAGTCTTAAAAGTGGCTTTAAAATTTTAAGAAGTTTTTGTCTTCATAGGAAACAAGACATTGGGAGGGAACATCTGAAAATTCATGTTAAAGGAAAAATGTTTGTCGCTCAGCCCGGAGCTGTCACATACCGTCCTCTTCTAAATGATGACATTCAGGCCACTTGGACTTTGATTACATCACTTTAGGAAATCACATGATACCTCATAATTTGCTGCCACTGAGAGTTATCTTACAGCAAAAGCCTGCAGGGCACAGGATAAAAAGCGTAGGCTGGACTGCCCCAAAATCTGTCGTCACATTGGGTGAAAATGTTGTACACACTCCTGAATGCAAGATGCCTCTGAATTTTTATTTATTTATTTTTACAAAAAAGACAAGGTTTTTTTTTAATATTTTAAACTTTTGTCATAAACACAATGACCTGTATTTATGTGCTGCTTTGATGTCGTCAGGCGAGGCGGTATGCTGAGTTCATGGACCTCAAAAAGCAGATCATCTTGTACATGGAAGAGCTGGAACACATCCCTGAGACCAGCTTCGAGAAGGACGTCGTCTGTGAGGATGAGGACTCGTTTTGCCTTTCCAGAGACAATATTACGTCACTCAAACTGCTTGTTTGTCAGGTAAGATGTTTGTTTGCGTTTTAACTTTTTATTTATAACTGCAGGATAAAGGAAAGTCTTTTTCCCTCAAATTATAATCAAGATATAAAAAATGATCCAGCACTGTTAAGTTTAAGGCTTAACTAAGTGATGCATGGTCACGGTTCAAGCAGCCGAGTTGGTAAGTTCGTGTCACGTTGATCTGCAGCTGGAGGAACGCAAGACAGAGAACGAGGCAACGTGTGAGAATCACCGAGAGAAGATCCAGCAGTTGTGGGACAGACTGCAGGTTCCCCAGGAGGAGAGAGAGGCCTTCAACGAACACATGGTCACATCCAAGAAGAGGAACCTGGAAGCGGTGAGAAGATTCGAGTGCCCTGTGCGCCGCTGACTCCCAAGTTCATTCATTTTTAGCTGCTGTTCAATTTACACTTTATTCTTCTTCCTCAGTTACAAGCAGAAGTTCAGCGTCTGGAGGAGCTCAAACTGCTGAACGTCCGCAACGTCACTGACGCCATCCGCTCCGAGATCGCTGTGTTTTGGGAAAAGTGCTTCTTCAGCGCTGACCAGCGACAGGCTTTTGCACCTTATTTTAGCGGTGGGTTCTCTTGTTTGACGTTTTATGTCTTAATCAGAACAATGTTGGAGTTTAGAAAAGTGCTAAGACTTGAATTGACTGTTTTTAGAGGATTTTACCGAAGAGCTGTTGAGTCTGCACGATGCTGAGATCCAGCGCTTGAAGCAGCATCACGAGGATCACAAAGAGCTTTTTGACGGGGTTCACCAGTGGGAAGAAAGCTGGAGACTCTTCCTAGAGCTGGAGGTGAGCACACTTTGACTTTCCAGCAATCCACCAGAAGCTGTGGCAGCGAGACTAAACCAGAGCCGATTGGATTTTACAGATATTGGGCAGCTACAATTTCTCAATGACAAAGTATTTGAAATTGCAAACGGAATAGATTAGAAATTCAAGTTGAGACAGATGAAATTACACATGCAGCAGTGGTCTGAATTCCTTTGAACCCCCATCTTACGTCCAGTTTATCAATCATCTGATTTCAAGTATGAGGAAATATTCTATATTTTTTAATATCTATATTTAAAGGTATAACGAGTAGGATCTGGTAACTGGTCGCTACGTTTTTATAGAGTCCTCCCCCTCACACTCTGCACACTGTTATTGGCTGGGGGCTACACACCACTGCCCAAAGGTTGATGCCCAGAAATGTCCCGAGCACAACAAGATAAGAAAATCCAGGCAGAGGGCAGGGTCTCTGCAGATACAGACACCGTCACACACTTCTAGTGCAGGGTTTCTGCAGGTCCTTAAAAAGTCTTAAAAAGTCTAAAATTCAATAATCTGAACTTTAGGCCTTAAAATGTCTTAAATATTATTTTGACAGGTCTTAAAAATTGATTGGATTATGAAGTTGACGTTAATAACCAATAACCATTCATGCAAACTGTGCAGCTGGTCACCGGCTAGTGTGACGCGATGTGGTGTGTGGGCTAACGTGGCGTCTCCTCTCACCCAAAAAATAGCTACTTCTAGAAGTAATAAGTTAAAATTGTTTCTGTTAACGTT
>NTHP01000272.1:709807-729993 GCA_003416845.1 Oplegnathus fasciatus
TTCTGTGGAAAAATCAAAGGAAAAATGTTTAATATTCAATCTTCAAGACAGGGTCTCTATATTAAGTAATGAAGCAGGACCCACTTTGTGCTTTCTTGGTGTATATTTCCAAATAAATTTTCAAATGAGCACAAACCAGACACACAGTAAACATGAAGCTCTCAGGGTCTCTGGAGTTTTGCCCATTTTTACCACTAATGTAACACTTTATTCAGTGGAGGACTCGGGCTGTCTGAGGGGCAAAAGAAATAAAAAGGCAAGGCAAATTTATTTATATAGCACATTTCAGCAACGAGGCAATTGAAAGTGCTTCACACAAGACACCAAAAGCATTGAGACAAAGTGCAAAAGAGACACACCACAAAAAAAGGACACAAATACAATTAAAATCGGTCATTAGAATAGAAGATGAAGACAAGCTGAAATAGAAACTAAAATAGAATAAGAAAAGGTATAAAATACGAGAATAAAAGTTACACTGCAGTGTAAATAATGAATAATTTGATTTAATAAAAGGCAGCAGCAAACAGAAAAGTCTTCAGCCTTGACTTAGAAGACCTGAGAGTTGCAGCGGACCTGCACCAGCGTGCAGAAAGTCCTGGTGTCATGGTGAAACTGTTCAAAAGCCTGGTTAAGATTAAAACTGCTTTATTATGTGACTCAGATTTAAATTAAAACTACTACACAGGGAACTACTGTATATATAACTGCATCACTTTCTCTTGCACATTCCTACATAAATCTGTACAGTTCCTTCGTTTAAATAACAGTCATATTTTTATTGTTTATTTTTATATATTTAAGCTTCTGCCTCGCAGTATATATTATATATTATATATTATATATTATATATCATGCACCAATACATCAAGTCAAATTCCTTTTATATGCAAACCTGCTTGATTCTGATTCTCTCACCTGGAGGGGCACCTGGAGGGCACTTTCTCATGTTTTATCTACCACAGGGGCAATAGAGGGCACTGTTGCTGTTTTTCCTCAAACATGGGAGAACCAGTGCTTTTTTTTAATCTAAATATATAATTTAACTTTAATTT
Source organism: Oplegnathus fasciatus (assembly GCA_003416845.1). Lineage (NCBI taxonomy): Eukaryota > Metazoa > Chordata > Actinopteri > Centrarchiformes > Oplegnathidae > Oplegnathus > Oplegnathus fasciatus. The sequence continues at coordinate 710,863 of NTHP01000272.1, forward strand.
TGAACAGATGGAGTATTTTGAGTAGCGCTGCAGAGACGGGACTTCTCCTCCGGCCCATCAGGAGGCGACACACCGGCCAACTGTCGCGTCTCTGCCCGAAGAAGAACCGCTGCAGATCCAACATGGCGGCGTCGTTGATGCGGTTTGTCCGCGGAGGTCTTGGAAGGAGTTTTAACAGTAAGTTGACTAGAAAGCAGTCTGAGCTCACACACGCTGTTCACTGCAGTTATACATTTAATTATATGCGCCTTTTACTCGCTGCTGAAAACGACACTGTGTCATTTCCAGCCGTCAAATGTCTCCGGTTTGACCTTCGAGCTAGCTAATGCTAACGTTAGCCTGCACGGAGTTGAATAACAGCTAGCTTCGTGTTGTTTATGAGACAGGTGAGCTAATTTAGGGAACATAAAGGGTCCTGTAGAAGAGTTCTGGGTGGGTGCGGGACGAGACTTTGCTTGTGAACGCTAACAGTTCCTCTGCAGCTCCGTACATCAGGTGTTTACTCCTCTTTGACTCCTTCCTCCTCCTGCTTTGTCTCCAGTTGGGAGGACGGCGTGTCTCCTGCAGCAGCAGACCAGGCTGCAGAGCTCCACCGCCGAGGCCAGCCGTGAGTACACACCGCTGGTGCTGAGGCTGCTGTTACAGGACAGCTGTTCACCAGCAGTCATAAAGGGTGGCTGACCCCCTGGTCCCCCTCTGAACCCTCACAAGACCCAGCTTGTGCCTCCCATGTGTTATCATCATCAACTGGACTACTAACTGCCCCAAAAAGCTCCAGACTTGCTGTGGATCAGTTAGTTTATTCTAGTAGTTTAATGATTTGTGAGTCTGGACCTTTTAAAACACAGTTTAAACTGACAGGATGAGGTTTTAAAGATGGGTCCTGTGTGAGGAAGGGGAAGGGTCATTAAACAACACTTACATAATCATTTTAATTAATCCTTTTTGTCCATACTGTAATTTTAACCATGCGGGTCTATTCTGCACACACAACATCTAGAGAGGGACCCCTCCTCCTGAGGTTTCTTCCGTTTCTTTCCTCCCCCATCAAAGTATTTTTTGAGTTTTTCCTCATCTGAATCGATGGTCTAAAGGCCGAGGGTGTCGCAGCATGTCGTACACATTTTAAAGCAAACTAATGATTTGTGATGTTGGGCTGTATAAACAAAATTGACTTGACTTAAAGCTGTTTGAAGGTTTATTTCCAGGATGCTTGCACTCGTTTAACCATGTGGATAAAAACATGTAATCTGTCTGCTGTACCACTAATTTCAACATGTCTCCTTGCCTGATTCCTAAGACATGAACCAAAAGTGAAAACGTTGCATTATCAGTTTTATTTGTCCACATTAATGTTATTTTCCAATCGCTTCTATTATCAGTAAGCGTGTTAATATCGTTTTTGTTGTATTGTCCAAAACGAGCGGTCATATGGCGACTGGCTACTGTGTTTGTTTGGATTGCAGCAGATGGACTATTTTTTGCTCCAGATGGTCAGAAGAGTCTTCTGGAAATTCTTTCAAATCACCTCTAAGTGTTAAACAACAGGTTCCCATTGATCGATCCTTCAGGATAACGGATGCTCAACACACAGCTGATGCTAAGACATTTACGTTAAATAGTTATCACAGGAAACTGAAAATATCGCACAAACTGAAGCACAGTAAACAATCTCGTACTGAAACCTATTGTGCAACGCTGACGATGAAACACGTCTGTCACGGCGAGCGATCGCTGCTTCGTTCGGCCGTTATAAACCTCTCGTCTCCTTCATGCAGCCACCGTCAGGCCCAAAGATGCCGTCGCTCACAGCCAGCTGGCAGCGTTTGGGGAGTACGTGTCTGAGATGATGCCCAAATACATCCAGCAGGTCCAGGTCAGTTCATAAGCTCAGAAGAGTATCAGAGTACTACGAGTACATCAGATTATCTACATGCATGGAAATGAGATGAAAACAGACAGATCACAGGCTGGTGTCAAGCTTGGTACAGTCAGTGGTGGAAGAAGTACACATCCTTTACTTAAGTAAAAGTACTAATACCACACTGAAAGTACTCCACTACGAGTAAAAGTCCTGCATTCAAAACCTTACTGAAGTAAAAGTATATGTCAGCAAAATGTACTTAAAGTACTCAAAGTAAAAGTACTCATGTTGCAGTAAAATGTTCCCTGTCAGTGTGTTTCTATTATATCTGATGTTTCTGGATTAATATTANTGTTTGTAGCGTGGCTGTCCTGTGAGAACCACGTATCTCTAAAAAGTCAGAAAAACAGCCTGTTTTCAGCTTTGTGATGATGCATTTTCCAGCTGATCCAAGGAGGGTTTAAATAGTTTATTTAGCTTAAGAAGGAGGAGAATTTTCTCAACACATAAAGGAACACTTAATCCTTCAGTTTATCACAAACATTCAGCATCAACACATCTGGAGATACGTGGTTTTCACTGGACAGGAAGGGGATGAAAAACTGTCATCTGTAAAGTGACTAAAGCTGTCAGACGAATGTAGTGGAGGAAAAATACAAGATTTACCTCTGAGGTGTGTGTGTGTGTGTAGGTGACCTGTTATAATGAGCTGGAGGTGATGATCCATCCTGACGGAGTGATCCCTGTGCTGACCTTCCTGAGGGACCACACCAACAGCCAGTTCAGGAACATGATTGACCTGACTGCTGTCGACATCCCATCACGGCAGAACCGCTTCGAGGTAGCTGTCACACCGCAAACAAACACACACACACACACACCTAGAAACATGTCATAATAGTGACATGTGAGACTGATAAGACTTCCCTTTTACCTTTTGTCATTTAACTCTTTATTTCATCGCTTGCCACATTTGTACCTGTGAAATAAAACACGGCTGTCCTCCATAAGTACAAAAACTTTTTTTAGCCAAACACATAAGCACACAAAACATCTTGGATGTTGTACCGTGGAATTTTTAAGTAATTAAACCATCAAAAAAAAATAAAGTGAAGATTTGTAATTTTGCGACTGCGTTTCCAGAGCAAACCTCCTCACAGCGACCATCGCTCTGTCTGAAGTAAATAAACCAGTTTAATCGTGATCACTTCAGGATATAATGAACGCCCAACCTGCCTAATAATACATGACACATCAATCTAGTGTTACAGTTAAAAGCTTTAATTTTACACTGAACTATTGTTGTTTTTGTTTTTGTTATACAGTATATATATACTTTTATATATATATATATATTTATACCTGTACATAGTAGTTTAATGTTTATGTTTACCTTGTCGAGCTTGTTGTCCTTGTTTTAAGATGTATAGTTTTCTGTGTATGTACACTGAGAGCAAAGAAAAACCGGAGTCAGATTCCTTGTATGTGTCCACATACCTGGCCAATAAAGCTGATTCTGATTCTGAACTATAAAGTCATCCCCACATTGTTGGTATGCAACACTTATTTGTCTTGATTCAACACATTCTCCTCTGAAACTAAATGTTTTGTGGTTTGAATTAAGATATTTATGTGCAGAGGCTGCCCTGGTAATCAAAGATGCAAATCATCTAAACAAGCTTTCTCAGTGTTTTGACAGGGATAATGTGTGTGTGCTGGTTTACAGATTGTGTACAACCTGCTGTCGCTGCGCTACAACTCTCGGATCCGCGTGAAGACGTACACAGATGAGTTAACACCGGTGGACTCTGCGGTCCCGGTCCACATGGTTGCCAACTGGTACGAGAGGGAGGTGAGTCACAACCTGCCCAATCTGAACATTCATGACTGTGTTTATTTAATTCTTCTATAAAAAAAAAAAGGTGTAAAACACTCTTTCTTCACAATAACAGTAAAATAGTCAGCGACAAACTGAGTGTGTGTGTGTTTCTACAGGTATGGGACATGTTTGGTGTGTTCTTCGCCAACCACCCGGACCTGAGGCGTATTCTGACAGACTACGGCTTCGAGGGTCACCCCTTCAGGAAGGACTTCCCTCTCTCAGGATACGTAGAGGTGAGTTCAGCCAGCAGCACATCCGCTCAGTGCGGCAGTCATCTTTATTTTGCTTCATCAATGTGTGACTCATTTGTTTCCTCCAAAGATAAATGTAGTAGTATTGGCAGGATGTCAGTAAGACAGGCAGGATGGAAGCTGAGCCCAGACGCTGTAGATCTCAAACTCTGCTGGATCCTGTCGTAGTTATTTATTTATTTTCTTTTTGAGCTCATGATGATAAATTCAGGGTTCCCACAAGCCTTGAAAATCCTTGATAGTTTGCGCTGAGAAAGAATAATTTATGGCCCAAATACTCTCTGAAACTGAATAGATTTCCTTGAAAGAATGAATTATTCATTTCAACACAGTACCCAAATTCATTTTATTTACTTCTCTCTTTCCGAGGATGAACACTTCACACTCCGGGGAAGAGAGACCTGTTTTAAAATTCATCATTCGATCAGGATGACATGAAGAAAGGCTGCTCATGTAGTTTTTATATCTTCCTCCAAGCGCTCACAGTTTTTAGGCCTTGAAATGTATCGACCCTAACCATGAAAATAAAACCTCTAAGTCAATTGTACCAACTTGCAAACTGAAGCATGTTTCCCTCTGCAGGTGCGTTATGATGATGAGATGAAGCGCGTTGTGGCGGAGCCTGTTGAGCTGTCGCAGGAGTTCAGGAAGTTTGACCTGAACACGCCGTGGGAGGTGTTCCCCGCCTACCGAGAGCCCAAAGAGGCCGCACCCAAACTGGAGGCCGGTGACCAGGCCCCTGAGAAGAAATAATGTCCCTCTGCTTCACCACCATGTTCTGTCTGTTAGTGTCATTTTGGGATTCCCAGCCCACTGAAGACCACCTGAAATATTTATGTAAATAAAAATACTAATAAAACAATCTTCAAAGGATTTTTTTTTGCAAGATTTAACACCTTTTATGCCCCAAAGTATGTGGATACCTGAACATTACACCCATGTGTGGGATTTGAACATCTCATTCTAAACCTTTAATCTGCTGCTATAACGGCCTCCACTCTTCTGGTTTCTGGCTGCACAGATTCGCTCCCATTCAGCCACGAGAGCATTAGTCTAAAATATCACTGTGTACTGAAGAGGGCCTTGAACAAAACATTAAGCACAAACTCAAACTTCGGGTGTCCACATACTTTTGGCCATATATTGTACCCGTTGAAACATTTCATGCTTCTCTAATTTCAGTGTCTGAATCGACAATTTTCAGTAAAACAAGAAAGTGGAACCGTTAAAGCCTCTGAAAACCTGGTTTCTTCAAATTTCTCCCCAACATTACATATTCATGACTACATAAGCAACAATCAAAGAAAAAACATCTATGAATTATTGATTATATGTTTAACACTCACAAATCCTCCCCCCAGCTGTCATTAAGTTTAAAATATTGCTAAATCCTGATGCACAGAAATCCTTTCCAACTGAGCTCCACCCATTTCAAACCGGTGAGAAGAACACAGACAGGAATCTGTCGTGAAAAACTGCCGCAACTTTAGGAAAAAAATAATTGTCCTTTCATTTAAGGCCTCATTATCACACTAAGAAGATCATATATATAGATATATAGATGAAAATATGTTTTCAGGGCCTTAAAATTGGGACATGTTCTCTTTAGCTTCAAGTCTAACATACTGGAGTCGCCCAGCAGGTGGTACTGCAGCACAGAATATAAAATGAAGAAGAAACGTGCAGCTGTGAACTCCTCTGAATGCTGTTCATGCTGTTGCTCTCATCTCTCATGGATGCAATAACAGTTCAGGCTGTACATTTCTTGTTTTTTATTTTGTCAAACATTTTCATTGAAGCATTCATTTTACATGTAAGAAATACTCAAAACATTTCAAAGAGTCAACATGAGCCAGAATACTAAAAACAAGACATGGGTCAAAATGTTTTTTTAATATTGTTTTTTTACATCCTGGTTGGATTTGTGCTTTTGCGACACAAAATTGCTGATTTTGGCAATTTTGCTGAGCCGAATTGAGCAGCAACTGGGAAGTATTTTCAGCCACATTTTGACCCACGTCTGCTCGACACGGTTTCTAATACACAATGATCAATCTTTCATCAGCATTATCAGAAAGAAAGAAGCACAGACCAGAAACATCCAACATATTGTCAATTACTGTACAGATAATTCACTTAATAAAAATACACAGTTAACAGGCGTCGGCTGGGCCTGTGAAGCTGTTCAGCCATCATGAGAAATATCTTTAATTCACTGTATTTTCAGTTACATGCATGCATCACACGAGTGCTTCTGAGTGTGTCAGATGAGTTATGCTCAAGTCACTTCACACACCACGAGTTCTGTGCAGGATCACCTTCACAGACTGATTTACTGAACTGGGTCAGTCTGTCGTAAAGTAAAACTGAAGCGATCGCAGGTCCACCCCTGTGCACTGCTCGCTCACTGAGGCTGAAATAGAGAAACCACCGGGGGTTGGACTGTGACAGAATACATTATTATCTGAAATGAGACACACTCACAGCATAATTTCATACTGTGAAAAGAAAATTAGCATGTCATTGTCCAAAATGTTGTCACTCTCTTAGAAGTCACTGCAGCCGTACAGGACAGGAAATTGTCGATTAGTAACAGTGTGGTGGAGAGAGGCCTGGTGAGAGTGTGACGCCGGAGACTCGCTGTCTGTTATTAGTTTTCAGAGAAGGTGCGAGACCATTTCCCCGGTGCCGAAGAGATCACTGCGAGGTGAACACTTTAATGACTTGGAAGAAAAATCTGCTTTTCAACACTCTGACTGCACAGTGTGGTCACATTTTCAGGTTTATCTTGATGCCGTTTAATTCGACCTTTTTTTGGTTTTGATACAGTGAATTTATCTGAGAAACCTGGTTTTAATATTGAGCTTTTCTGTCTGAATGCAGTTCTTTAGAGGAATTTTTGTGATATTTAATTTTAATGGATGGACAATTTAGCATGCTTGGACCCATGTGGGTTCATGAACCAGCTCAGTGGTCTCCAAAGTGTGTTCCAGGATCTGCACGAGTCCTCAGGGAAGTGGTTTCTAATCTTTTTTGCTTGTGACCACTTAAAATGTCTACTTGTGCCCACCTGTAAGACGCATACTTTGCCTCTCAGATTATTTCTCATTTGAAGGATTTTTAGAAGTCTGAAACTTCACAAGGAACATATTTGAGGAAAGTCAGAAAAAATACACATAATTTGGCTGAACAGATTTATACCATTAATCATCTTGTGACCCTTCAGATGAGTCTTGGAACCCTTTAGGGGGTTCTGACCCCCAAATTGGGAACTACTGCCCTAAGCAATGCCTATTCATGACCTCTTATCGCAGGATGTGTAGTATGTCTCTGAGCTGTGAGCAGCGATGTTCCCTTCTGTTGTTTTGATTTTGTTTGAAAGTCTTCAGTATTTCATGTGAAAAAAGGAAAAACACTCATAAACAATCAGAAAACATCATTTTTGTTTTGCATTGTTCTTTTTTTTCCTTTTTCTTTCCTTAGACTGACCTGCTCCTCTCTGTGCATCAGCTGGTCACTAACTGTGTCTGTCATTTGGTGATGGGCAGGTAGCGGTATAGTGGGTTTAGCAAAGCTTTGTTTTGTTTTGTGTTTTTCGGTTGATGAGAGCAGTGAAAATGAACCAACACAGTGAGATTCTGGGCTGTAAAACCAAAACAATGAGCTAAAAGATGCTAAAACGCTCCACAGAGCTGAGAACTGTCGAGTCAAATGATGATTCGTCTCTACAAGCAACTCCTGTCTTATTACACATTGTCATTTGGTCCATTGTGAACACAAAAATATGAATTAGTGTAACTTTAAATGTACTTTTTCAAAGCTTTGAGCACCACATAAAACTCTTTTCACTTCTATTGTATTGAAGTGGCGGCAAAAAACGAGAGAACCAACCCTTTAAAATTGCAGCCCAATATTATAGTTTGAATTCATAAAACTGAAAACAGTGCTCTCTCTCACTGAGTTCATTCTTTTTAAATCAGTTTTCAGCGAGTACATGGGCCTGCTTGTGGTACACTGGTGTGTTTAGACCAAAGTTTAGAGCAGAACTTCACTTCTCAGAGATTCACATCCAGTTAACTGTAACAAAAAAAAAAAAAGTTCAATCACAGTGAAGTATCACTTCACATGGTGCCTCTCCAACTGAGAAGGTGATTTCATAAAGTCAAGGTTCATCACAATTTGAACAGCATCATCTTTCTCCCAGCGGTGTGAAATTAAACAGACATGCATATTACAGTGGCCCCGGAGAAGCAATTCAATTTTCCCCGCAGTGGTCGCCATCTGAAGAAATGAATTAAACGCTGCTAGAATTAGAAATCAAATTATGGTCCAGATCCCCGCAGGCCCAGAGGTGGCATGTGGTCAACAGTCGGCACGGGATGGATATGCAGTCTGCACTTTTCCAAAACGATGTCAGTTTCGTCCTGTTGTCCTCTGCTCCCGCTGTGGCCGACTATCAGGGCGAGAAACACTCCAAAATGAAGAAAACAAAGACTCATTTTGACACAAAACACACTGTTCATATTGTTTTCACATGCCCTTAAAGACATAAAGACAGTAAAGTGACTTTTTACATACAAGCAGAAACACCAAGTCTTTGACAAGGATAACAAATGCACTTACACAAACATTTCACTTCAAAATGAAAATTCTGTGACGACCTTCTCACCTTCATATCAGTGGAAACTGAAGTGCAGTATGTAGGATTACCAAACTCCCCTACTGCTGCAGTTAATGAGCCTGGCCTTTGATGTGCATCAGATTTTTTTAATCAACATTTTCTATGAGCCTGATAATCAGACTGAATTGCCATGTTGTTTTCACTTTAATGGGAGATGCTGGCTGCAAGGATGCTTTTGCTCCCACAGTGCAATCATTTAATTAGAAAATACTTCAATCGTGGCGGACACAGAATAGAGTTTTTGAGCTGTAAAAAAGAATCCCAATGACACGGAGGTACGATAGCTAACTCTGTGCGTTTTGGTGGTCGTACGAACTCCAATGAGAGTTCAGCTGACGCAGAGGGGAGCAGGTAATGACTGAGTTTTTATTATAGAGTGAAATATTCAATCAGAGTTCACATTACTGTCGTTCAAGGTTCCACGTTTGAGTGCGATGAAGTCATATCCTGGGAAGCCGTTAGCTGGAAATTGAAGAGATTTTCATTTAAGCTCTGCCCTCAGTCCAAGGTCCCTGTGACTTTGCGAAGGAATTCATTTGAAGAGGAAGCTTCAAAGACAACCACAAAGCAACATTCATGACGAGTATTCTCCACCCGACTCAGAAACTGACCAGCGCCTTTTGTGGACTCTGAGACTTTTCCACTTTGCATGAATTCCTCCCACAATGTTCAGTCCCTAGTCCGTGTGTTGCAGCTAGGGTTTCTTGTCTGCATATGACTGGCTGGTGGTGGCGGCGGTGGCGGTGGCGGTGGGGAAGTCTGGATAAACCAGGAAGCCAGTGAAGGTGATGTACTTGGCGTGGTTGCTGTAGGCCCCAAAGCCATCTCTCTGGTGGGAGTAGAGCCAGACTGTGTCTCCTGGTTTCAGCGACAGCATCAAGCTCTGACTCTGTAGAGCTTTCTCGCCCTGGCTGTCGTCGTAGATCATCGCCTGCACCTCCAGATGGTTCTTCATCAGCTTGACCGACAGCGTCTTCTGCGGCAGCTTGCCCACGTTGAAGGAGAAGTAGTAGGCGCCGGGAACGCGGCACCTGAACACCCCCTCCGTCACGTTAAAGTCTTCCCCGATGTTGACGAATGCTGTGTCGAAGCTGACAGGCTGGTGCTGCGGCATGCCCACTTGGTCTACTCCCACGATGCTCTGGGTGCGCCCCACCGAGAAGGCAGATCTCTGGTCATCCTCTTCATCATCGTCATCCTCCTCCTCCTCCTCCGCCTCTTCCTCCCTATGTTGCAGCTCCTTCTCCTCCGGCGTGTCTCTTGTTCCAGACCTGATGTGCTCTGTGGCCTGGTTACTATTCAACAGGGGGATGTTGTCTTGCTGGGGCTGCTGGGAGTTGAAGGCAGGATGGGGTTGGTGGTGGTGCGTCTGGTAGCCGTAGGTGTCGGGGTAGACGAGGTAACCGTTGAAGGTGGTGTAGTGTCCGGTGTTGCTGTAGAGCGCATAACGAGGGTCGCCATGGAGACGCAGCCAGACGGTGTCGCCGAACTCCAGCTGCAGCATGACACTCTGGCTCTGCACCTGAGGATCGAAGCAGACTTCATTATCCTGGAGTCCCATCCAGGTCTGTTTTACATCAAGGCACCGACACCAAACATAATCCGATCATCTACCTCACGCAGCTCCTCATTCAGGGGAATTTGGTGTGTAATCCCCTCTGTTCTGCTGTCATTCCCCACCCCAACACAAACACACCCTCTGTGATCACAGCCATATTGTACAGCTGGAGAGCTTTGACATGATAAAAGACCTTTGTAAACCTTTCCTGAGAGGGAAAAATCCATCCTGGAACACAATTCAGCCATTATTTCAACCAGAGGCTGACTCGACTGAGAGACCTGAGACATCGTACAGCCTGCTGAAAGGAATATTTTGGGAAATATGCTTTTTCGCTTTCTTGCCAAGAGTTCGATGATGTTATATGTGAAACGGCAGTTAGCTTAGCTTAGCACAAAGACTGGAAGCAGGGGGAAACAGAATTACGCCTACCATCACCTCTAAAGCTAAAGAAAGCGAATAAGCCCATTTCCGAAAATGTTGAACTATTCCTTTAACTTCCTTTAAAGTTATCTTCGTAATCATTAGCCTGACATTCAGACTGCATGGCCGTTTTGTTAATATTTCATCATTAAGTCTAATATTACCTTCTTGTTAGACATTTTGTCACCCTCTCTGACCCTCCTCTCCAGCCACATTCCTAGTCCCCCAGTTTCCCATCCTTCCACCAGACTTTCCCTCCTTTCCCCATCGCCTGACAGCCCCACCCATCTACACACCTGTTCCCACTTCCCTCATCTGCTCTGCCTGGCCTTCCACGCCCACCTCCTCACCTGCACCTCATTCCCTCATCAGTCACTCACTACATATATTGGTCCACTTTTCTTATGCTGTCTGCCTCGACTGTCTGCATTTGGGTCTTTCCCCTGTTGCTGCTCTCGCACCCCCGTGACGCATCTACTATGAGAGGGCATTATCACTGTCGTTGTGGACACTTGCCACAAAAGAGAGGCTGTGTCTAAAGGATAACACTGGCATTATTCTATATTTTTCTTATTGTCAAAAAATCAACAAAAGAAAAAAACACAACCAACAATGTGTTAGTCCGTCTCTCAATACTTTCTGACTTCCCTACCCTGTCTCTGGCAAATCTTTAAAAACAGGTCCCAAATATATAGTTTTATTTTTAAAACAGGCTCAGTAATTTCCTCAAACATCTGCTCACTTAATAAACGTTACTCAAACAGGAGGAAATAGTGCATTTGTTGGGGACTATTTTCAGCGGCGGATGAATCCACATGTGGTGCTCTAGTGAGTATTTGCGGCAGCAGGACGGTGTATGTGGGATGGAGTCAAAATAAACTACAGTGTGTGTGTTCATGATGATGAAGGAACATGTCAGCCAGTGCAACAGTGCGGCTCGCTGATGTGTTTTTAATGGAGCTCTATGGCTCAGAGGAAGAAGATATATCAGGCTGTGATACACACACAATACTTGATAGTAGATATATTTATTGTTGGTTTTGGTCTTTTCATGGGATTTGTTGACAAAAATATAGAATATTTCCAGTGCCAGTCTGATAACTTTAGTTCCACCCACAAACTCATTGGATTGCTGACAAAATTAGAGATGAGCAGTGATTCAGAGGTCTGAAACCTACCTTCCTCTCCTCTCCAGCGTTTTCCTCGTACACGATGGCCTGCACCTCGTTTCTGTTCTTCATCAGCATCACAGACAGGTCTTTGTGTGGAAACTTTCCCACTGTGAAGGAGAAGTAGTAGGCCCCGGGGATACGACAGCGCAACAAGCCAGCCTTGGGGTCAAAATCCCCACCGATGTTGACATAAACAGTGTCAAAGGTCACAGTCATCTTGGGCCCTCCTTCCATGCTGTTGGTGCGTGCAACCGAGAAAGCTGAGCGTAGCTCCACGTCGTCCAGCAGACGGGCAAACCCCCAAACACCGCCCGCATGGCTCAGGCACAGCAGGCCAATCAGCAGGCTCGCTGGGAGCAGCATTGTATCTGCAGAAAGAGAAATGGTCTTCATTACATACATACAGCTTTTTCAAGTATTAGCCACATGAAAATCCCTCCTAAGATACTTAAAAACTGCAGCTGTCACATGGCTTTTGTTGCAGAGCAGGATATGAAGTTTTGAGAATAAGCTCAGATCACCTGGCAAACTGCAACAGGTAACTAACGAGTGATGAGGAAGCTGGGAAAATGTGTATTGCCTATTTTTCTGTTGTGATCAGTTGCAACTCATCTCTCCTGCCCCTCTCCTGATGCTCCTAAAGGGGCTTTAATACATTTCATTAGACAACTTGATTTAACCAAACAACACAGAGATCTAATAGACGCCTGAGGACTGCGTTTGTTCATTTTGTTGCTCATTGATTGTAACTTTTGTAATAATGTCTGTAATAAGTCTCATATTTTCTTTCATTTCCAGAATATAGAATCTGTGTCTCATCACATCATTTCATGCTTTACTGCTCAGAGCAGTGTATCTGTAGTCAAACCACGACACTGTTTTATGCAGAAGAGTTTCTCCAGTTTTTCCTGTTGATTGCTGGTTCCCTAACTGGAAACTACACTTTGCTTTGGTGGGTATCATTTAAATCTTTTATATATTAGTGGACTGAGCTTCTGTATCAATACCATGTTGGCATTTTTTCCTTTCTTCGACAGTTTGACAGTAGAGACAGACATGCAACAACGCTCTGATCAAAGAATAAACAAACAACATTACAAATCTGACCACAAATTCAATACCAGCTTTTGATTATTGACAATTTTTAATGCCCGGTGCTACAGACACATTTTAGTCAGTGCCAATAAAGTATTGAGGTTTGATACAGAGCCCTAAACATCGCTCATCACTCCAAGAAAAATGTCTCATCTGAGAGAAACGTGGGCATCAACAACAAAGCTTCACCTCTCATGTGAAAACACAACTTCACAAGCATTTGTGAGCACAAGTCTGGAGGTAAAACACTAAAAACCACACGCGCAGAAAGACAATGCTCACATAATGGAGCAAACATACATTTGCACATCACAAAAACACACAAAACAGGCATCAACAAATGTGCCTAAAAGACAAAACACACACACAGACACACACACACAATCCCTGTGCTGTGTTTGAGTCATTCAAGCAGATCACTCTCAGCAGACGAGGTATTAATGTGTCTTTTATTAGCAGAGACAAGCGCTCTCATTGTCTCATTGTCCTCCTCTAATGAACCAGCAGGAAGCAGACACGCACAGGTGGAGCTGTCAGCGCTCTCAAAGCACCTTCACAACAAAAAGACACCGTGAATCATGTACAGAACTACCCGACCCAGAGGAGCTGCCTCCATGTTCAGTGTGCACAGTTTATCAACATACATAAGGATAATATGACTGAGTAGGGAGTGCAAAGCTACTGGATTTGCTGTTTTACTCTTAAAGATGTTTCTCCCATCATCAAAGAGGCTTCAGCAGTTTTATAGACTATGGCAGGAAGTCCAGGTATTTACTATAAACCTCTTTGGGTGCTTTCCAGTCAGCTAATTACTCAGCTTCCTTCCATCCTCGCTCCTCCACCCTCCAGCCTGCGACCCAGAAACTGACTGAGGTCCACCATCGCCGAGGATGTTCCAATCACTTGAATGCATCTCAGAGGAGAGAGGAGGCTATCAAAGGAGATGTTTTTTAGCAGATGGCAAAACCCCTTCAATCAGTTAGTGATTGGTCGGCTGATCTGACGGGACAGTGAAAGGATCGGGCTGCGGGCTGCAACTACCTGTGCAGCAGCTTTGTCTACTCTTTCTTCATCACCCAAAAGACTTTTCCTCTTCTCGTATTTTTCCTTTCAACTTCACTTTTGCTTCGTTCAGGAGGGAAAGATGAGGTCCAAATATTTATCCTCCACAGCTGTACAGCCACTGGTCCAGTAATATCAGCCTTGGTATAAAGGGACAGTACTCTGTACCTGTAGCCTTTTACCAACCAATTCTAGATTTATTTACAGCATCTAGCTGATTTTATTGCTCCCTCACGTCCGCTCTGTTCTTTCAGAAACAATCAAATTTTAATTGTCCACTTCATGTTTACAAGAAACCAGCGGTGACTGTTGGTAGGAGATGTAGTGAGTGGAGTGAGCTGCAGTCTCTGGTGTCGAAGCAATACGCTCAGTACACCCAACCAACATCTCCCTCCCTGGAGGTGAAGACTCCGTGAACGCAGCACATTCATTCATTTTCTATGTGAGACAAGTGAAGCAGGATAGCAGGCGAGGCCAGACTGACTGACATTACAAGATGAAGTATTTTAACTTCTAACAGAACTTCTGAAGCCTCCTTGAACAGAGATAAAATGTCCTCAAAGCTAAAACAGCAAATCTTGTTTCCCTTTTCTTAGACATACCATAATTCAAGCGCAAAACTTGTTTTGTTTCGTTTGTGCTAGAAAAGATCAGTTTGGAGACCTCACTGGAAATGGTGTCTTGATGCTGCCTTTAGGAACATTTTTGCCGATAGAAAACATGCTTGTGTGTCATATTATTTGCTGGTACGAATCATTGCTTATCACCATGTTCGATTGTGGCAGCCTCCTCTTCACCTCTGAATGATAAAGCATTTAAGTGTGACGATATTAAATGTACTGGGAACATATTTTTCTGTTTTGTGCTCTACATCTGTTTCCACTGTCGCAATGCATCACTGCCAAGGCCTTGAAGTTATTTACTGTTGAAATTAAATATTCTTCTTGTATGTTTATACTTAATCGACCTCTTTAAATGGAAACTAATTATAGCGGTTAATTGTACTTAATGCACCGAGGCACAACTGATCGTTTTTGTCTGATTACTCGTCCCGCTGCAGCAGGGGGAGAAATACATTCTGCAAGAGCAAAAGATTCTGCAGTACCAGCTCGCTGCAAGTGTTATAATTTTCCTTTATGAACCTGAGCACACTTTTTTTTTTTTACCACAGCCTAAAGTAATAAAACAAAAAATACAAAATTGACAATGCAGCAGTTAGGCTTGTTCGTATAATGGCAGCTTGCACTAAGAAATAGTGTTTGTTTGTCTCTGTAATGGCAGCAGTTTTAACTAGTCATGTCGGCAGACTGTACTCCTTAGAGAGTGTGATGCTTCAGGTTCAAACAGCAATGAAAGAATAGATCAAACAAACCTCTTCCATAATGAGCACCCATGGGAGTTAAGCACAGAGAGGAGCAACAGAACACAGCTGAACAGAAAAGACTATAGCAGAATTAGTCCATGCAAGTTGTGCATTTTTTAATTTTGACTTTCTTTTGTCGTACTTCCTCTGTAGTTAAATGGATTATTTTAAATGCGTATTTTATTTTAGATCGGTCGCATTTTGTTGCAATAGGCAACATTTATTTCACTCGGTTTTGGAATGACAAGTGATAAGTTTATATGGTTTAAAAATGTGTCAGTATGTTTGTGTATGTATCGTGTGAGTGTGTGGTTACAGTAATCTGGTTACGAATAACATTAGGATTAAGTGTGTGAATTACATGTACATATTAATAATTGAAAGGCAAAAAGTAATACATTTCATTATACATAAAATTTAGTGTGTTGTGTGTTGTTGTGGTTCTGTCTGTTTCTTGAAAATGTTTAAGCTACAGCTCAGGAATACAGTTGACGCGTGCTGCAGTAAAATTCTGTGGTTAACGTTCTTTGTTTCAAAAACTAATGGCCATGCCAGCAGCTTTGTGATGTACTGTTGCACAGCAGTGCTTTGAGCTACATGCTAATGTCAGCGTGCAAACATGCTCACAATGGCAACAATGACATGCTGATGTTAAGCAGGTATAATGTTTACCACGCTCATTTGATTTTAGCGTGTTAGCATGCTAACATTTATGTCTTTAGTTTTGCAGGTATTCGGCTTTAAAGCAAAGTATTAGACAGTCCATCAAATAGTTGAGATATATTTTAGACTGGAGCGATGTGGCCAGGCCGACATGGCTAAAAATGAAACACGGTAAAAACACATTAAACATGACAGACATGGTCACAGACTAGCGTGCTCGGCAGGCTCCACCGACGACCAGTTCTACATCAATGAATCAAGGATCGATGAATCAGAGGCAGCAGCTGACTGAGGTTGTTATTGGTCTTTATTATGTATTCTAATGACACTATGGACCTTGCTATCATTAGAAATTTAAATAATACAAAATATTAATTATTTACAAATATTCCTCTGTTGTATGACTGGCTGTAACATTGTGTTTCTGGATGATAACCGTGTTGCGTTTCCTCTCAGTGCCACCACACTCTTTTCCACTGAGCAGCTTCACTGGAACCTGCACAAGTTAATTACCTCCATGAAAGCTGTTGATACTTGTTCCAAGAGGAGAGGATATTATAAATTAATTTTTCGCCTCACAATGGTGCTACTCCCTGTAACCAGTAACCTTCCAACAAATTATAACTTATGCAAACTTAATGTGACCACCAGCACACAACATGGAGCCTGAAGGAAATCATCTAACTCCACTGTTAATAAATAAAAAAGAGGAAGCAGATTATGTTAATGAATTTGACTAATGCAGTGAATTATATTATTAATTGTAATTTTTTGCTAATAATTACTGATTTCCATCCATCCATCCATCCATCCATCCATCCATCATCCAGTTTCTCGCTGCTGTTTCTGGGTCAGAGCTACAATCCCCACAGGATAAGCCTCCCAGCCCAGACTCCTTTGCCCAGCAGCTTCCCCCAGGTCCTCCTGGGGGATTCCCAGAGGCACGAGCAGATGTAGAGATCTCTTCCCCCCAGTGAGTTCTGGATCTGCTCTGGGGTCTCCTCACAGTTGGTCATACTGTGTCAACTTTTAGACAAATGGAGTTGCAGCCTCATGGTTTACTTTGATATCCTTTCCCGTCCTCGTGTCACTTCTATATGTGTTTTCAGACACTGTTTTCTTTCTTACTTTCTTAGTTTCAGAGGAATTCTTTTCAGACGTTGGGCAGAGCTATTCTGACAATTAGATAACAGAGATAATCACACCACGTATACTCAAAAGAATCATGTGCAACATAATTAACATAAGAGGATCAAGCTTTGTCTGCACTCCCCAAAGCAGCTATAATAACAGCCAAAATAACCAAAGACACCTGTTGAATGTACTGGGCATTTCAGAGGATCTCGATGTGTAAACGATTATTTTTTCCCAGGATGGTGAGGGGAAAGATGCATTTGCTTTCCACCTGAGGCCCTTCAGTCATGCTCATGTGGTTCCACCAACAAGTCCTCCAAACTAAACAACATAGTACGTCATTTGTAACTGCCCTTTAGAGCGACACGGAAGCATTTTCTGATCATTTGCCTCCCAAAACTGTACAAATCACAGTTGAAGAATAAGTCTGTTTTATGATGTGACAACACTTTGTCACTTTAACGTCAACGTATGTCGTCATGGGGCATCTGCTGAAATGACTGATTCTGTTGCTTTTCTTGGGCGGACAGTCTCAGTTCCACCCACTCCTCAGGCTTTTAATTGAATGCACTCCACTTCCATGTATGCTTTTTAAAGTTAGAAATGCTGAAATATGTACCAGCTGTTATATATTTTTGCATTATTGCACATAGCAGCTTAGTGAGTAAGTAAACAAGCACATGGCTTGAGTTAGTTGTGGGTTGCAAATCAAATGAGGGAGTTTTGCAGTGAGACACTACTTGATCCAGGAGATCTATGATAAATAAACATCTCCTACACCAATATGAATTTGCATAAAAATCCCCCATGTCACCGTCATGGGGGTTTCAGTGAGGATTACTTGAACAAAGTTGTTTGAGCCACCAGATGCCCAAACCACCTGGCTCTTCTCAGTATGGGGCAGCTGGACATGGACGTCCCTCCAGATCAATCAGCTCCTTAAACTCTCATAAAAAGAACCGACCAAACAGAGAAACACAGATTTAGCTGCTTGCTTGTGGTCGTTTGTTTCTGCTGCTTTTAGTCGCTGCTGAGGGATTTTAACCATAGCTGAGGGACGGAATGAAGATTTGTCTGTGAAGCCAGAGCTTTGCGTTTTGGCTCTTTTATCATGACCACAGTCTCATGAAATGTCTAAAATTCTTAGCATTTACGGTCAATCTCACAGTCCCTTTCATCACAACCTACAGTGACCTGCGGGGATCACCAAAGTTATAGTGATTCATCATCTGGGCACCATGGATATCTGTACCAAACTGCACGACAATCCATCCAATAGCTGTCAAGACATTTAACGAATTGTTAAAATTTTTCAGTCTGGACCAAAGTGGTGGACTGACCAACCGACATAGTCGTCCCTTGAAAAAGAAAGCAGCTGAGAGCAGTAGAAATTGAGAGTGAACACCGGTGAAGCTTCTGAAGAAGAGATGTACAAGTGACTTTTCATTTTTAACTGACTAACTAAAGAAATATTTTTAATTCCATCTGTCATAGGTTTCATCACATTCCAAAAATAATCTCAATATCAGTTATTTCAGAGAGGCAGAAAAAACCTTCAGGGAAAATCCACAGGAAATCAGGAAATGACTCATTACTCCTTTAAAGTGACGGCCTCCTGAGAAACCATTAAAGATGTTTGCTGAATGAAAGCAGTGGGAATCCTTGCTCTCTGTTCCATTATGTGGTTTCAAACCTTTTCATTTTGTTTTTTCCCAGTTTAACTTAATACCAAAGCACGAAATGCTACGTTATCCTGGAAGATGAGGGGTTGCACGCATCAGTGACCCCGGCAGCGGTTTTATCAGGGGGACAAGTACCGTTCATTGGTTCAAAGGCTCAGAGAAAGAAACTAGCCTCCAAACTAAATGCACTGGCACTCAACCAAAGCCAAGAAGCAAGAAATCTAGGAGTGATTTTTGACTCTGATTTTAAGTTCACGGCTCGTGTGCAGGGTGTCACAAAATCAACATTTTTTTCATCTGA
>NTHP01000272.1:730695-762087 GCA_003416845.1 Oplegnathus fasciatus
GAGTGCTGACTAAGACTAAAAGGAGATCACACATTACGCCTATTTTAAAGTCTTTACACTGGTTACCTGTTAGTTTTCATATTGATTTTAAAATTCTTGTATTAATTTATAAGGCACCTCACGGCCTTGCACCAGACTGCCTCTCAGAAATGCTTTTGGTTTATGAACCAGGACGGCCCCTCAGATCCACCGGTTCTTCTCTTTTAGCTGTTCCACAAAGCAGAACAAAAACATTTGGTGATGCTGCTTTCAGCCGTTACGCTCCAAACCGCTGGAACAACCTTCCAGAGGATCTAAGAGGAGCTGAAAATGTTTTTAAAGGTAAACTAAAAACCCATCTATTTACTCTGGCTTTTATGTAGTGTTTTATAATTTTATGGTTTATTATTTATACTTATTTTATTTACTATCATCATTATTATTTATTTTATTCTATTTTTATTTTATCAACATTTTACTGCTGATTATTATCATTTTCTTCTATTTTATTTTGTTTACATTTTACTATAATCTATTTATTTTGTGTAGTATTTCATAATTTTATTATTTTCCTATTGTTATTTTTATTGCTTGTTTTATCTTTTATTATGCTTTCTTGGTTGTTTTGGTGTGCATTTGTCTATAAATCCATTTTTTAACATCCTACGATTTGATTTGTTTGAAAGGTGCTATATAAATACATTTTGATTGATTGATTGATGCTAACTTCGTACTTGCCACCTCCGTAGAGATTCAGGGAATTGAAGTGGCAGATGAACACAGTAGGATAGTTAGGTCGGCTGGCACGTTGACCTGGCTGTAGATCCCTAAGCAGTTAGCCATAATGGCCATTTAAGGGGGCTACTTTCAGTTGGACTCAGAGACAAGAGTCAGGTAAAAACCTCTTTATTTGGAAAGCTGTAGGAGGCTTGCACACATTGTTTTGCACAAGTCCTTGTTTCCTCGAATCTCTACAGCGGCCGTGACGAGTGCTAAGTTAGCATGACATATTTATGGGAAATACACCAGGTTGAAAAATACCTGAATTTTCCATTAACCATTCTGTAGTTGCCATGCACAGATATTGCAGAGATTTTAAAGACGTTGGCATTAAATGTAATCCAGGATTTTGCAGAAACAGTTTTGTCTGGAGATAAGGTTGAAAAAGGAGAGGAGGTGCTTTTAGTGATGGGCTTTTACACTGAAAAAGGATTTGGTCAGGTATCATACTCTACCCTTTTCCTCATGCAACAGCCGTCTCTCCCTCCACAGCTGGGTAATTATTTCAGCCATCTCTTACACCATCTCTGTGACTGTGATTATAACAGTGTTTGACATTCTGCGTCAGTCTGCTCAGGCTTAAAGGATTGATGTGCCCTTCTAAGAAAAAGACAGTGGGTGCAAGGAAGAGACAGAAGGACCGTGTCTGAACACACACCATCAGTTATTTGTGTGCTTTCAAGCCAGCGGAAACCTGTCAGCTGAACCCCTTTTGTCTCCAAAAGGTCAGCCTATCAAGGATTTCGAAACCAGCCTTATTTTTAGATTGACCTTCATACATTTTTTAAATTATCCGGTGGATTGTGAAAGTGTCTCACAGACTCGAGGATCTAACTTTTAAATTTAAGTTAAAATGCAAAAATATGAAAAGCTACTCCACATTTGCACATCAGTGTGGTCGCCTTCACTGTGTCACTGGTTGCACCGGAGGGAACCAAACATCCCGCTGAACATCGGCAGGTTCATTACTTTACAAGCTCCCTCTTTATTCAACTGTTGTATCGCCTCGCCAACAAATTAAGCACCACCTCGCAGTATCAGTTACATCTGTGCCTCCACTCCATCGCTCTCTCAGGTTGTGGCTCTCCCTGAGATCTTCCCTATGTCTAAAAATAGAGGAAGGAGAAGGAGAGGCTGATTTCTCCTCCCTGGGGACAGATCAATAACTGATGATTGAGTCGGGGATGAAAAGGAGGACAGGAGGAGGGAGAAGAAATGGAAGGCGAAGAACGAGGAGGAGATGACGAGAGAGAAAGCTGAACAAATGTGGAAAAATTTCTATTTTGGAATAGAACGTGAAGATGTGGGAGGTTGTTTGGCTGTTTCACTGGTACTTATGTGTTTAAGGGGGACTGGATATACAGTAAATGTGTGTGTGGCCGATATAACTTTGTTGTGTGGGTGGTAATGTGTGTTTTTGTGTAGTCCTAGCTGTGTAGGTTGCTGCTGGTATGTGTATCTGAAGAAATGTGTGAATTTGTGTGTGTATATGCTGATTTAAAGGTGTATTTTTGTGTAAATGTGAATTGTGTAGTGCGTAGATGAGTTTGTGTGTATTTATCTGCACACACACTGTTTGTTTGTTTTTTCCTGTGCTCATGTGTGAGTACAGTATGTGCGTGTACATGTGCTGGCAGTGTTTGTGTTGGGTGTGCGCTTGCAGGATATGCATGTGTGACAATGCTTTTGTGGTTGTGCATATGAGTGTGTGTTTGTATGGATCTCTCCTCCATGCTGGGCCATCTGCTCTAGGTGATAACAAACACATTAGCCCTCAGACTGAAGCAAAACAACCACTCTCCGACTCTCTCCGGCTGGCTGAGGATTACTAGTTTATATTACCTTTAAGTCTGCTCTGAGAACCTGTTAATATGTTTTCATATTTCCTCCTGCTGCAGTGCGCATGCAGCAGTGTTATCATCTAAATGTCTCAGAAGGCCATTTAACCCTCAACCGGGGGCTCCTGAATTAGTCTCACAGCTACTAAGACTGGAGTTAGAGGACGACTCCACTGTGACTGGAGTTTTCTGCTTATAGCTACATTTATATTCATATTCTTATATTAACACTGAATCAATTGACTTCATGTACGGAGAGAGGGCTTGCTCGTAGGGTCAAACACATTTTGCCAACTCTGCATCTCTGGTCTCTTTTTGCTCATTGTTTTGGTTTTATGGCACATTTATCGTTTGGTTCAGACTCAGTGCTCCTATCAACATCATTTCCAGCAGGAGCAGGTAGATGTTTTTTTTACTCAAGTACTTAAGTACAAATTTGAGGTATTTGTACTTTACTTGAGTCTTTTCTTTTCATGCTACTTTCTCCTTCTACTCCAACACATCTCAGAGGGAAATATTGTACTTTTTTCTTCACTACTTTTATCTGACAGCTTTAGTTACTTTACAAATTAAGATTTTTACACACAAAACATACAGAGTTTATAAAATATGATGTTTTGTTATAAATTAAAATGCCCAACAGTTTATACAAGTATTAGTCGATTAATCAATCAGTCGATTGACAGAAAATTAATTGGCAACTATTTTGATGATCTTTTAAGTCATTTTCCATACAAAAACATTTCATGGTTCCAGCTTCAAAAATATGAAGATGTGCTGCTTTTCCTTTTAATTTCTTTTAATTATTCCTTTTAATTATTTAAATTAATTTGTAATAATGTCGAGGTTTGGACTGTTGGTTGGACACAACAAGCATTGTGAAGGTGTCACTTTGGGCTCTGGGTCATTGTGACGGCATTTCTCACTATTTTCACTGTTTTTACAAACCAAAGAATCAAAAATCCTGCTTTTACATTAATGCATGAGTAATAATAATGATGATAGTACGACAGTCACAGGAGACTGTGTAGTACTTTTACTTTTTACATTTTCCTGATTATACTTACATACTTTAACTTAAAGTTATCCACCTTATTTTGGAACGCGAAGTAAACAGTCGTTCGAACTTCCAGTTTTTGTGACGTACTTCCGTTTGATCGTTTCCGTCAACAGCGCTAACTACGTTCATTAGCGTATTTAACAATTCCGGTTTTCCTTGAAGCCATAGTTGTCTAAAAAGTTGTTGTGTTAGCTTCTGCTGCGCTGAAAAGTGAGTTAGCTAGCCGATGACCGGAGGTGCCTGACCGGAAGTCTCGCACAAAAACCTGGAAACTGCGTCCGTATTTGCGTTCCAAAATAAGGTGGATAATAACAAAGATTTTTATTTCGTTGTCTTTCGTGGCACCTATGGCGGAGTTCTTCTGCCACCTAGTGGCCAAAATGTCCCCAGTGGTTGGTTTCAGTTGAATACTCCATTGCTATAGCAACCCCTTCTCGCTGTGCTCCACACATGAATGTATTATGAGAACTGGATACTGCGCCGCCGCTCAGTCTTGTCTCCAATGTTTCCCAGTGGCCACTCGCGGCATTGCAACGAAAAATCCCCCTGCGGCCCAAAAAGCATTTTCCCCATAGACCACCACTGTAAAAGAGACGTGTGTAAAACTGTTGACCTCCAGCTTTAAACATGGTCGGTTATTACTCTTTGTAT
This sequence comes from Oplegnathus fasciatus, assembly GCA_003416845.1. Classification (NCBI taxonomy): domain Eukaryota; kingdom Metazoa; phylum Chordata; class Actinopteri; order Centrarchiformes; family Oplegnathidae; genus Oplegnathus; species Oplegnathus fasciatus. Next base: position 735,004 of record NTHP01000272.1, read on the forward strand.
TGTATATTTTTAAGCCACGGAGGTTTAATCTTTGTAAAACTTTCCCAAAGCCCAGAAAAGTCCTTTTTTTTCCTGAATGACGTCACCGCTGTGGCTTCACGCGTTCTCATAAGCGGGCTGGGCCAGAGGCATGATGGGAGTAACACTACTGCGCATATTCAGTGGGCCGCATACCCGGCAGCGCCAGCCGAGCAATCCTATCGGATTGAATAGGCGCCATCTAGGGATCCGGTATCCAGTTAATATAATACAGCCATGGCTCCACAGCAGTGTAACTGACAATGATAAATCCACCATTTTGTCAGATCTGTGACAAAGATAAATACTGACAGACGTCTTTTATCTACTCCCCAAATGCCCTTGTTGGAGCTTTATCTTTAAGTACTCTTTTATCACAGCTGTGACTGTTGATTTGTGATTTGTTGTATAAAATTTTTCTGTGATCAGTTTACTGCTAACCAGGCTAACCAATGTGCTGGCTGTCTAATGTGTTGCTTATACTAAAGTATCTGTTAATTACTGTTAGGCTAACTGTTTTTACTTTTACTCTTGTGGACTCTATATGTTTACTGAATTAATTGCTTTGTTTTACCGTGGTGTTTCTTCCTGGCATGAGAGACCACGTAATAATTTGACGGCTATCAGAGCTGTTTCGTATTGCGGACACCGTTCACTACTACGGGTCTGACGCACTTTCCGGTTTATTGACGGGGATTTAATTGGCCACCGAAGCGTATGTGTCTATACATATTTGAGCGTCTACAGGTCAGATTTCATATGTATAAATGAACATTTACATGTCTACTATACGAAAGTGACTTTAATGAGAGAAAATAGTAAGAATGCTTAAGTTGCGCTTGGGCGACGGTCTTTCCCCCGAACAAGCGTGCCTGTATTTTCACTGTGCACTTAATGTTAACAATCTTTGCAACCCATGATAGTCAGGCAGTTCTCTTACATATTTATTTTCTGTGAGCAGGTCACACTGCTGGAAAAAAAAAAAGACCGGAGCAGATGGTTTGGCGGAGTGGCCGGTGCAGGGAACCTGACCCCCCGGAAAGTTCGGAGGGATTGGTGTCATGGGTCCAGTGTGACAGCTGGCTGGGAGGAGGAGCTGGATGATGATCACTTTTGGTGTTATTGGTGTCTAGATGGTTGCTTTTATTCATATATTTACTTTTACATTGTCTTATTTTAAAGTCCTCTCCCTGCAGTTAACCCTAACCAATGGGCAACAATGGGCAGTCCCCGTGTTTGGCCATCTGCATAGCTGTGTACCTACACAGACCGTGATGGCAGAAGACCTACAGATATTTTTCAATCACCTTAGCCAGCTCATGCTCTGATTCAGTGTGAATGACAAGCCAATAACTTCAAAACAAAATGGTTCATTCTCTATAGTAAGCTCTCTGGTCAGGCTAAAGTGAAATCATTCCTTGGAGTAGCTGTTTCACTATCAGCGTGATGTAAGTGTAAATCCATCTCTCTTCTCTGCCCTGAACAACCTCGCTGTCTCTCTCTCGTACCCCCCACCTCTCTCTCTCTAGATCAAAGCCACACAGAGAGAACTATTGTTCTGTTGTATAGTCGAGCACGGCTGCTGCACCGAAGACAAAATAACAAAGACACACTCATCTCACATACGCATGGTTGCACACGCACACACACTAGTTATTGTTTTTTATGCTTCTTCATTTACATACAAGAAAATTTCAGCTTAAAGAAACAGTTCAACATTTTGGGATAAACGTTTATTTGCTTTCTTTACAAGAGTTGGATAAGAAGATTGATATAAATCTCATGTCTGTATTTAACCTTGCATAAATATCGGAGGCAAGGGGAAACAGCTAGCCCGGTTCTGGCTACCAACACCTCTAAAGCTCACTAATTAACACATTGCATCTCGTTTAATTTGTACACAAACAGAAACAATCTGCGGCTTTATGGGGAGTTAACAGCTCTAACTATTTTTTGGCATAAACCAGCCGGACAGTGACTTCCCAAGCTGTGTCCAAAATCACTCCCTTGTTCACTCATTCACTGCTTCCTGCTAGACACTCTGTGGTTTGATTGTAGTTTGAGCCGTGCAACTGTAATTTTTGCATCCACAAAATGTAGTGCAATGCATTGTGGGATTGTTAGTCAAAAGTAGTACACATGACATGGACACTACTTTTTTTGTTCCATTGTTGGCATTTGGAGAGCACTTTATAGTGCAGACATTTACACACACAGAACTCAGGCACTCAAATGTAATTGTGACAGTCAATATAGTGCTAAACAAACGAGATACAACATGTTAATTAATGAGCGATTAATGAGCGATGCGGAAAACGCGGAATTTAATAATAAAAATAGAATAAACTGTAAAACGCGTTTGCCAAAATGTGGATGCAGTTTATAAAAATCAGGATTTTCCCTATCATTACATTACCATTATTGTTTTTTCACAGTGCCTAAGCCGAGTGAACAGAAAAAAACTATGATGCTATGTGTAGGTGTCATTTACGGGCATGCTGCCGGATCAATAACTCATAAGCGAAACATTGTTAAAACACAAACGACGCCTCTTTCCAACCGCAATAAGGTAGACAACGAGCTACAACCTAATTTTCATCAAACGAGCCGTCCTCCGAGCTGAACAAATAACATTGAGCCGTGCGACGAGTGTACAGGGACCGTCTAAAAAAATGTGACACCAAAAAAGAGATACTACAAAAATATCCTATAACTTCACTCTTATACAGTGTAGCGTATGATTAGACACTCTTTCTGATGACAAAATGTGCTTAAATTATAAAACACAGAATTCAGAAAAATTAAAAATGGAAAACACGAAATCTGGGAAAAATAAAACAGAAATTAAAACGGATTTCATAAGGCCCTAGGTAAAGTTTTTTTTAACTTTGGACAAAAGTAAAAAAAAAAAAAATGGCAACACTAGCTGTAAATCACCCTGACGTGGGCCCTGCTCCTAACGGCTTTGGTGAAATTGAGATGATGTTTTTATTGACTGTGGCTCTTTGTTATTTGAGCAGCTATTTGGCCTGCGACACAGTCACATCGCACATCCCCGAACTTTGAACCAGAGCTAGGACAGCTACTTCTCCCTGTCCAGTGCTGTGCTAAGCTAAATATCCTGGCTCTAGCTTCATACTTATCGCACTCACATGGTATTAATCTTCTAATCTAACTCCTGCAAAGACAGCAAATAAGTGTAATTTCCAAAATCTGTGAAACAGTGAAAGCAGGGGCTAAAGCTAGCCTGGCTCGGTTGTAAAACAGTAAAAAAGTAAAAACCAATGTCTATCAACACTGATTAACATGTTGTACTTCATTTGATTTATCTGTATATGAACAGGGATGTAAGAGAAAACAAAAGGCGTGTACAGTGACTGCGTGCAGCATCCTGAAGTCTTGTTGCCACAGTGAGACAGCCGGGTTTGGTACCATTGTGCTTGAACAAAGATCAGAACCTGTGCTTACCGACTGTATAAAGCTATAGCTACAGCCAGTGACTCTTCCCGAAACCTCAAACTTTTACATTTCTGATAAAATGTAGAATTTAATATACAAATACAATTTTCATCAGCAGTAAATTCACAACCAGAAATGTGAAATATGTTTTATTTCACAAAAGGTTTAGTCAAACTTAATGAGCTGTCATGTCTCCATAAGATTCATCATACATCATTCCTGTTCCTGTCTCAAAAACCTGTACTGAAGGCGTACGTCTCCATTTATGCCCATGTTTACTCAGTCAAAGGATGAAACGTCTTTTGCTTTATGAGTTCAGACAAACATCCATTGTGAAGCTCTACCTCAAAGCCAACCCCCTCTCCTCGTTGCCTCACGACAAAAGGGAAGAGTGGTGAAGGCTGCTGCTTTCTCCTCTCCCCACTGCCATCTGAGTGAAATCGCCTTTGAAAATGGCTTTTGTTAAAATTGCAGCACGCAGCCTTGAAAGCCACACAGGCAGAAAGTAAGTGAGAGCAGGTCCAAATCCTCGGCTGCTGAGAGAAGCTTGATCCTGATGAGAAAATAATCACTGCTTTTGACACTTTGTCTTAAGCAGCATGGATGCTCATCCAACCATATGAATGAGCAGCAACGTGAGCTGCTGAAGGCCATGGACACTGATGTTGTGCTTATTCATGATAATGGTTTTCCATTTCTCCTTGTATGTGATGTCCTCAACAAGGATATTAATGCAGATTAAAGCAAAATCTGACCTTGTTCACTGTCAAACAGCATCAAACTGATTTCAGAGAGTTATTTTCTGATGAAGTATCCACATTTTCTTTCCTAGGATCTGAAGCGTTGTCAGAAAGTATTCGGACAGTGATGTTTTCATCGTGTTGTGAGTGAAATGCTGACGTCCATGGCTGAACAGTGTAGGACTTGTAGCACTTTTTACTTTAAAGAGGCTATAGCGGATATTTTTTAAAATAACAACGTATCAAATGACGATGTGAAAACGAGGTGAAAGCTGTTGCTAGTAGTGATGAACCTACAGAGAATTATCACCTGAATCTGCAGCTTCACTCGGCTTTACAGAGCTTTTAGCAAGTTTCAGCTCATGGTCTATCTGTCCAGCCACAACTTTACTGTTTTGGTTCACTCACCGCTGTCATAGCGTTGCTTTCGGCCGCAGCAGGCAGCTGTTTTCAGTGGCAAGTCTCTAAAAACGAACTGTACACTACCTGCTCAGTAGCGAACAGCAGACAGACACAGTTCGAGACTAGCTGGTGAACACAGTGGAGCATTTAGCAGCTAAAGAGCCAGATATTTCCCTCAAGAGCTGGTAGAGACCAAAAACAGAACTAAAAGACACAAACATGACTTCAAATGAATGTTAATATTGCTCCATAACTGCTGGATGTATAAATAAAGTCTTTGCCCCAAGTGGGAAGAAACCCAGTCATTGCAGATTTTTTAGAGGGTTTAGAAAAGGACTACATGGTTCTTGAGATCTGGACTAAATTTAAAGCTGACAGTCAGCGCTTTAACTGCATAGTCACTGTTTAATTTCAGGTCCAGTGTACTGGAGTGCAGAACCAAAAAAACACTGTACACTGCATTTTCCCTGAACCTTGTTCCTCCCCTCAGCCACCTTTCCTCTGCACGGGTTTGTGATTTTGTACTTTTTCCAGAATGCATTTCAGCTTTTTCTCGTCTGACCTTGATCCATACACAGTTACACTGAGACTGTTGTGATAGCAACAGTAACAAAAGAAAGAGGTTACTGCTACCGTGGGTGAGAAAAATGTTCTGTTTGCCTCTTCTACAGTGGATTATTGAATATTGGTGCAAAATGGTGCTGGTAATGTTTGAAGCTTCAAACATGTACATGCATGTGCCTCATTTTGGGAAGTTATTTGCAGGAGTTAGACAAATGCACAGAAATGTTCCAAGAAATATTATATTGGTTTTTTTTTTTACAACTTCTGATTTTTGTAGTTTTGAACATCATTTTTATCAGTGATAATGAGAGTGTACTCACCAAGTTAGTCCACCACAGTTTACAGACAGACTGACCAAACTTGGACCTACTTTATTTACGTATTTTTTCATTATTATTTATGGTAACACTTGTAGCCACACTAGCAGCATGGTGGCTCTAGTGATGGCAATGTCGGTCTGTCTGTCCACCACTTTGGTCTAGACTGAAATATCTCAAAAACTATTGGATGGATTGCCATGAAATTTGGTACAGACATGCAAGGTCATCAGAGGATGAAGCGTACTGACACATTAAGTCTACAAGCTCTCGCATTTTGCAACATATTTACCTTCATATCCCCTGACCTTTCCTGAATGTTAAAACATGTCTACATTTACAACATGGATAAACACAAACTTTGGTAGAGCTGACATTCACGGTTCACAGTGGATGAATTGGTTGTAAAGAAGCCAGCAGCTAAGCCAGGTGTCGTGAATGTAAAGCACTTTATTTTGAGGTCAAACCAAAAGTGAGCACACCCAAAATGTCTGCAATAATCCCCCACTGCACAGGAAAACTGTGTAAGTAAGTAGACCAATGTGAACCAGGAGGTTGGTCCCGTAAACTGTGATGGATGTTTGTAACGAAAAGTTTGGGAAATAATTTCACAGTCTCTTCCAAATAAGCCCCGTCTAATCGTCTCACTGCTCGTGGTTTTTGCCCCGTCAGACAATTAACTTAGTGAGAACAATGTCACTGATGAACTATGAAATAAGACCCAAGTTGTGATAAGCCAGAATTGAGGCCTTTACACGGGGATGTGATGAATAAACGACACGAAAATCTTTCTATTTGCATTGCTGACGGTATGAATAGTCTTGATGCGATCGCATCAAAACTATTCATACCGTCAGCAATGCGAATTTGCAATAGAAAGATAGATTTGCACCAGCTCATTCTTACACCCATAATAAGGCCGTATGTCATCACTGATAACAACAACATCAGTGATTAAATTCATTTCCAGTGTTAGTTCGCTTCACAATGAGCGCTTCTGTAAGCGTTTACACGTTCACGGCGGGCACGGAAATCTCAGCTTCCTGCTCTGACATAACAAAATACTTACAGGGGTTACAGAAAACTGTAAAACATGCATGTGTTGTCCAAAGCAGCGATGAGATAAACCATGTGAATAATTTTCATCCTCTTTCGTTGCTCTTTTGTCTCCTTTGTCATACAACACAAGGTGATGAGACACACAAACAATCAACAGGTCCACCATAGTCATTAGGAGTTGAGACGTGATGTCCGTTCTGCACAACGTGATTGGTTGATGCCTTTATTCGCCGTGTGAAAGCTGGGAAAAACTGACCTTGTGCCGGAAAAAAAATGCTGTTGCTTTTCACCGCGTAATATTCGCGTTCTGTGTGAAAGTACTCATGACAAAAACAACAGCTTGAAAAAATATATTGTCGTGCCGATCAATTGCACGAAAATAACGTCCCCGGTGTGTAAAGAAAGGCCTTTAACATGTGCACCAAAATGTTGGCAATCATCATTTTCACTCAGTAAGACTTCAGAGATATTCTACCAGTCTGGCATTAGGACTGTGCCATAGTACACTTAAACAGTCATAATCTACCACAGGTCGGATATAAAAGTCAATATAGGTCAGTACATTGTGGGACACATAGTAAGCGCACAACCCCCGGCAGACTTCAGTGCCCTTTCACATCTATCGAGCGTTGCCGGTTTGAAAAAGAATAAAAATCAATACGTGTTTTACCTGGTTCTTTCAGAGGGGTGAATGACTGATTCCAACCCAAAAACCTGCCAGGGCTTATTGGAAACTGCACAAAACCAGTTCTTTCTTTCACTTCTTCCAATCAATTTGTTGCAAAAACACAAAGAAATTAATATTTCTCACATCTGCATGTGCTTGCACCTAAATGCACAGAAAAATCCCAGCGCATGAAGGTTTCCATAATAATCAATACTGCTGTTCTGTTTTCCACGAAGGCTGGAGGGTGTGACTGATGTTCTGAAGCCGCCTCAGTCGGCCTCCTACCCGCTGGGAGGGCGAAATCAAAGCACAGGCTTCTGAGAGGAGTGGATATAAAAGTTCACACCTCCGACTAGAAGTCAATATAAAAATGTGCACTTCAACTAAGTATGGACATCAAAGTTCTCCGTTTATTGTTGATGACGATTGTCGATTATGCCCATGATCAGGATGTGCAGTCTTAAGAATCGAAATAAAAGTGTGGATGCCTGAAATCACAGGATGGTTTCTTTTGTGGAGAAATGTCTTTGGAGTACAGTGCACAGTTCATATAATCCGGCATGTGTCCAGACAAAAGCCCAGAGGAGTCTGAGGTTTCTGGGCAGGAGAACTGACAGCGAGCACCTGGAGTTGGAACTAAAATACCTTTTGTGGCCCTCAAAGTTTGTATTTATAAATATTTGATGCTTTTACTTCACAGTTCCTTGGTTTTTGAAGCCGGGATTTGAGATCTACAAAAGAGAACTTTCTCATAAAAACAGCAGTTGTAATGTTTGATCTGGGACAAACTGGAAAAATTGGGCTCTGCATTTCCTGTACTGACTAAAAATATTCATCCTTAAATAGACTTTGAAGAGATGACTAGCATTTCAGTCAGGGACCTGTTTTGCATCAGTGGAAGTCCCATTTTCTGTTCACACATTGCACAGCTCTAGACAACCCGTAGACATACAGTCACCATCAGTGCCCCTCCACCAACTAATATAGTCAGGACACTCTGTAAGCTGTAACAAGTGTCTTTCCTCTGTAATGTGTTAGAGGTGTGAGTTCTCCTTGTCCTTAAAAACAGAGGAACGAACTGAGTCTGAAGCCTGAGCTCCAATCGGAAAAACAACAGTCAACATGGCTGCTTTCACACAAAAAACTATATAAATAATGTGGATACACAGTTTAAGGTACCAGTTCATTTAAGATGTTATGTTATCATGCTGCACAGTAACCCACATTACACCCAAGTTAACATGATTTGAGTGATTTGAATTTTATTCTTTATAGGATACATGTATAGTGTTTGAGAGGTAATTAAGTTACTATCCAGGGTCAGATGCATATGGACTGCATTTATATGGCACTTCGCAATCAGCCGATCAATTACCCCCCCATCGGGATCAATTTAAGGTTCAGTGTCTTGCACGGACAATCAGCCGTACCTGCTGAGCCACAACCACCACAGCTGCCAGAATAACAAGGAAAACGGAGGAACATTGGTAGGTTTTGTTTTCTGCAATAATGGACAGAAGCACCTCATCACAAGCTCTATTTCTTGCAGAGTAAGTTACAACATGAAGGCCATTCCACTGGTCATTTTACCACCCAACACACTGTTTTACATCCAGTTCAAATTCAAAACACGAATCTTTAAAACTGTTTCTGAACTGCAGCTGCATAGATCCTGGAGCTATAAGTAATACAATTAGAAAGCTCTGCACCCTTCAAACAGTGTCTACAAATATACTTCTTCTTGGATGTATATTATTACATATTGTAAGCTATATTTGTAGGTAAGGACGTCTTCAGCTATGCAACAGAGCTACATTGTTTATTTATGGGGATCAAATATATTGGCAGTACTGTAATATATTTTAAATGTAATGTGAAATACATAATATATTTGCAATATATTGCAGAATATACCAACTCTGTGAAAAATGGCAAATGTGATCTTTAGGTATTTCACACGTCAAATGTTGGACATCATGTGAACGTAACGTCACATGTGCACATGTGGTTTCCAGATATTTCACAGGTGAAAACAACAATTTCACGTGTTGTTTTGTAAGAGAATTGCTGCTTTTCATGTATTGTAATAATAAAATGATTCCCTCGTATATATATATGTTGAACATACATATCTGAATTAAAAAAAACAGGTGATCGGTCATGTATGGTTATCATGTCTAATTAAAGAAAATGTCATGTATTGTAAAAATATGCATGATCCATCCATATAATCAAATGTATATATTTGAAAGTATTGAATCATTGTTCTGTAACAGCTTTCCGCTGTGAGCCATCAGTCGTGTTGTTTTGGTATTTTCCGCATCATATCTGCTACAAGCTCCTCGTGTACAGTATCCTACATTTTTCATATAAACACTGAGGGGGGAGAATGTATTGGGTGGAGTGGATCGGTAATCCTCTAAAATAAACAATTTCATCCTCCCATCCTTCCCTCATTATTGGATCGTCTCCTGATTCTGCTTTTGGCTTTTTGATCCATGCGAGGAGGGACACCACCCTCCTCTGCCTCTCCTCCACCTCCCTTTACAAGTGCACAAAGGAAAAAAGAAAAAAAGCACGGGTGGTTAGTAAGCACCCCTGCCCCCACCTCACTGGTACAAGCTGAAGATGGAGCGACCTGGTCACTTGGGACAGATATCAAAGAGAGTCGGGGGGGCTGTTATCTGGAGGTGCAGTGACAGACCCCTGCTGCTGCTGTCCCTCTCATTAGTCCCCCTTCCTCCCTCCCTCCCTCCCTCCCTCCACTGCTTCTCATCCTCAACACTTGTCACAGTGCTGTCAGCGGGCTGCTCAACTGTAGACACAGGACCAGCCTGGGGACCGGAGGATGGCATGGATGGAGAGAAGACAGAAAGAAGGAATACAAAAGAAAGAAAGATTTCGAGGTGTAAGTCAGGCTTGTCAGCTGAAGCACACAACAGAGGAGATCCATTTCTATGAACTCTAATCCGTCAGAGTACAAAGAAAACCTGGAGCAGAGAGACTGCTCTCTCAATCAATTCACCCGATACGACTGCAGAAAGACAGAGAGAGAAAAGGAAGGAGGAAGGATGAGTAACAGCTATGGCAGCATCCTGGTGTCCTGCCAGGAAACACGGCAGGGTTCGACCCACCAGTGACAGACGAGACACGAGCGAGGCAGCAGACTGGGCCGGCTGACTGCTGCTCATTATGTGTCTGATTATGAGGATCAAATACACAAATATCAGTCATGTAAGGAGCTGGTTTGGGATCAAAATGTGAGTGTAGGGTTGCAGGAATAACCGCACAACAAGATTTAAACACCAACAAACATGTATCAGTGAAGTATCCTGCATTTCTTCTTCTTTTCAATGTCTGATTCTGGATTTTTCTCGTTCTGCTGGATGACTGGTGATTGTTGACACAGTAAGATATTTCCAAATCCTCAAGATGACCTGAGTGTACTGAATCACCAGACTGACTGAATCAGTAGCCTTTGCATCGGAGCTGCTTTGAGTTAAACGCAAACGTCAGCATGCTAACATGCTGATGTTTAGCAGGTATACTGTTTATCACAGTCACCATCTTAGTTTAGCGTGTTAACATGCTAACAATTGCTAATTAGCACTAAACATAAAGTACAGCTCAGGATGATGGGAATGTCGTTAGCTTCACAGGTATGTGGTCATAAACCAAAGCACCGGACAAACTGAAATTTTGACCTGATGATGAGGGGATTCATCCTCTGAGCACCATGAATGTCAGTACAAACTTCCATGGCAATCCATCCAATAGTTGTCAAGACATTTCACTCAAGGCCAAATCTCCGAACACAACAGGAACTCCCGTTCTTTCTGTTATTTTCTTCCATTTTCTCTTCTTTTTCCTCTTATTGTTACAGACTGGAGTCATAAAGATAAGCATGAATGCATGAAACATTCTCAATCCGTGCGTGTCTTCCCCTGAATTCAACAGCGATTTGTCTTTAAATCCACTCGTTTCTTTCGATTGACTTTGTATATAATCGTGTTTAAAATTTGCCTCACATTCTGAAGTCTGAACACACCTTCAGAAACACCTTTTTTTCAACCTGGATCTTATTCTTACAGTAGCATTTCTGACTAATGGGTCATGCTAACTTTGCACTCTTCACATGAATCGTATAAGCGTATATCGAGGCAAACAACACGACCATCCTAAAGCTTTACCACGAGTCTGACCAAACGTAAACACAGAAATGAGGCCCCTGGATTGTACCACTAGGACAACATGCTGGCTAAACGAACTAGCTGCCTTATTATCTATGCGCGTGTCACAACATCACCGCGTCATTAACGGAGATGTGACTGCTTACTTTAAAAACAAGACGACAAATCTTTTAACTGAACCGAACAAAATGATTTGCGTCATCAAAGTGATTCATGATTTCCACCTCCGTAATTAACTAACTCACTAAACAAGTTCAGTCAAGGGTTCAATTCTCTTTCACTTTACTTCACACCCTTTCTTACTCTGCTGCAGATAATTCTGGGAAATAGAAGTACGTACAGTAAACACAACATCTTTGACTGTACTGATCATCACATGACGACGACACTCGAAAACGTAGAGTAGAAGAATCCACTGAAGGAGTTTTCTGTTTGGCACTGGAGATGTTTTATTTTAGTTTAAGTTTTGTTACAGAGGAACTGGTTCAGGGTTTGATTCAGAGGAATGAACTATGTGTGTGTGTGTGTTTCTGGATGTTGCAGGAGACAGATAAGTGCAGCAACAGAGGGATTATCAGATGATGACTCCCTGTATAACTCAAAGACTTCCTCTGCTGCAGTACTGACATGTTTCCTCCGCTCAGGGCTTATTCTGTGACTTGTTTAAAACAGTCACTCACAGTAATCCAAACCTGGAGGTGTGAAGTTAATGCTTAAAACTAGTCTGACTGCATCTCTCTGTCTCTTGTAGTTCTCACATCTTTGTTTTCACATGGCTGCGCTCACAACACACTCACCTGCAGTTGGTCAATAATCCCATGTGGTTGGCTGCATTCTGTGTCCTGTGTGGGATGCATGCTGTGGTTTCAAGACTGGCAGGCTCAGAACCAACAGACCTCCATCTGCTTTGAGTATTCTGGTTGTTGCTTGCAGAGGTGTATTCGACAGCAACTAAACTGCCTCTGCAAATGGCCCACATTCAGTTTTATTTGGAACATACTGCCAGCCTTACTGTTACAGCACCAGCCTGAACGTTCAATGTCTGAAAGAGTCTCATCAATACAACAGCAACAGCATTGTGTGCTGCTTCTATTGCTGTGGAAATCCTGCAAGTGACACCGGCCGTTAAGACAGCCTGAGAGACTGGGTGGATGGTCAAGAGGGCCTCCAACTTCTGATATATCTCCTCCCAACTCTTTGAAAACATGATCTGCAACCGACAGGGTCTTCCTTGTGGTTAAGAAGCTATTGCTACGTTTAAAAATTATTTTTTTGCAAAACACAACACAACTGTTGTGCGGCAATTCTCTAAGCACCTTAGAAGTATCTCAAAGATCAAACCACTGCTATCCTCAGCAGACTTACAGAAGGTCGTTCATGTAATTAGTTGCTCCGGCCTCACTCAGGAGTCGTGTTCAGAGAACCAGCGAGGCTCCACTCAAACAGAAGCAAAATGTAGAAATGATCTCTTCCTGTTTTACCATCCCTGCAGTGGCTCGCTGTCAATATTTGAGGTTTGGTTACTATGGAAGTGCATTTACCACAGAAAGAAATGAGCATGCTATCTTGTAATTAAGTCCTGTAATTATGAGATAAATATCTCAAAATTATTATATTTTTCTCATAATTATGAGATACTGATCTTGTAATTATGTTAAATCATAATTACATGATGTGGAGGTCATAATTATTTCTTTTTTCTTTGGTCAATGCTTTGCGTTATTGTTAATCAAACTTTAAAATGGTTTAACCCTATAGCACTAGTCTACTGTCAGCTGCACTGCACTACATCACGTTCAGGACTACTCTACCTCTTATGTCTTTTTGAAAAGAATCTCTTTGTGGATCATCACTCAGTAACATCTCCATTTGGTCTGCACTGTTATGCATTTGCTAATGGCAGTATCTGTGTTGCATTAACAGTGTTACACTGGGGCATCAGTAATTTAGAGCACCGCATAAGGCAGAGGGAGACTGTGAGTGTGGTACGTTAACAGTGTGGGAGAAGAACAGTTGGAGCTTTGAGAGAAGAACAAGCCTATTATTCGCTGCATCCGTACTGTTCACGAGTTAGGGAGAGTCAAACCAGGTCTAAAAATATCAGATAATACCAGATCTGGAAATTCACGTCAGAAGAACTTCCTCTGGGAAAAGTAACACCTGTCACCGCTGCAACAGCAAACCTGCAGAGTAATCCTTTCCCAAACGGAAACTATTGAAAAACTTTAGCATGAAACAAGAGAGACTGACATCAGAGCGACTTGGATAGAGAAAACTGCTGAGGATTTTTGCTCTGTTTTTTCAAGGGGGTTTGTGGTCCTGAATATTCGAGTAGGGTCACTGCCCTGTGTCATTTTGACGCCATGGTGGCTGTGGCATGAGCAAAGGCACTGTGGGCTTTTTTTCTCTCATTCTGTCGCCTGCATCACTTAAAGGAATACTCCGACAAAAACGTGGTTAGAGTATCAAACACTTCACTGCTCTGACAAGTTTACTGCATGTACGCTGTTTTCCTTTGTTGCACGAACATGTTTGCTTAAGGTGAAAAAACATGCGATTCTTTGCCTCTCCTGCATGAATTTCAGCATAAATGATCAAAACAGTATGTTTTTGATGAATGTCCATTTCTGTTTTGGTGCAGGAACTCACAAGAATTCGTGTTCTCGCAGAATTTCAGGGGGTGTGTAGCTACGCAACTCTAATCATAGTTGGCCAGTGTGCTTTCAGACTGCCAAGACTAAAAACCATCTGTATATGTTGGTGGAAACAGTCATGTGTTGGGGGGGCGTCTAGTATCAATAATCTTAAGGTCTATTTCCAGCTCTATGTTGGTCGTGACAAATGAAAGCTGTGTATTTAGCCGTACTTTGGCAAAAAAAAGATCATACAGCGAAGAAGTGGAATACACTGCAGGAGTGGTTTTAGAAGTTTCTATAAATGTTTTGTTTGCAGTGACTTGTCCATCCAACAGCTGGAAATCCAAACTGACTACAGCTGCAAGCTCAAAACTTTACAGAACCACCTTCCAAGCCTACAGGGGGTGGGTATTCCTTTACATGTCATTAAAAATGTGTATGTGCTGTAAAAGTGTGTATGATATTGTGTGATCTAGATATGGGCCAAAGATAACTGTCTTATAACTGCTGGTTTCTTTGTTTGCTCTCTCCACATCAGGAGCTGCCTTCAGTCTCCAGTAAAAGAGTGCAGAAGCAGCTGGGTGCAGGCACACAAACACACACAGATGCTGTAAATAACACAAGCATATGCCCCTTACCAATGTGTAATCTGCACACACACTGAGTCAGAAGATGAATCTGTAGCCTGCAGCAGCCGTGTGTTACACTGATGTGGATTAAGATACTGTATCTGCAGACAAAAGGACTCAACCTCCTCAGTGTGGAAAACCCATCTAATGATAAGAGAGATCTCATCACCTCAGTCTTATTCACAACCTCCTGCTGCCACGGGGCTCTCCGGTATCTCCACCACAGATAATGACTGATAAATAAACCATATCCATATCCATATCCATATCCATGCATACTGTTTCTGCAACCAGTATGTTATAAACAAAACAAGTGTGGCCACGGCTGAACATATAAAAGATGCAGGTTGTCCCTCAGCTCTCCTCTCACACAGTACATTATATCAGTCCAGCTCTCGTACATGATATTAACACTGAGAATACATTACAGTATATACATCCCTCCCTCTGTCCCTGTTGAGGTATCGCTGTTTCTGGAGATCAGTGCAGATAAATAATGCATGCTGCTCAGATGCGGCACGACTGCTAAACGCACACACACACACACATACACAGTATAGTGCTTTTCCACCAGCATTCACACAGCATGCAACACTTAAAGAAAGCTACCATTAATATTACAGCGACACTTACACCCCCGTTTCTGTTGAGTTCATCTGCAAAATGACACTCGAACACAGCACATTCTGGACTCTTTCTCCTTGTTGACATTCATCCCCCAGGAGGCAACAAAACCCCCACTGATGCACCGGCGTTTACGCTGCATGCCTGCACACTCACAACTTGGGCTGCGCCTGAGCTCCAAGTTCATCGCGTTCACACTGCATTCACCTTCACACCTGAATGTCGGCATCACGTACCGGCACGCAAAAAGGCTAAAAACCTCTCAGCTCACAGAGATGAAGAAGAAGAAGAGTTGTCTCACCTGTATGTATGTGTGTGTGTGTGTGGTATCTTCTGTCCTGGCTGTGTGTGAAGCGCGGAGCTGAAACTTCTGTCTCACCAGCGCTGTTGGATAAACCTCCCCTCCCTCTTTACTCCCTCTCTCTCTCTCTACTCCCACCCTCCCCTCTCTCTCTCAATCTGCTCTCTCCCACCCTCCTCGCTCGCCCTCCTTGCTCTTTTTTCCCTGCCTCTCGCTGTTTTTTCTCCATCTGCCTTTCTCCCTCCTTCGTTGTGTCTTCTCTCAACCTGCTGCTGTTTTTGAAGCTGCATTAGGCAGCCCCCCACCCCCCATCACCACCTACACACACACACTATATATATATATATATATATATGCTAAAGGGGGGTTGTGATCTGATAAGGAGGTTTTGAGGTGCAATGCGCACCACTGCAGTGGAGCTGCTGGTGAGATGCAGTCAGATATGATGCTCTGTTAACCTAAATCCTAGTGTGTGTGTGTGTGTGTGTGTGTGTACACGTGTGTTTGCTGGTGTGTGTGCATGTGTTTGTGCAGTCACAGATAAATAGGAGGGGAGGAGCAGCCGTGCCATAATAACTGTTGGGCTTCGCTATGTGGCAACAGCGCTGCCAACTTCCTCCCTCCTGCTCATTGTTGAGAGTCATTATCTCACCTCTGGGAGGGAAGGGGGTGAGGCAGGGGAGTAGGGGGGGGAAGAGACAGAGAGTGAATACATGTAATGCTCTCAAATTGAAATTCATCCTACCCCGTCTCCCTTTATAATCTCATTCAAATTCCACAGTCTGTTGCTCGCTCATATTTAAATGAGCACTTGACTAAATCCCTCCTGTGCTTTTGCTTTTCTTGGCCAGCGTTTGGCAGGCTGCCGCGCTCTGTTGCATCTGAGCATCCTGGACGCTTTTCGGCAAACTGCCTTTGTGTTTTGGCCAACGCACAGAAACAGAATTAAAAGAGTGGGAAGCAGGGCCACGCAATGAGGCTAAACAGGTCTAATGGCAGGCTGGCAACATGCGTCTGCTGACCGAGGAAGGTAATGGAGTGTGGAACCACCACAGCTCAGGACATGTCCACACTGACAGAAGGTTATGTTTACACCTTCCAGGTAATTCTGTGAAAGTCCGAACCACAAAAAACAACAACAACCAGACAGTTTGTGGTGATTGCAAACAGCTGAATGAAAAACACCAAGAACTGGTGTCGGCTCACCAAGATAAACTGTTGATGGCACATTTATCTCACAGTCATTTTCGTTTTCTAAGTTTTAGAATTGTTTTGCAGGCTTTTTTTCCCTTGTTTTTATTTGAATGTTCAAAACATTTGAGTTGATTGTGTTTTTTAAAGACTCCACCACAGAAAAGCGACAGAAAAATGTCTCAGAAAATGTCCAAAAACGATACATGTTTACGGTTTAGTGACCAGCAGCCATAAGAATTACGACTCTTGTCCGTCTGGAGCAAAGGAAGAAGTTGGGTTTCTTTTAACCATGACTACTAGGGTTTAATGCCCGGAAACAGGATTCCTGGGAATACCCATCCAAACCATTTCCCATTTCCTGGAAATATAATAACTGGAAAAATGTTTTAAACATTTAGAACCTATTGGAATAGGCCCTATATTTAGAAAATATGTAAAATATGTAAGCGTACAGTTTACTTTCTTAAAACACATGCAGCAGCTGAAAGCTTATTAATAAACACAAAGCACCATGAATTCAAAGCACATACACGGGGTTGCGCCATGACCACCGTTAATGCAGTTAGTAGTTTATGGTAACTTTTGGCCCACCACATTCATCTGTTATAGGCTCTACCATCTAACTAGGCATCTAGGCCAACAACACGATGTCCGCCACCGGCTTTGGTGGAAATACTTGAAAAGATTTAAAGTCTGTGCTCTGTTAACTTCTGATCAAATGTACCGGAGGTTCAACAAGCGGTTTGCAGCCAACGTTCACAGAATATGGAATCCGTGTCAGCTTAATAGAATGACTTTGAAGACGCCAAATGACTTGCTTTGTTGAATTTCGTTTGTTTATACAATGAAGAATTGTCAAATACCACTTCCATGAGGCTGTTCTCAGCAGACAGATCACAGGCAATGAACTGATTGATTTCATATTCCTTGCAGCTATAGCGAAGTTCAAGCTGCATGCGAAGTTTACATTATGTTCATTTTAACGTTGATTAAAAATTAAATTAAATGGCGTTCTTTGGCCTTAATAATTATTAATACCACCAAATAATACACTAAAGCATTCAGGTTAGAAACCCATAGGTTTAGTGTTGCTTGAAATATGATGAAATATGTGTTTTGACTGTGGCTATAGTTATTCCTTAAAAACAAGCGCAGTTCCCGGGATTCCCGCGATAGTGTTGCTGATCCTGATTGATCCGAACTCCATTCATAAAACAAGCATTTTAAAAGTTGTTTGTTTGTCGTCTTGCGGACGGACCTGACTAAGCATGAATTCAGGCTTTTTACAAATCAGTATCATGATGTAGTTATTTCGGCATCCTTTTGATCCATTTATTGCACTTAAATCACAGCAAAATATGTTTAGTTTGGGTTCATACCGCTGTATTAAGACAGATTAATTCAGTCGACGTGTCGATCCGAACTTCATTCAGAAAACAAGCATTTTAAAAGTTATTTGCTTGTTGTCTTGTGGACAGACCCAACAAAGCATGATTTTTACGAATCAGCATCATGATGTAGTTATTTCGGCATCCTTTTGATCCATTTATTGCGATTAAATCACAGCAAAATGTGTTTATTTTGGGATCATACTGCTGCAGCAAGTGGAGTCCGCTAAGCTAATGTCAACAAATGACCGGCAGACGTCACGGACTCACAACTCGACACAGACAACACATCTTATTTATAATATTCTGTCTACTTCACTCACCGTTCGTCCAGCTAATGTAGCTCTGCTGACATTGCGAGCAACAACGACAAGCATTTTCTGAATGTTACATACAGAACCTTTAACGAAGTAGTAATTTTAAACCACTGTTTTTCTAACTGTAACTACTTTATTTTATCTATTTTAACCCAAACAATGATCTTTCTAACCTTTACCAAGTCGTGTTTGTGGCTAAACCTGCAAATGTTGCTGTTTGCATGCAACATTTAACGTAGCCACCACCTTTTTTTGATGTTTTGGTTTTATTAGTCCTTCTTGTGTGAAGACATTTACTTTGTGTGCTTTAAATTTGCTTCATCCCTGCTGGGATTTGATCCCACGGTACCATGTTCTTGCTCTGTGCTTTCCCACTAGACAATCTTCAACTCTGGTGAACACAAACAACCAGAGAAGCTCGGACAGATTTATACAGAAAAAAAAAAGCTTTCCAAAAAGTCTCAACTTCTTCACAAAAACTTCAACCATGTTTTAGAGTCCGAAACATGTTCACGCTGACTTTAATAAAACGAAATTAACTTAAAAATTTGAGCAGATTGAAATAGACTGAAATAATGCAGGTAATGCTGATAAATAAGTCTAAATACTCTGATCTGCCTGATGTTCTCATCTGACCTCCAAATCTAATTATTTTCTGTGTGAGAGCTGATGTAGCTTTGAAAGCCTTGAGCGCTTTTTCTTTGTAGAACTGTGTTGCCACTTTCTAAAGCTCGCTAATGGAGCACATCGCTATATGAGACACACTTTATGTGAAAGAATATGACCATTGTTTTAAGCGGGCTTAAACCTTCACATTAAATTCACAAAACAATGCATTTGTGTCTGTCTCCCTGTGCTAATGAGTTTGGTAAAAAACAAATTGACAGGCGTTTTGACTCAAAGCCTTCAAGCTGTCATATGCTTGTGCATTTGTTGTGCCTGAATTTGAGCCGCACACACTCTTTTCATCTTTTGTGATTTTTATTGGTTTCAGCAGCCTGTCTCAGTCTCAGACTGTTAGTCTGAAATTCGCAGTACACATCTTACGTGTTAATCATTGAAATTATGAATCTTTTAAAGAGGCTTACATCAAAGCCTTCGTGTGTTGAGTCGGTTTTTGTTTGGATAAAAACGAGACAAACATGGTGCATAAAAAAGCGGAAACACCAGAAAAACAAAAAACATACTACGTATTGCAAAAAAGTTTTTACACTTGGTTGAGGTGGAAAATGAGGACAGGAAAAAGTGACGTAGACGGGACAGATCCATCACGGATTAGTTTGGCAAAAGTAACAAACTCTCCTAAACTGAAAAAACAACCACAATGTCTGACTGAATAAGGAAGTGAAACAAAATGGCATTTCAGTTTGATTATCAGGCTAATCTTAGCTGAGAAGCTGCAATGAAATGTGCCAATGTATCACAGTTACTGATGCTTGATGAGTTATGTAATCTTGTCAAGTTCGCTATGCAGTGATTCACTTTATTTTTCCCAATTTTGCTTACAACTTGCACAATTTAATGGAATACATTGCTGTGTAATTCTTGGCACATTACGTGTACATTATGATAACTGTGATGGTGATTGCTCTACAATCGACAACCACTGACTGAAGGTGGTCAAAAATGTGAAAAGTTTTTAAGCTCGACTGAGGTGGAAATTTTGGTGTACCAATAAAAGCAAACTGCGACAAAGTGCAATGAAACAGTCTTAGTAAATAAATGATGACATACTGTACATGAAGCATGTCATCAGATCTGTGCGGAGAGATGAGGAGACTGCACGTTCCTCACTGATGTTATATCTCCATCACGTTTCTCACATTATCACATTGCATCCTCTTCATCTGCAATGGTTTAATGGCTCCCAACTGGAGAATTAGCACCACTAGCTGTAACTCTCAATGAACCAACTCCTAGTATTCACAGAATGGTAGTGGGGTGGCGTTTTGCAGATTTTCTGGAAATTCGGTTAAAATTTGCTGACTTTTAAGGAACTAAAACAGCCTTGTATTTGCATGGCTGAAGGTTCTGAAATTTGCTCAACGCATCATCTTTGTTGCTGTGAGGTTTGCAAATACAGAGAATTTATTTTTTTCTAAATGAATAATTAGAAAATAGGGCAGGAGCTGAATCATCTACCATTCCCCCTCATGGACGTCTATTTCTGGGCTCTTAATTCTGCCATCTGCCACCTTCAGCAGGTGTTCCTTATCCTATCACCATGAGACTAGTGTGCAGGACAGACTCAGCTAATGACCCGCCCCAGCTATCAGTTAATGATGGGAGAAGATGGCAAATTGGTCCCGATGTCCCCCTCGTTTTCTCTTCTCCCCCTTGCCATTTTCTCTGCATCTCTACCCTCACTGTCAGTCTTTTACTCACTCTCTGCCTGCCTCTTCATGGTCATCAATCCCTCCATTCACTTGGGATTAGCCAATTAACCTATAGCTGGTGTAAATGTGCCAAGCAGAAAGATGAACAGCGCCAATGCCTTGCTCTCTCTATCTGTGAGTGTGGGAAAGAGAGAGCGTGTGTTTCTGTTGCTCTTGGTGAGTGAATGTCAGAGTTGTCTTCGTTGGCATTAATTAGTGAGAAAAGCATCTGCTGCAAATACAACTGCTAGTCCAAAAGCCTTTGAAATGTCATCTCTTAAAATACAAATTTTAAGAGTAGAGGATGTGGAAAAACAACAAGTGGCAGATATGGAATATTTCATCATAAACGCAAACAGCAGTTGGATTTTTTATTTTCCCCAGTGTTAAAATTAAGACTTGTCCTCAGATAGAAGGTGACACGGGACGTAGGCAGCTCCAGGCAACCTTGTTAATAACAAAGCAACGTTTCATCCATGGAAATAGAGATACGGCGATAAGCCTGCAACATGACATCTTCATCCTCCCTGACATTATGTTTTATTGCTGCTTCATGCCACCCAGAGAGACAGATGGATGGAGGGAGAGATTGATGGATGCATGGATGAGATAAGGATGGATAGATATGAGGGGAGGTGTATTGGGAAACGATGAGGGGGTGAGAGGCAAAGGAAGAGAAAAACGGATGAAAGACAGAAACCTTGCAGAAGAATTTTGCAGGGAAAACAGACACTTCAGTCATATTTTTTAAAAACCTCTGTAATCTAGGTCGAATACAGGGCTGGTGCTTGATCAAAATGTGTGTACGTGGCTGTGAATTATATATCTTTGCCTGCTTGGACGTTTTGTTTTTTAATTAGCTGCAGCGATTTTTGTTTTTGTGAAGCCTCTGAGCCTGGAAAAAAGTCAATAAACCCGAACTGAATTTGAATTCTCCTCACTTTTTGTGTAAGGAAATATATGCTAGTGTGATGATACTGCAGCTGTTGAGGATAAACCCTTTTTGGACATTTGGAAACAGCATCTATAGAGTTACAAAGTGGAAAGAGCTATTTCGGACGCCCATGGTTCCAGAAGCGAAAGTCACATAAATTTTTCCCATAGACAATGTTACGTGACTCACAGTTGGAGCACTTCTACTGTTTGGATCATCAATCATCAGTCCAAATTATTAATAACTGCAATACAAAATATCTTTAATAAAAAGTGAAAGGTACTGTACAAGGTTGTGTACAAGAGAAATTTCGGAGAAGAAGCTTACAACTCCCAAGGTGCATTTTGGCAAGAAACATCCAATCACCAAGCTTAAACCCTAATGACCTTATGGGGTCACATTATCCCAGAGGGTGTTCCACATGGCCCTATATAGTCTATAAACATTCATACAAGACTCTTTACCCGTTTTTCAACAAGCCCACATACTGTAGCATCGGTTACGTACGCAATTAAGGCATGTCTCTTTACAACATTCAACATATGGGAGAACCCATTGAGCTGTTAAATTTCTATACAACTTGGAAAATGTAAGCTAGCAAGCTAGTTTAACTAGCTTCCATTTGAAAAGTGGAAGTTAGCCTAGTTTTCTAATGTTAGCATTGATTTCCACTAGACAGTAGTTTTTGCAGAAAAATAAAGAAAACTTAAAAGTTCTTCTTTTCGGTAATAACTATGTTGGCCAAATAACTAAGCCAAAACCCCCCCCCAAAGATATACTGATTTCCTATTTCATTCATAGCTGCGAACCTTGCCTTTCGGCAAAATTTGAAATTTGACCTCAATGAAACTGTTGTCCGTTGCTTTAACTTGAAATGTTGCTGTTTAACTGAGCTTCAGTAACGTAACCTTATCCAAAGTGAGCTTAACTACTTTAGCTACTACTTCGGTATACATGCGGAAGCTAGCAAGCTAGGTGAACTAGTTTTTCGCTTGTAAAGTAGAAGCTAGCTTGCTAACGTTATTTGAACTAGACGCAACTTTTAATTCATGTTATTTCATCACCTGCTGAGTCATTGGCAGCTCCTGCACACTCAGTGCTGTGTTTGTCCTACAGTACGTTAAAAACGAAGAGGTCTAGCCAGCGTTAACTCTCTCCTTCATGGGTCTAGTTGTGAAAACGACAAATGACCAGACTGTCAACTCACAGGAATGGGTAGTCCTGTAACCTCAGCACTTTGTGAACTGCTGCAGAAAAATAAATCAAATTTACATTTCTCCCTCTCAGTGATTACAATTTGACCAAATAAGTAACGTTATACAAAACAAACACCGATGATAAACTGATTTCAGAGCAAAAAATGAATTGGAAGAACCCATAGTACCATTAACTTTGAATTTCACTCGGAAAGTGGACGCTAGTTAGCCTAGCTTGCTAACGTTACTGATTTCCACTCTTCGTTACACAAAGGAAGGGGTCTATTTCTGGTGATGACAAAAGACCCGACTGTCAAAACTCACAGCAAGGGGTAGTTCTGTAACCTCAGCAACTTGTACACAATTGCAGAAAAATAAATGAAATGTATGTTTCTTCCTTTTGGTAAATACAATTTACAAAGTATACAGATCCAAACAAACACCAAGGATATTCTTACAAAAAACTCCTGCAGGACAAATAATTTTCATCAGAACATATTCCTTATGGACTTTCTTGTGTGGACTTCTTACCAAGAAACACATTTTAATTTCAGCATTTGGTGCTGTCAAGTTTGAATTTCACTTAGAAAGTGGAACCTAGGTAGCTTAGCTTGCTAACGTTAGCACTGATTTCCACTAGACGATATTGCGGCAGCCCTCAGCACTCATTACTCTGTGATTCGCATCACGGCATGGAGTAACTAACGTACAGAGTCATGGAGTAACGTAAGGCGAGTTTAAATTACAGATGGAAGTACCCCGCCAGCTGGTTAACTACTTGTGTTGGCTGTTGAAATTTAAGTGATATTATTAATTATTTTTAGTGCCCACCCCCACAGCTATTACACTCAAATTACCAGTAACATTAATGTAGGAAGACACATAAGTCAAAGACCAAGGATATATAAACCTATTTCTTAACAAACATTAATTAAAATTTCAGCTCAACTTTAAAATCTGTCATATTAACCAGCCTTTCACCGTGCCGCTGGGATTCTGTAGTGGTTGATTAAGTGGAGATGCAGTGTAGCTGTTGCATACATATAATGCTCACAGACTTTCTTCTCCTCAGCCTGGTCTTATGCCTCGGTGGAAACGTGCAAATGTGAATATAAGTTGATGAGTAAATGATTGAGTATTCCTCCACGGCAGTGATGTAACAGGCTGGTTTCATTAAAGGGATCCAGATTTCCCTCTGGTTAATTATTCATCATAGCGATCCACGAGCGCTCAGTCTTCAGACTCCAACTCTACCTCCGTGGAGGGAAGTCGTGCTTCCACTCTCCTGAATTTATCAAATATTTGGTGATGGTTGGATTGAATTTTTGATGATTATCTACCTATCTATCTAAAAGATTTTTAATATTAAAATTAAATTCATTTATTTTATCTTGGATCCATATCTCATACTTTATTACCTAATTTTCAAAACACAGATGGCAGCCAGGCATGCGTCATACCCCATACCACTCAGACTCTTTGGTGCTGTGTTTGCATACTAACCAGTCGCCTTCCTGCAGCCATAAATCATCAATCTGTCTCATATATCTTAAAAACTCAATTAAGAAAGTCTTAATTATTAACCTTCTTCTTACTAACATACAGTAGAAAAATGATTCACCTGTTTAGTTTACCTTCCACAGCAGAATATGTTGTTGGAAAATTAATTTTGCAGGTTCTTGGGGATGTTATTATTAACATCAAGGGCTTCAGAGAGTGTTGCTTCAGGTTGCGAGGGGCTCTGTCACTGTGGGCTGCCCTAGTTTCATCATTAGGTCTGTTTTTATGGAGCAGGCTGGCAAACTAAATATAGCTGCACAGTGGGCTCAGTCACACAGCAGAAAGAACAAAACCATCGCTTGTTGTTGTTGATGATGATAAATGCAGATGACGCTGTTATGTAGATGAGTCAGTATCAGAAACAATGCTTTCCTCAACTCCAAGTCACTTAGAAAGAATTTGTCTCAGATGTATTGTTGAGGTTTTTTTTATTGTTGAGCTCACTCTGCACGCTCTGATTTCACAAGTTAAACTGATCAATTTTAAATTTGATGTTGGCAACAAGAACCGGACCTCTGATGTGACAATTGAAGGTATAGTCTGCAATTTTAATCCAATACACTTTTTGTCAAATTCAGCAAATATCTCCTCACGGTCCGCTAACTCTGGCTCTGTAAATGGGAAACAAACAGCCACACAACTCGTGCTCGTGCACAGGACAGACAGTTTGGACAACAGCGAGTTTGACTGCGGGATCATTTGTGTTTATTGTGAATATTTGCCTCTCCATCTGTCTCTGGTGAGTGGCAGTTTCATAATTGGTGTGTCAAAATCAATAAATATTCATTGTATCTAGCAAGGCGCATGTTGGCTGAATTCATCTCGCTTACTACAGCGGTAAGATCATAAAATAAACAGATTTCGCTGTGATTTAATTGCAATAAATGGATCAGAAGGATGCTGAAACAACTACATCATGATGCTGACTTGTAAAAAGTCTGAATTCATGTTTTGTCAGATCTGTCCGCAAGACGACAACAAACAACTTTTAAATTGCTTGTTTTCTGAATGAAGTCTGGGTCGATCAGGACAAACAACGTAATCTACATTAGGCATAAATATGGCAGCAACGTTATTGTTTATACACATTGTTTATACACATAGATATCTACAAAATAACTACATCAAGATGTAGATTTGTAAAAAGTCTGAATTCATGCTTTGTCAGGTCTGTCTGCAAGACCACAAGCAAAAAAAAATGCTTGTCTTCTGAATGAAATTCGGGCTTTCAAGAATCGTAGAGTCCACCTTTAAAGTTTCTATGTGTTAATAGGATGCAGGCTGAGACTCCTAAAGCTAATGTTCTCGAGTATTTAAATAAAGTGTAGGTTAAAGCCTTTTTACAACTTGGTGTCTGCATTAGAGAACAGCAGCAGTAGTTAAGCTTGGGGTGGTGCTGAATTTTACATAAGAGGCCTTTCTCAATACCAAGTACGCCAAGTTCGGACTTGCATACTTGGTCGTTCGGACTTGGCAAGTTCGACTCGAGAGTACAAACTCCTGCAGTTGGAACAGCAGCGTACTTGATGACGTCACCATCTCAGCTCATTTTGGCAATACGGGTCTACTCCGGTTATCTTCAGTGTAATGTACAGTGTATTTACAATAAGATGAAATATGATATAAAACACAACCCTGCCTCTTTTTAAAATATTAATATGTATATAATTTGAGCCTACATATAAAAAGCCAGTGGCGGGACAAAGGTTGTCATTTTGGACTTTGGTGAATGAATGAATGAGGAGAAACAAAATTATATGTCAGAAATTAGAAAATTATTGCTTAAATGTTTTAATGCACAACAAGTTTGTACAATAGGGAATAAAGGCAAGCAAATCAGTCAAAAGTACAGCGCTCTTGTACAATGCTATAAAGTTAAATAAAAATATAAAGTTATGAACCTTAAAGTTGTAATCTCGAAGATTTTCATTTTGTTGTCTTTCGTGACACCTATGGCGATAATCAATAATTGCAGGTGTGTTTTTGGACCTCACTTCAGTTTCAGTTTCGAGTTTCATCGTTTGTAACCATCGACCTTCTCTTTGTTTGTTTGGCCATAGTGATCGTTTACTCACAACAGTAGCAGAGCCCAGAAAAAACAGTACGCCGCTTCACACACAGGTGAGTTGAAGAGTGAGTCTGTTGCGTTAAAAGCCTTGTTGTGCACTGCTTGTGATTTTTCCGGAAAAGTCGCCACCGACACCCGGGTCATAATGCTGCAAATGCAAGGGCTTTCATCAGTGGGCCAAAGACTCAGTAACCATTGTGTTGCATCATTCGGCGATCAATAGTAACTTAACAGACATTTATTTAAATTAAATTCTTTGAGATTATATCTTTAACTTTGCCCGCAGCCAAACAGATTTGCCCGGGAACAAATAATAGATGAGACTAAAGATTACCCCTTAGATATACCCAAAATGAATTATATCTCATGTTTAACCACTACAGAGACATCAAACCCAGCAGCAAATTTCGAAAGGACTTGCTGAGATCATAGACTGTATATAAAGA
>NTHP01000272.1:762169-785797 GCA_003416845.1 Oplegnathus fasciatus
AACACTTGAACAAACATCAGCGCGATAAGAACTACCTAAAATGACAGAAACCATCTTTGGGAAAAATTTATTTGGAGTGTACTTTTTTAGTTTGGCTCATGTCCCATCTGCTAACATGGAGGGGGCGGGACTTATGACCTATACAGGAGCCAGCCACAAGGGGGCGATCGAGACGTTTTGGCTTCACTTTTGAGGAGCTGTCATGTCGTCCATCTTTATATACAGTCTATGGCTGAGATAAGGCTGTTCTCGGCGGGGTACAATGAGTGCTGACCACCCCGACGCTGAGCGTCTTCACACACACAAACCCCGAAACACACACAGGCAGGAGATTATAACTGAAAGGTAATGTTTTGGTGAAATTCATAAGCTATGTTTATATTAACCTGTTACACGGACTTTGAATTGGAACAGTACGTTTCACAAGTCCACAAGAATGCAGATTGAGAAAGGCCTATGGTGCTATTTGTTTAGCAGGCGTCGAGGGCTAATGTGACGGCCTCCTCGCAATTTTTCTGCTGATTATTTTCTCAATTAATCAATTCATTGCTTCGTCTATAAAATGTTTTGAAATGAAAAAGAATAATTTCTTACAGCCCAAGTTGGTATCTTTAAATGTCTTGTTTTGCTTGTCCAGCAGACCAAAGATATTAAGTTTCCTGTCATAGAAGACTAAAATATATATATCAATCACATAACCGATTATACAAATTGTTGCAGATTGTCGATCAACTAATCAGTTCTATGAGTAATTATTTTCACTCCAGAATGAGCACGATAGAAGCTGTTCTCTAACATACTGTAGGAGATTTACTCAGCAGTCAAAATGGGTTTGCATGTTTGCTTGAAACACACAATATAAATGGTCTTAATTGGCTCTCATAAATCAGTTAATTAGAGTAAAGCGTACCACATGAAGGCTATATATTTTGCGTTTGGTGATATGGTTCCTGTTTGGAGTAATTTACAGACCTTCAATCATTTCTTTTGCCATATTAATTCCAGTACAATGGAGACTGTTACTGGTTTCACCACTATAAAATAAATATTCTAATAATATACTTTATCTAATCTGTTTATTTATAACAATCAGGATTCATAGAAAAATGAGACTTCTGTTGTAGCCTAAAAAAACTAGTTATCTTTTAACCAGCAAAACTTCAGTCTGAGTTGCACATCTGCAGCTATGTACCTATGCAGCAAATAATATGAAAATAAAGAACAGAAATTATCATTTTATTTTATTGTCTTTTATTATTATTTTAATTTTACATGTGGGAGGAAACCGGAGCTCTCAGAGAAAACACACGCCAACACAGTGAGCATGCGTGCAAGGGGTCAAGGCCCCGGATTGAACCCTCACCTTTTTGCTTCAAGGCCACAGTGTTGAACACTGAGGCACCCGTGCTGCCCTGTAAGAGACCTGAAGTCCTGCATCGTATCCAGGATGAACTCTCTGTGCTACTAGCCGAACTGAGGCTTGGTGTTCTTTGCACCGATTCTTGTGCTCCGCCTTGATGGTATCTTTAATGTGGCAGCCACTTGGCTTGACAACAATATTAGAGTTAGCGACCTCTGCCCAGATCATCTCCAAGTGTTGATGGTGGATTTGATGCTATCACCAAACAGATTAATCGACAGATTAAGAGATTTTTCAGAATCTGGTCAACTAGCCCCTCTTGTCCTGGGTGGGCTGTAGCCTCGTGAACAGCTTCAGCACTGGCAGCTGGCTCTTCAGTGATAGCAGCTGGTGCTGCTTCAAACACTTTGACAGGTGTCACAGTGTCAGTGTCTATTACCAAGGAACCTTCTGTAAGTACTGGAAGACTTGCAACTACTCCCTCAATCTGCCTCAGAGCTGCAGTCACAAGGTCCTTCTTTCTTGCACGCTGCTGTGCCTGCAGTCGAACCAGTTCCACATCACCTTCATAAAACCGTCCACTTCTGTCTGAATCTCGACCAGAAAGGGCACCGTGTCCTTTGCCAGGCTTGAGATGGTGGTAGACCACATCAGCTGCTTAGGGATGATGGCATTCAACCCCCTCAGTGAGCAGCTTCAGTGATGCTGTGTCTTTAGTTGCTGGGGAAGCAGTAAAGTTGGCACCAAAGCTGAGGATTGATTCCTTGGCAAATTTGTGGACCAAAAAGGCCTTAACTTTACCTCCCATGTCACCTTAGATGTGCATTTTTTCAGTACTTTCACTAATTTTTTTTACAATTATTGTAAGTCTGTCTGTCTGCATTTTGGAAGTCACATTTACGCTCACCTTCTTGGTTTGAGAAAGGGAGTGTGCAGAGCTGCCACTCTCGTCGGAGACCTCCACAACCAGCGGGTTGATTCCCTTGCTCGTGCCTCCGCTCTTGCCACTTTTACCTCGTTCACCACAAGCTCTGTCACCGTCTCTGCTCTTGCAACTGATGTCCTCTTGAACGCCTCTGCAAAAGTCAGAGAAGTGGCGTCACTGAGGCTCTCGTAGACTATAATAATAATGCTCTTTCTCAGATCCAGAAGAGGTTGTGGATGATCGGGGAGGACTTTGTGTCAAACACAAGTCTCTCCCCTCAGGTAGGCTTGGTTTTAAATGCCTTCTGGCTACCATGTTAATGATATCCACACACACGTCTGTTACTCATATTGCCTGTGAAATGGCAGACAACAATGAAAAACAGCCCTTTTCGACAGCCCAAGGTGACGTCTTCAAATGTCTTGTGAAGTCTGAAATTCAAAAATATTGAGTTTATTACCATGTTTGACAAAGAAAAGCATCAATATTTGACATTTTTGTCTAACAAATGACTAAAACGATAATAGTTCCTGATAGATTTTCTGTCGATGGACTAATTGATTACTTGACCTATTGTTGCGGCTCTTTTTTTTTTTTGGTTTATTCATGTTGCTTAGAAATACATACCTCCATACTGAACAGAAATCTGAGTTGTTGTTTACAATACGAGCGCACATTTGAAAACCATTTCTTATCGTATTATCTTTTACAATGAATTTAATTGAAAGTGACTTTTTAAAAGATTATTTCTTCGTTGTTTCAGTATAGATTTTGTAAATTTGCTTGTTTGTTCACTTAATTATTGATCCATTATTGCCACGTAAGGAATATGTGTAGGGAAGGGATAGAAACTGTTGGGTCTTCCTGGTATATACCATTATCTGAGCAGCCTCGGGTGTTTCAGTTTCTAAATTTGGCTCTGGTAGACAAAACTATTGATGTTTGTCTGATAGCCTCTCTATCCAATTTTCCTAGTAGAACTAATGGACTGATGAAGGACTCTGTGGTGGACATTTTCAGACCTTTGAAAAACGACATCAAAACTACCTGGCAAGCTGCAGCCTGTATGTAAGAGAGAAAAAAACAAACCTGCACAACTTGTTTTTCCGCCTCTGCCAACAAAACTCTGCTCACATTTTCTGGAGGGAAATAAGAGATACAGCGAGACTTCCTGGCAAGGTTTAAAATCAGCCTGTCTCATCTCTCTCTCCGCAGTGTTTTGTACCGTCAGTAGAGGAGACAAGGCAAGACGCTGCGGCGGCCAATCAAGTCCATGCAGGCTCACATTCATGGAAGATGACTTTGTAACATGAACTCTGTGTTTCTGACGAATGATAAAATAATAATTTTGTCGAGCAGTAAAATCTTTACTCACAATATAACGGCTGTGCAGAGATTTGGTGCCTAATAAGCCTTCAAACTAATGGATCTACAACACTAACTGATATTCCTGATACTCATATTTAATTGTCTCACCGATACCTGAAGCAAATCCGTCCTCACCAATGGAGCTCCTTAAATTTTTTTAATGCCGGGCCACGCCAACTGTGTTTACACTGAGCTGTGATGGGCTGCACACGTACTTACAGAACAGGTAACTTCTGTGTCTCATTACTGAACAGGAGACACCACACCAGACACCAGAACTATCAATCCACCTTAAAGGCCTTACACACTCATGGTCCAGAACAACACGCAGGGCCTTTAAGACTGATGTAATCTGGAAATGCAGTCATTTTGAAAATGCTGTTAAAAATTTGATGGTTCAGTTCAGTCACACACTCGGTCAGATCTGTCTGAAGTCCTGGACAGAAACTCAAAACTATTCAATTTCAATTCAATTCAAAGGGGCTTTATTGGCATGAAAGTTTCCAAAACAATGTTGCCAAAGCATAAAAAATTATTCATAACCATACAATTCATTATTTACATATATACAGTATATTGTGTATGTGTGTGTGTGTGTGTGTGTGTGTGAATGAATGGTTTCTGTTTAGGGATGAAGGGGTACAGTGGTGCTGAATGAATCCACAGTTAACAGTAATGTTATGGATTGTATGTAGTAACAGAGTAATTCACTCAGTAACCATCTCTGCAATTACATTTCAACAGATCACATCACCCTGTGTGTGTGTGTGTGTGTGTGTGTGTGTGACTGCATACATGTGAATGCATACATGTGCTGTGTGTGTGTCTCGGTCATTCACTGTCCCTCAGGTTGTGGCATGTTGATATATATTGGGCAGCAAGATATGCCCTATCTCCTTCTCCTAGGAGTATTTTTAGTTATGACAGAGTTGAATTTGTTAAAGTAAATGTTTCTTATATCACTGAATGTTTTACATCGTGGGAGGAAGTGCATCTCTGTCTCAAACTCACCTGTCGAACACTGACCACATACTCTGTTTTCTTTTGGTTGCCGTGATTTTTTGAGTCTTCCTTTTTCAACTTCCAGTTTGTGGTCACCGAGCCTGTAACCTGGTCAGGATCTGTCTCTGCTCTCTCTCTCTCTCTCTCTCCAGCTCTCTTTTTCCTGCCAATATTTTGAGAGTGTTGATGGGTTAAATTTTACATTGCTTTGGTCAGCTAAACCTGCTGTACGTGAAAACGTAGACTTGAAATGGCCGCCCTGACAGCAGACTGCCCGGAGGTGCAGCAGAGGCTATATGCGACAGAAGGGAGCCCACGTGAGCCATGAATGACAGCAGACAAACAGAAAACATTCACGTGGAATATGCAATCTGCTGTTTATCATTTGTCATGTGGTATTTTAAACCATCAATGTGTAAATCAAGAGCAGATCACATGGGCTACTTTCTTCTTCACACAGTTTCTGATAGATGTGAGACAGGGCATAGCGTGACTGCTGGGAGTGAGTTTCCAAATTTCTTCAATGTGACTTTGACTCTTTTTTTTTTTTCATCTGTTGGATTCAGGGCTGCAAGTCCTCTCAGACAGACCTTTGTCGGCTCTATTTTTCCTCTAGCGGCCATAATCCTGTTAGTACATGTTGATGGCATTTCAGCTGCAAATCCAGACAATGAAATTGTGTGTGTGTGTGTGTGTGTGTGTGTGTGTTCAGTCACCCCAAAGATGGGCGGAGTGGCTGTCACAGCGTGAGCGCAAATATTCTTGTGCGAGACTTGAAGATGGCGGCGACAGGCAATCATCACATCACACACACACACACCACACACACACACAGGTGGCAGTAATCTCTCGGTGCTGACACGACCGTCTCAATCTGTCTCTCTGCCCTGAGGCCTCCATTGCAGAGCTGATTCAATTTGCCTCCATCAAAATGCAATTTCTCTGCCTCGCCATCACCGCTCACCTCTCCTCCTTCCCCTCCTCCTCCTCTTCTTCTTCCCTCCCTCCTTCCCTTCCCACCTCTAACCTCCTTTTCGTCCTCTTATCAGACACCTTGCCTCTCTCTCGCTCTTCTCTCGGTGCCATTTACTTCCTGTCTCTCGCTTCATCTCATCTTTCTTCCCCTCTCTGTTTTCATTTCTCAGACTTTTTTCCTTACAGGTCGGAGCCTGATATTTCCCAGGGGTTCCTCGCCAGCCTGTCTTGTGTTGTTTCTCCCTGGATGATCGGGCTGCAAAGGGGGAGACGGGAGGCAGCGGCAGTTTTATCCCCTCACAGGCCAATAGATGCTCTCACATCACAGAGGTTAGGGATGATGGGGTATAAAAGAAGATGGGGGTGGCGTGAGGGTTTCAAGGCCTGGAGCCTCTCTCAGACTCTTTGCTGGTAAACGGCTGAAAGAAGCTCTGTACCAGCCTGCTGACGGCTTCATAAAAGATGATGATATGCATGTAAAATGGTTTAAAATGGGGCACTCAAAAGGCAGACTGCACAGAGTTTCATCAGATGTAGATGTCAAAGCTCCTGCCACCAGAGAGATAGAAAGGAACGGGTGTGGATACGTTGTGAATAGAGTAGAACAGAATAAAATACAAAACAGATTCAGAACAGAACAGAACAATGCTATTTATTCAGGACTATATACATATATATGTAGTTTACCTTGCAGTTGTCAGTCATAACATGCAGGACAGATACTGTTGGCTCTTCTGAATTGTCTCTCACCAGAACACTTTTTTTAACCACTTAAGCTGAGAAGAGACCTTAAAGGAGAAATCCAATATATTTCAGCCTTTCCCATCGACGTGGCCATTGTTTTTCTATTGGTTGTCTGAGTCTCTGAGTCTGCCCGAAAAGTAAAAACATAAAGTAGCTGCTGGCAACGGCCATTATGGATAACTGCATAGGGATCTACAGCCAGGCTTGCCTACAGTAATTAATAACATCACATTCTTTTTATATTTAGATGTTTTTTTTAACATACACTAATTATAAAACACAATTGTGACTTTTTCTCTCCATTACAAGGAAAATGTATAACCAGGGGCCATATGTATAAACAATGTATACGCACAAAAGCGAGCCATATGCCATTTCTCACAGGTATTTATAAAAGAAGAATGTGTGCACCTCACACATACTTCAGACCTGCCATGCTCAGTTTTCTAGAGCCAGCTGCAGGTGATGAGTTACTTTGGTTGATTTATTTGCTGCTGGAGGCAGACGTTACTCTTAAGCTTAAATTAAACCTAAAATGAATCAGTGGCAGGCTATATATAAGCGTGTGGCAAACAACATGCGAACCATAAAGAAAAGAGAAGATATGGAATCTGACAGTATGCCTTCATGAAAGTGGCTTTTCAGCCAGAAGAGATGAATATATTAGACAAGACGAGGGAGAGGAGGACGGCGACGACAGAAAATGGCAGATCAATTGTTGAGTTAATTTTTGTGTGTCTAATTTTTAATTTTCAAATTTGAATATTATTTACATTGTACATAAAACTTTACTTTACAAAGAACATCAGTGTTCATGATATTAGTATGGACTTAAAAAACAAAAGCAATAAAAACATCAATTAAACAGTTTTTGGTTCTCAGCAGGTCCCCGGAGCTGAGAGAAAGATTTTACTGATACTGACACACTTCTTATCAATAATTCTTGATACTCTATTTAACTGATGTAATGCAGTGTGACGGTAGATTAGTCATCCTGTGTTATATGTTTACTGCTACCTTTGAAACATTTTTTACTCACATTAAAAATCTCTATTTTTGATCTGATACCAAACATGTGTAACGGGCTGCTATTTACTACGGCTAATTACTACTTGAATACGTGAATTTATTAATTACTTTTGGTAAGGCAAGTTCACACCCGGCTATATTTTTCTCGAAGAGTAAACAGGAAAGCAGATAGTTGATAGCTTATAGCCTGGAGTATGACACCCTCTGCAACAACCTGCTCCCTCTGGAGCAAGAAATAGCTGCAGTGTGACTAGACAGAAGGGAATTAAGAGCTATTAATACCTGCTGTTAGCAATGAGCCACCATGGTACAGTATTTTAATACATTTTCCACACTGCTGGATTTTGACAAAACATGTTACCTTGAGTGGATGGAAGCGTGTATTTTCAGAAACCACACCTGCAGTAGAAGCTTTCCAGAATCAGTTCAACATGCATTTAAAATGTTATTCTCTCAGCTATAATGGAAATGCAGCATTATAAGCCTGTTAGACCTGTTAGAAAGCATCATTACGCTGAGTTATACTGTAATTACTGAATTAATTAAAATTAATTAAGGACGTAAAAACAAATAGCTGTCTAAATAGCCAAAGTAGCTTACTACAAGGGTGCTGTTTGAAAATGAATGGGAGTGACTGAGCCAGCATCAGTTTGACTCAAAGCATTTTAAATTAGGTGGTGTGTGCACAAGAGACTTCAAATCCCTCTGTAATTGTCCTTTAAATCCACACACAGTCATTAGAAATAGATACAGTCAGACGTAAACAGAATAGAATAGTTTTGTCCCTTGTGAGACAGTATGCCCCAACACACTTAACAGCCAGACGTCCCCAAGGACTGCGTGAACGACAGTCTGAACGATTACCACTAGCTGCAAGCGATAATGAACATCCACAAACAGTGCAGCTGTTTCTGTAAACACACAAGGAAACACCACCGCTCATCACAGAGCAGAGTTTCAATTTGTTGACAATTACTGTATAATCAGTAAGTACACTATTGAGTATTGTTCAAAGCTAATTGGATGGATTTCCAGGGTATCAATTGACCCTTCGGAGAGCCCCACCAGCTCTCCTTAGTTACTGTTGCTATGCCTTTTAAGCTTTCCATATACACAGTTTACAATAACAGTGAAAATCTTAGTAATTTCTTAAACAGTGAGTCCTTGACTTCACACAGAGGTAGACAAAATCTCTTCTGCTGAGATGAATACTGTCACATGTAGGTTTTATTAGCTGTACCTTGCTAAGTGTGTTAGTTGTAAAACTGCAAAAGGGTCTTGAATATTCATTTGGTGGTATCACATACATACTTGTTAACAGCGCTGTGTAATGATGCCTCAGGTAAAGTCAGCAGCAGCTGATGATTCATGCAGAAGACATGTAAATAAAGATCTTGTATTGCAGTATAGAGATAGTCGTAGTATTGCTAAAAAATATATTTATATCAAACGTATTTTTCTTTCTAACGATGTTCAGATGTTTGTATTTTCAAAGAATATGTTTAACTTTTGTAAGAGAACAGGCTTTGAGGATGAAGACAAACTGCTGATATTGAGTAACAAAACTTCCCTGAATCCAGTAAAGATTTTTTCTAAAGTCACCTGTGACCCCACAAAATAACTTAGCTAATAATATCCTAATTTCTGGGCTGTGAAGTAAAGCTACATCTGTGCGGAGTGAGCTAGTTAGCCAGGCATGTTAATGACTGCAACTTAGTCACACTGTTAAGTCAATTCCTTACACTTTTGCCTTCGTATTTTTGGTTTTGGAAAGGTGGAACAAAATGACACAACCCCATATAAATAAATAAGCTGACTAGAGTATCACTCTTCCTACATACAGCCCCAGTCTTCGACAAACCTGGCATGCCTGGTTACGGTTGCTAAGCTGTGATTGGATAGTAACTGTTTGGGGGAGGGTTTTAGTGAATGGTCAGTTCTCTGCTGACTAAAATATACAGTTGTGTGCCAAATTTATCACACCCCTACTTTTACTTTCCCATTTTTTTAAAAACTTTTAAGTGATATCCAAAATAGATTCCCACAGAGAGAATGTCAGGACCCTTAGGCTGTTTTAAATGAAAGCAAATCAGTGGAAACTAAAATTTCTAGGATGTCTTTTACATGAAAATGTGCAGAGAATCACATGGACACAGGAAGAAAAAGGAGACGAGGAGAAAAATTCACACCTTTTCTCAAGGTCAGTGGAGTGTGCACATCTCTGCTGTTATTGAGTAAAGACAGAGCTCCCACGCTGCTCTCCAGAGGCTCTCTGATAGGCTGGCTCACTGCCAACATGTTACCATGTGAATTAACGGTAACAAAGACAGATCGCCTCAAACACCACACAACACATGGTGCATGTGAGTGCTGCTTTACTTTGCCAGACTGGTACAAGAAGAACACTGCAGATTAGATAAATACTGGTATTGGTACAATGGCAGCAACAAACAAAATCCATGTTGTTTTTTAATTTTGCGGCCAATATGTGTTTATAGAATCTGAACTTAAAGTCAATACTTCTACTACAACATTTTGAGAAACTTATATGTTTTCTTATTAGGACTTTGGTGAAAAGATCAATTTCATCTCTGTGTTGTCGGTACAGAGGGGGGGGGGCAAACTGGCACCTCCATCAAAGGTCCTATTACAAATTGAACGCTCTCTTATTTACATGGGCATACTTAACGTGTGAAAAAATATTGTCACTAAACAAGCAGTAAGCTCACACATTGGAGCCATACACCAACAGCATCTCACAAATCCTGTCCTCTGTGTAGCTAAAGTCTTCAGCTGTGTTCAGGCCGACAGAGGCACTGGGTGAAAGGACTCAGCCCCCTCATTCACTTCAATGACACCACTGCGTTGGGCACAGCTGACACTGGCAACAGAGGGCAAAAGAATACAGGGATGAACCAGGCTGAACTTTTACACTGACAGAACCTCATTCAGCGACACACTGCGTTGGCCAAACAACGTGCAAGCCCACATTCCTGGTAAATTATTTTGTAATGAGACTGGCGCATTTCTACTGTTTGCCTGGCGGCCATTGAGACGGTTGATAAAATGGTAGTTGCAGTAATAACTTTCCAGAGTTGTAAAATCCTGTTTTATTTTTAAAATGTCATCCTTTGTTTGAACAGGTAGTCTCACTGGAATCAAGAGCTTTTTTTCAAGAGACATGAAAACATGCAGCATGAGCAAGGACAAGACACACAACAACAATTCAAAATGATCAAGTATAATGTTTTAAATCCTTCAAAATAAATTGGCAATTTTATTTTTTGAAAACTTTTCCATTTGTGAGAAGTATGTAAAAATGTTTTTCCACGTTCTGTTTGAACATGCGGTATAGATAAAGTTGAAATGTCCTGTGATCTGACATTATAATTACTGGATTTAGATATGATCAGAGAGTGCAGAAATAGTTTGGCATTTTTTGCAGTAGCTTTATCCCTAAATAATATACGGTGCAACGATTTGATAAGCCTTAAAACTTCAAGTATGTATCGCTCAAACTGGACTTCCCAGCTCATGTGTAATGTTCTCACCTGTACCTGAAGCAACATGCCCCAACTAATGCAGCCTCGTGTGTTGTTGTAAACACAGAGGCATTTCAGGTGTGAACCCTACTTGTGTTGTAGTCCCTTCCATTTAAGGCACAAGAGGAGATGTTTTATACATATACATATTTTTGGAAATTAGACATCCTGCCCACAGAAGTGACAACTCAACTCAGCTTTACTCTGACCCCACCCTATACAAGCCTTAGCCTTGTTCAAATTTATCAAGTGGAGCGATCATATAGTTTTTCAACCCACAGCAGAGCACAACTTCAGCTGATATTGCGTGAAGATCACCCAAACTGGAGTTAAAAGGGTTTCTCAGGAGACAGGCAATATATGCTTGAGCCGAGACTTAGCAAAAGACAGATATTGGTTTTCCTGATACTGCCGTAACCCTTGTGGCACATTGCTGCCCTGTTCGCCTGTGTTCTGCTCCATCACACTGATCAGAGCTGACAGGAGCATCTAAAGCTGCTGAGCCTCAGCTCCTGGACCAGCAACTATCGACTGGCTGGTCATCAAGACTCTCAGGCATCTAAATTGATCTTCACGCATAAGCGCACAAACACAAAACCCACAATTCTTGCAGTGGAATCCTCATTAAAGAGTAAATCAAATCTAAATCAGGCACAGCAGAAGAATCATTGTTGCACTACACCCCAGTC
The DNA here is from genome assembly GCA_003416845.1 of Oplegnathus fasciatus. Taxonomy (NCBI): domain Eukaryota; kingdom Metazoa; phylum Chordata; class Actinopteri; order Centrarchiformes; family Oplegnathidae; genus Oplegnathus; species Oplegnathus fasciatus. Next base: position 773,804 of record NTHP01000272.1, read on the forward strand.
AGGAATATCAAAGCCGGTGTTTCCAATTAGCTGTCAAATGGAAAACACAAAATCTTCATCCCAGGCAACTTTAACATGGCTTCTTTTCACGAGTCTGTGGCGTTCAAGAATTCCAGGAGTTATTTTATGATGAAGTCAAGTATTGACTGTTTTCATGTTATCCAATTTCCCTCAACCTGCCTCATCTGCTTCTACATCATAAGATAAATTCCTACATTAAGCAGGATCCCTTATTGTCAATCCGAACACAGTTGGGCTTTACATCGAGGTGGAGAGAGTGAAAGTAAGTTTGAGTTGACAAAATGTGAGGCTGGAGAGTGTTTGCTGTAATGTGTTTTTTGTTCAGAGTGCTCAGATGTCACTGGAGAGGCCATTGTGTTTCCCACATTATCGACAACAGAGCCTCACTGTAGCCGCATTGCATTCTGGTCCTTTTCCTAACCCCTGCGGGAGTAGAAACTGGTCTCTAAGTGTCAGATAGATTTCTCCCAGTGTGATTGAACACTGGTGCAAAATGATGGCTTTAGATAGAAGCCCCTCACTCTTCGATTCTGTTGTACAGACTCCAAATCCAGCTGTTTATATCTGAAGTTTTAGATCCCTGAAAAATGTCTAATAACTCCACTGCAGCTGTTCTGAAGTTGTTGTCGGGGGAGAAGAATCTACATACACTGCGAATGGGCTTTTCAGTGAAGTAGGAGACATCCTGAAACAAAAAATATTTGCATATAAATATGCTGTGGCTCAGGAAGTAGAGCGGGTCCATTGATCACAGGGTTGGTGGTTCGATCCCCACCTCCCCCTGTCCATGTGTCAAAGTGTCCTTGGGGCAAGACACTGAACCCCAAATTGCTCCCGATGGTTGGCCAGCACCCTGTGTGGTAACTTGCTGCCATCTGTGTGTGAGTGTGTGCGTGACTGGGTGAATGAGCGGTAAAAAACCTAAAAAAACGAACATGTGCATGTTTTGACATGTGCACCACCACGGTTGTGTACTGGGTTTTGCAGCAGCAGGACCTGGAGGATTCCTGGAGGATAGTAATGCAAACATCACACCTGGAAGCCTGCAAAGGGAATACAGATTACACAGTATAGGTTTTTAGGGGCAGAAATTAATGCGTTGAACGTGTTGACCAAAAGAAATGTAACCAACCCTCATTTCAGCGAGGTTACGTTGATGGAGCAAGTCATACTCTGTCCCTGTCCTCCCTGTGTGGTAGCTTGCTGCCATCTGTGTGTGAGTGTGTGCATGACTGGGTGAATGAGCGGTAAAAAAAAACCCTTGTAAAGCGCTTTGGATAAAAGCGTGATATAAATGCAGCCATTTACCAAATGGATAAGAAATTGAACTTTTTGTGGGAAAATATCTGGCACAAATTATTGTTATTCAAAGCAGAGTATTGTCTGGAGGGGATCTTTAAGAAAGTAGCAAACTCGAAGTGTAAAAAATGCTGCATTCAAGAATTTTACTGAAAGCTACATTTATTAATTTATTAGCCACTTGGGGACAGAGCAACAAAAACACAACATTGACATAATGTCACGTTATCAGGAGACACGGAGGAACATTAACATTCATTTGGAGTCATGTTTATGGCCACTTGATGAATGTAAGTACAATATCCACTCTCCTTTTAGCTCTGTTTTGGTCTCCACCAACTTCAACTTTGGGCTCCACTTTCTTCACCAGCTACTCTGTAACTCTGTTTGTCTGCCATTTAGTATAAGGCAGGTAGTATACAGTTGGTTTTCAGGGCTTTTTCACTGAAAACAGCTGCCTCCTTTTATTCTGTGAAATTATTGAACTTCTGATGTCTTTGTGGGCTTTCATAAAAAAAATTTTTTCTTGCTTTAGGGACCAGGCATCAGCACTTTCTGTCTGTTGTTTACAGGAGTATGTCTTTAAATCTACACTATGTAGATCTTCCTTAACAGTTTGGTCCCAAGGTAAGCCTTTTGTCTGTCGACCCCCACCCCTCCAGGTTTTAAAGAGCTTTGTAGAGGAGAAAGTCTCCTCATCACCTCCACCTGAGACTCTGCTAATGACAGCTTCACAGTCGGCCCACCTCGGCCACATAATGAGCTCAAATGAATTGTGCTCTCTTCTATGGCAACACTTTGCATCCCATAAAAGGCGTGAATACTGAGTACAGCCACTCCACGACAACACATCAGCAGCAGCACCACCACCACCACCTTTCACACTCAAACAAATTAATGGACAAAGCAACCACACGAGTTGAATTTTAAGTGAAAGGCCGGACGTGATGGAGAGCGAGCTGCTCAGACATCAAACACCTGGTGTGTTCAGTTTGTGCCGTGAGCTGCAGCTCTCAACATATGAATCCACTCAAATATTCACATCACATCATTAAACAAGGACACGGATTAGACAAGGACACAGAGTCTAATTTGTTCATAATATATCAGGTGTGTTGAATAGAATTGATAATTAGACCTTCTGGGTGTTTTTGCTTTAAAAATACAGATATCTTTGGTTGCAGAATTAAATATTTACTATTTACTAGTGCAGTGCCCGTTGAAAATGTGCCTGTTCGGAGTGGGCGATTGCTTGGCCGCCGGTACTGCTGCGTGCAGCTTTCTCGAGAACCGCTCATCCAAACAACTTCAGCAACACACCCGCCAAGTGTGAAGTCGATCGGATGAACAGTTGTCGAGATAATCGAAGGACTGACAGACAGACAGACAGACAGAGACTCCTTCCATTTATAGTTAGATAGTTAGATAATTAAAATGTTGGTTGAATATCAGATTTGGGACTTGTAGGTCAACAAGTTTGTTAAGCTGTTTAGGCTCTTTCCAAGTTAAAAGATTTTACTGCATCATCTAAGTGTTAAATTTGCATTCATATTAAAGCTGGAGTGCAGGACTTTTACATATAAATGAATGGCCGTTACATTCAAGCCAAACGAGTTCACACAATGCTGATGAAGCTTACCACCACCAGGTAAATCTCTCTGTATGTTTTTAAATCTGGTGTCTATGGCAACATTCCCGTGCTGGTGCACCGGTGGTAATGCGTTTTACGTCAGCCAGCAATGATTGGTTTGCCAGAGCTGAAGGGTGGAGCAACTAGGTGTATGGCAGAAAAACCTAAGAGGCGTCCAAGAAAAGTTTCTGATGCTCCAGATAAAAAAGAAACTGGGCGTGCAGGAGAAGGGTTACAGTCAAAAAAGAAAGCGACCGACAGCGAGGATAAACACGGATAACCATTGGTGTAGCTTTTCCTCGCTGGAGAGCGCTGAAAGAAGAGAAGGGACTGAGGGCAGACATGGATGTCACGTTACTGCTCTTGTACGAGTTGGTATTTCTAAAATATTTGGAGATGGCTATGTAGCTATTACATTTACTCTACCTAATTTTTGTGTATTGTTGTAACTATTTCTGAACATGAGCCTGGGACCTTCTGGGGCTATGAGTGTCATGTAACGTTTGTGAGCTAGATAGCGTCGTTATTGGTTTTTCAAAACCATTTTGAGAAAATGGATAATGTTATGTCTCTCTGATTACTCAAAAACCCCAACGCCAACCCTGCACTGGCTAAAAACCCTGCCTGACACAACATACACCACACTGGGTCTCTCACCGGTAGATACATAATTACAACTTCCTTTTTGTTACAGTTACGATAGGTACACAAAGGGACCATTTGTATCAACCCCCATGAGGCCGGGGGTAACCCCCAACCACCCCCTCCCCCATCACTGTCCAGCAGATGATCTAAGGAGACTTGGCCTTCTCCCAGCTATAGAGCCACCCACAGCAGAAGAATTGCTCCAGAGCCATGTCCCAAAAGGAGAGGTAAATTAAAAAAGTCATTGTCATGTCTTTTCTAGCCTGTATCCTGAAGAAAGAACAACTTGGAAGAAGGCTCCATGACTTTTTATTAACAAGCTTTTCGTAAATATTTAGTGAGCCTCTGCATTCATGTCTGAGCTGCATTGCCAGTCGTACAATGCCCTCATCCAAGCAGTAGTATTCTGGTCTCTGTTGGCAGCACTTCTTCTCAATTTCTGTTGGCATCTCCCGACAGTTTTGACACGTGCACCACCACGGTTGTGTACTGGTATTTGCACCAGTAGGACTTGGAGGATTCCTGGAGGATAGTATGCCAAACATCACACCTGGGAGATGTGTGGCTACTCTCTCAAGGAGGTAATCTCTGTTTGCACTGGACACGTCAGCTAAGGAAGCCTGCAAAGGAAATACAGATTACACAGTATAGGTTTTTAGGTACATAAATTAATGTGTTGAATGTGTTGACCAAAAGAAATGTAACCAACCCTCATTTCAGCAAGGTTACGTTGACGGAGCAAGTCAGCTCCATCCCTGTCCTCCTGTCTGCCTCTGCCTCTCCTTGGCCTACTTCCTCTGCCTCTTCCACATCCTCTTCCACATCCTCTTCCTTGAAGCTCAGGGCTCTTGATGGATGGCATGTCAAATCCGGAAAGCGTCCAATATGAAATAGAAAAATTGTTTTTGTAAGAGCATGTCTGGTTTTCCGTAAAAAAGCAAATGTAAATTGGAAATAAGAAAAATAAGTCAATGGACTTCTTCATATAGTATTCATTCTTATTTATTTTCACCTTTTTACCTACCTACCTATTTCCATTTGCTTTTTCCGCTGGACAATCACTACAGTGGTACATCTTTACGTTTCAAACTATACAAACTGATAATGCAGCGTCTGTTATAACAGCAACAATAATACAAACTATGGGTACGGTAACGCTACAGTAATAACAATAATAAAAACTACTGGTGCTAATCAATTGTATTTGTTAGGCAGCTTTTAAAAATCCTAGGTCGCGAATAACGTTTATTAGTCACTTCACGAGTATGGAAGGTGAGTGAAAATCTTGGGTGCTTGCTCCTCAACAGTATATCTGTATATGACAGACATTACAACTACAACTGTAATGTAAAAAATGTAACTGTAAGCAGATCTAATGTAATAAGCCTAATCTAATACAACCCCATTCTAAAATAAACATGGGCACTACCCTTGTATAAAATATCACGGTAGTTTATATGTAGTAGGCGAAATTGTTGGCCTGGAAACTGTACTGTAGCTACTACTACTTATTTTGTAGCGGCAAAAAAGAAATATAGCTTTTGCGCTGAACTCTGAATAAGTAACAAGCCAATGAGCAGCTACTGGAGAGCGATGGGCAACAAATAACTTCTGACTAGACAGATGTTTCCATCCACTAACCTGTCAGTTACAAATCGGTAGGTAACTAGCCATCAGTTTATAACAGCCTTCTAAAAACACTGGTTTGCTGGAAGTACACTTTTCTGTGGTGGAAAATAGGCTACATTTCTGACATAGATAATTACTGTACCTCATCTGACGACTCCATCCTCTGACTCTTTTCCCCTCTGCCCTTATTTGCACGGGGAGCTTTGAAGAGAGCGCTCCCTGGGGCGGGGGAGATGGGGGCGAGCTCACCTGTAGGTTTAACTTAACATTTCCTGGAACAAATAGGCTTTCCTTATAACACTTACAAGTGACACCTGATTTTCTTATTTCACAGTCCATTTTGATAATTCAGTTCGCTCAGCCGCACCGGGGCCCATGTAGGAAGGCGATTTTTTGGCGCTTTACTATTGTAGGTGGGCCCTCTCGCCGTGCATTGGCCGTTTCACACAGTCTCCAAAGTGTTATGCCTCACCATACCTGTTGCGGCCGCAGAGTGCTCATTCTCCAAGCTCAAGTTGATAAAGTCTTATTTAAGGAGCAGCATGGGACAAGAACGACTCGAGTGGACTGGCTATACTCTCAATGGAGAACAGCAGAGCCAGGAATTTGGACTTGAGCAGCGTTGTTAATGACTTTGCTGAGCTCAAGGCCTGTAGGATGACCTTCTAACGGGTGAGTAGAGGTTTCTCTTTGTTATGGAGTGGGATCAGGGATTTAAATCTATAGCAATATAATTGTCACCTCTCATATGTTGGAAAATGCGCACCTACTGTAATCTGTGTCTGTGGTAACATTTGGCTGCTGTACCATTGATGACGAAAGATGAATTCTATAAATGCAAGTGATTGTGTGATCAGGTGCAGTCATCCATTCATTCATACTGTGTAGGCCTACAATGAGTCGCTGTGCTTTTCTTGATGGCTGTTTGTTCTATGCTCATCGACATACTGTGTTATTTTGGATGTTTGATAGTCAGTAGTTGGTGGTTTGAGTCCAGGGCAGGCTGTTAGATTAGCGTTGATAAATTTGGTGCTTCGGCTGCTGTCCGTGGTGCTGATCAAAGGCTGGTTTGCAGGATGGGAGTTGCATGGTGAGCCTCTCCATGGTGTCATAGCAATTGTCTGCTTTGCAATTGTCTGGAGTGGTTGTGTGTGTCCGTGCGCTTGTGTTTGGGGGGTGTCACACTTATGTTACGCTTTTGATTTATTTTGCCCATTAGCAACATTGGCACTTCTGAGACTCCGTACCCCTCCTCACCCTTGCTATTGTTTATGGGTGTTTCCCAAATGCTCCGTAGCATTTTGCTGCAGTTTTGATTTCGAGTTAAGATTAAGGAAAATCAAAATCAATTGCCTGTCATAAATAAGTTGTTGTAAATCAAGCCTTTTCAGTTTGTGTGCCTGTGATTGTCTATGTGTGTTACGCCCCGGAGGAGTGAGCTATTGTTTGATATAAAAATGTTTCCGGAGAAATCCAACAGGCTGGAAGCTGATTCGTGTCAAGACATCCCAGATTGCCTCAGACATGAAAGTTGGCCCCGATGCTCTGTTAAGTTTTCGGGTAGACTGTCTTTCTACTCTCCCCTTATTTTACTTTGCCGGTGTACTAAGTGCAGGCCTACAATAGAGCCAGATATGAGATAGGAATGTTAGGATGGCAATATATTCCATATATCAGCATAATCCGAAGCCTGCGGGCGGATCTCCTCGCTCCTCTGAGTCCAATTATAGAGTGTGTGTTGTGTGAGCAGACAGGCTGTGTTGCAGATCCAGCCAGCAACAGCCACCTCCCCTCATCCTCGCTCTGACACCCACACACGCTCACATATAACGGGCTATAGAAACGCATAGGCACACACACACACACACACAGATTTAACGAGGCATGCTGTGCCGCTTGCATTGTTGTTTACTTTGTCACATTTTCCCTTGTATAGTTAACAAGGCAGAATGTATTTAATGGTGTGAGCAAAGGGAAGAAATTCACCACCTCACGCTGCTGCAATGGATTTCGGCCTTTTGATTTTTCTTTCATTTATACTTCAACCCTGCCTTAGCTAAATATATTTATATACTACTAATTTGATTTGCCAATTGCTGCCTGGTTTACATTCAATGTGACGGCCAATAAGTCAGTAAGTCCTCCAAATTAAATGACAAAATATCTCCCAGAAGCATTTCGTGATCTGATGCCCCTGTCGAAAGTGCCAGCCTACCTCTGTTTAGTCATGTTTCCAGTCGTTAACATCTCCTGTAATTTCAGATACCTGTCATTCCCCACCTGTTTTTAAATCCACATCTCCGTGTGCAGAACCGGTATAGACAGGAGGACATAATTTGTGTGCGCTGAAAAAAAGTCTGGTGTTCATACACAGCCCTGGCTCTGTAAATGTTCATACACAGCCCTGGCTCTGTAAATGGGAACCAAACAGAGCGACTTGGGTAGAGCCACCAACCCAGGTCGTCAAATACCGACGCTTTAGCCGCGTTTCCACTGAGCGCTTCGGTATAATATGTCACAACTCGTACTCGTACAGGACAAACTAATGCTGTGAGTTTGAAGGAGCACGGCGTGTTGGTTTTGGTGTTGAGTTCAAATATCAACAAGCTTTCTCCAGTATCGTAGACTACACCTTTAAGAGTCCATTACATGGACACTTCTTGCTGCTAAGAGTCCCACAACGCAATGTGTCACATTTTATAGAGGTGAAACTGACTGTTGTGTCATACCACACATGTCAGTGATGAATCATACAGTAAGTGTCCAAAATCAAAATGTACTGCTCCCTGTAGAGTAAACTACTGAGTGTCTATTATATAGGAAGTAGTGAATAAATTAATTTAAAGTATATTTTGGGAACAGCCATTAAAGGTCCTCGCCACTTGAACATATAAAATCATTTTGGGACACTTGCTGAAACGACTGATGCTGTCAGTTTTCTCTAAAGGTACACTTTAGCCCCAATCTCTCTGAATATTCACAGATCATTTCAATGTTCCCTTTCCTTAGAAACATGTTGAGCCGCCCCCAAGTTAGGTTCACCTTGGCAAGCTCGTCCGTCACAGCTCTGCGCCAGGTAATTTTTGGTCTTCCAGGTTTTCTTTTGCCTGAATGAGTCTGTCTCAGCACAATGCAATCTGCCTCCGTTTGAAGCATGGCCCAGCCATCACAGTCGCCTAATATTTGCCTGTACGACTGATGAATTTCAAGGATGTTTTCAGCTCTGACCTGCGAACTTGTATGCTTGGCCAATAGAAACAATGATGCATCGTGTTTGAAAATAGAGATGTGATTATTCTATTTAATATTATAACACTATCAGACAACAAACTGCAGCATCTCTCATAGACTGTTTACTTTGGCACAAAAGAACGTGAGAGGAAGCTATTCTCAGCCACACTAGCAGCGTGGCTCTAGGACAGCAGTGGAGGGATTATGATGAAAATGTGTAGACATTTCATGGTACCCAGATGATGTACCCTAATGACTTTGGTTTACCCCTGACTTCTCCTCTAGCGCCACCATGAGTTTGTAACATTTGTAGTTTTGAGTGAAATATCTCAGGATGAATTAAAATAAATGAATGATTCTCTGATTTTTCATCTAGCGCCATCATCAGGTCAAAATTTCAGCTTGTCCCATGCAGACATTTATTCATCATTTAAAAATGGCAAAATATCTACTTTGTAAAGGCATCAACTATGTGTCATATATACCATATATACCAACATAAATAGGTATTTTCAAATTGTTTGCAATTCACGGGGTTAACGGTTTTTGATATAAGATTAATTTATACACTATACATATCACGGATGTATAAATTAAATATTGAAACCTCAGCTGGAGTTTGACTGACCACGGCAACGCTGTCGACCGNCCCCTGACTTCTCCTCTAGCGCCACCATGAGTTTGTAACATTTGTAGTTTTGAGTGAAATATCTCAGGATGAATTAAAATAAATGAATGATTCTCTGATTTTTCATCTAGCGCCATCATCAGGTCAAAATTTCAGCTTGTCCCATACTACTACTACTTAGAAAACTAATGACATTCCCATCAGCCTCAGCTGTACATTGGCCCTCGTCTACGAAACGAACATACAACAGCAAACTGGGCGTACGGTCATTTCCACACAAAGCTCGGCATTTATCAATATGGACGTGAGCGGAGGCTACGATCAAATCTCACGTCAAGTCTCAACTCGTGTACGCAAGTTTTCAAGTGAGCGTGGACTTGCGGTGCAGCGTAGTAAATCTGGCTGAGTCACTAAGACCATTCTGACTGGCATCGAAGCATATGCAGACATGTATTCATCATTTAAAAATGGCAAAATATCTACTTTGTAAAGGCATCAACTATGTGTCATATATACCATATATACCAACATAAATAGGTATTTTCAAATTGTTTGCAATTCACGGGGTTAACGGTTTTTGATATAAGATTAATTTATACACTATACATATCACGGATGTATAAATTAAATATTCAAACCTCAGCTGGAGTTTGATTAACCACGGCAACGCTGTCGACCGCAGCAGTGATTTTATTCCATGCAGCATTCTTCCTTTGATGCCACTTTTCAGGCTGCCAAATAAAACTAGTTGGTTTAATTGAACTTGTGACGTTGGCGTTTCTGTCTCCAGGTTGGAGAAGTTCCTCTTCTTGGCCGGATTACGTTTCTCTATGTCGTAAACTCTCGGGGCGGGGCGTCTAAACAGAGAAAATATAGGGCGTGATATTTAAATGACGATTGTTTTCAGCCTCCACATTTATCAGTGCCCCATTATTCTTATTCTGGGATTGGCGAGATATGAACATTTCATGAATCACAAGTGAACCCCGTCGTAAGATGATTTCTGCAATCGGATCTGCGCTGGTTTCTACGTTAGACTGATAAATGAGGGCCAATGTGTTTAGTGATAATTAGCAACTGTTAGCATGCTAACACTAACCACGCTTAACTAAGATGTGTTAGCCTTTAGCTCACAGAGCTGACTGTGGAGTCTCTTCTCGTATAGTTTGAAAACTGAGCGAGAAATCATAAATTACCTTAAAAACACTTCAGCTGCCTTTGAAGTCAAGAATATCTTTGTTCTAGCAGGCTGCTTATGTGACCTTGTTAAAGTATCAACAGACAAAAATGTCAAAGAGGCGAAGGTTGGAGGTTGTAGGCTGGGAATCGCAGCAGGTGACGGGAACAAAAATGATGTGTTTTCATACCTTTGTCATTATTGATGTGAATGTTCTCGGCTTAGCAGTGTGTGGCCCCGTGGAGTCTTTAAAGCCACTGATCAGAGGCTCTGAGTCTGTAATGACACCCAGTGGGAGAGGGATATTGCTCAGTGCCAAGGACCTTCTTCCTCTCTGAACACATCTGCTTCTCATCCTCCCTCCTCACCTTCCCACCTCACTTTGATATATCTTTTACATGAACTGACACTCTGTCCTTCACCCTCCACCTCTTTCAGCATCCCTTCCACGCTGACCAACTCCCCCTCCCATCCTCGCGTGCCTGTGAGCAGGAGCCTCAGACATCAATTTTCTTCCGGAGAATAAAAAAAGATTTTACAACGCAGCATATCTCCCAGCAGATTTAGAAAAAACTTGCACATCCAGTATTTCTCATGCAGGTGTAGAGAAGCTCAGCGTCTTACAGAGAAGGAGCTTCTGGCACACTGTTCTTGCTTTTAAGACATTTATTAAATGGGTACCTCAGTCTTTAAATCCATACATAAGTCTTTAAAGACATGCACATGGAAATGCAGCTTCATCTATAAGGCGCTGGTAAGCTTCCAACGAAGTGCTTGTCGAAATTGTCAAACAGTGTCTGAATCTCCTCTCCCCAAATTGTTCAGGGATTGATTTGATATCTCAAAAGTGGCTGTGACTTAGTGAGGACGGAGTCTCTGGAGAACCACAGCGATTTGGAGCCTGATAATAAGCCTCTGTTCAATTGCAGAGGACTGTTTGCTGGCCCAGAAGGTGGAGGAGGAGGGAAAATGAATAAATCTCAGAAACCAAGACTACAACTTTAGCACTTTTGGAAATTTAACCTGTGAGCTACCAATCTCAAGTGTAATTTTGGTCCCTCCAAATCACATTTTATTGGATAAACTGTATGTAGGATACAGGATGAGTAATCAAAAACATGTAGAAAAGAGAGGGATTTTGACAGTCTACAGTCACGCTATCAGCTTCATGAGGCTGTACTTAGGCACACCAGTACTTTGAGCTGGATGCTAAAATCCTCACAGTGACAATGGCAACATGCAGAGGTTTAGCAGATGTAATGTTTACCATGTTCACCAGTGTAGTTTAGCATGCTAACATTTACTAATTAGCACTAAATACAAAGTACAGCTGAGGCTGATGGGAATGTCATTAGCTTTGCAGGTACTTGGTTATAAACAAAAATATTGAACAAATAAACATTTTTTTACCCGATGATGGCGCTGAATGAAAAGTTGAGGGATCACCAAGGTCATTGGGATTCATCCCGAGGAGGGTATGAATTTATAAAAAAAATTGTACATCAGTCTTCGCTACAAACTTCCATCCGGGTGAAAAGTTGATTCAGTGGGTGATAAATGTTACAGGATGCATAATTATAACTGGTAGACTTGGTTAGAGGCACAGCAGCAACTACAGTTGTGCTCAAAAGTTTACATACCCTGGCAGAATTTTTGCTGTCTTGGCCTTTTTTCAGAGAATATGAATGATAACACAGAAACTTTTTTTCCACTCATGGTCAGTGGTTGGGTGAA
>NTHP01000273.1:0-26232 GCA_003416845.1 Oplegnathus fasciatus
GAAAAGTTCCATTAAGCTGCTTTAACTTTTTTTTTTTTTTAAATGCAATTAAGGAGAAGTGATTAGAAACAATTAGTGAATGAAAACAATACTTCTGTCAAAAATAGAAAGTCAAAGTAGGAGAGTGTTGACTATGACATGACTTTGTTGTTGTACCAATTAAATTAGTGCTGTGGAAATGCACATTATACTGAATTTACCATGTGAGCTGTTATAGTCCAGGTAATTCCATCCTCCTCAGGGTTTGTAAGCTGGCCTTTATTTACAACCAACCTTTTATTTGTTCATGCTGTCCACGTCCTCTGCTATTATTTTAGATTTGACCATTACTTTATTACAGGTTTTTATTTGAGAATTTATGGTAGCTATAACAACCAATGACATCTAACCCGAAGTTCAATCAATCTATCAGTCCACAGTCCAGTCCAGAGGTCCAGAATGTTAATTACTGGTAATTAGTCAGGACAAACTCATTCGAAGTAAGCCACCACGAGAGAGGAAATATCATGCACTGCTTTATTTAAAAAGGAGATATTGTTATGGGTAACATTGTTGGTATAAATGTGAGCTTATCATGATACAAATTTGAGGTCATATTTCCAGCCCTTTGACAAGAGCCAAGGCACGATGTAGACTGCAGTTCCCTGTGTGTTAATACAGGCAGAGTCCAGTTTATCCAGACAGGCAAGTGAGAGCGGAGGTGCAGAAAGTGAGCCTTCCACACTCACCCAGGGAGACATCTCCACTTCTGCAGGCCAGGAAGCTGATGACGGGACCCAGGATGAACAGGTAGGTGCCACTCTTACCAAGGTAACAGCTAATGGGCATCCAAATAAACAATAATCTCTCTAATTCTGCTTCATAACAAATTGGGTCTTGTAGTATTGTCCATCATTTCTTTCGGTTATGGTAACATTGTATTCATCAATTTAATTGCTGAGAACTGGGAACGTGGTGGCATTGCTGAGTTGACACGCCCTTCTACAAACCAATCAATTGCAAGTATAGGGAGACGCAGCTCACGGAGGTGATGACAAAAGGACATTGGTATGTCATGTATAGTTCTTTAGTGCACTCGCATAGTTGCAATGTGAAACCAAAACTAATTGGATCAAATGTATACAATGTAACAAAAACGTGAACCTTGGTTCAGACCTTGGTTGGGACTTTCTGGTGTGAAGCCTGGAGATAATCTGGATTAACTGTTGGACTTTATTGTGAAATGATGGCCAAGACCCAAGTTGTAATAAACTGGAATTATCCTTTGAGGTATGTTTTGAAAGATTGTCAACAATAATGTGAAGTGTATGTGGTTTGTCGGCTAAAACACGCAAAACGACTGCCATGGTTCCTTCCTAAGAAATATTCAAATTCTGACACTGTTCCACTGTTGCATATCAGAGCCATTGTAGGGGAGTTGGACGTGGCCATAGGGAGTGTGGAGTGAGACTAAATTTTTCACAGCAGACATTTTGACTTGACAAACACAGGTATAAATAATATCACCATTAATTGCTGGAAAACAGTAAATATTATTAGTCCCACCTGTGCTTTTGCTGCTATGACAAGAAAAGCATATCAATCTGATTCATTTGGGAGCAATAAACAAATAAGAGTGTTCTGATGCTGCAAGGCTTCAGGTTAACAAGATTTATTCAGAAAGGAAAATGACATAAAATACAAAATGGACAGAGTTTCAACAGGGAAAAGCTGAACATGTGGTGCCCATCAAGCAAACACATCAGTCAAATCCAAAATACAAAGAAGTCTTTCATCCTCTCAAGGTCACTGTGAGTTTATCAGGAGAGTCTTGTGTCTTTTATGTGTAAAAACCCAGGCAGTTTAAGCAAAACTTAAAGAGTTAACAGTGGGAATGGGCAATATGGATAAAATCCTCTGTGACGGTATATGTAATTTTATATTGCGATATAGATAAATATGATATGGTGAATATTCTTTGGAAATTCTGTCTATGGCTAATATATCTGGCTTATCCAGAAAATACCTGTCAAATCAAGATATTTCTTCACACTGATACAAAAAACACATACAAATACAATACTGCCATAAAATAGTCCTGCTCATTGATTTGCAGCATTGACAACAATGGTGTAATACAAACAACTTTATTGTCTTCTGATGGTACATATCATCATATAGCCCACCTGTACTTAACAGCAGTCTGGAGTTCAGCAAGAACGAGTCACATTAAAAAAAAAGGCGACATTTACCTTTACATTACATGCGTTTTATGCTAGTTTTCAAACATATCAAAACCAAAGAAAAAGTTAATAAATCTCAAGATAACCATTTTAAAAACTAATATGCAGTTATGTCGCAGCCTGTGACATAACAGCTTATGGTTGCCAGACATGCAACATACTGTTTCATACTGATATCATAGTTGATTATTTAGGCTTTGCTAATTCCTTCTTCTGATTTTTGGCACAATTAAAAAACATACCTGTCTTCAGAATTCTGTGGTTTGTTTTTCAATCCATTTAAGGTCCAAAGTATTGGACAGAGCAGTGGGTGTTCTTAAGCAGTATACAAGCAAAGGCTTATATGGTGCTGTCTGTATGCAGTCAATTACCCATCTTTCACATTGTTCCTTTTAATTGGTGGCATGCTTCATCACCTTCATCCCACTGAGCTCCACAATCATTTTGAATGTGTATGGAAGGAAATGATTGTGCATGACTGTGCAGCAGCACCATGCCAGCTGTATTGGTTGCACTGAGTTACTGTATGAAATCAAGCAGCTAGACATCAGCGCTCTCTCTTAACATCATAGTGGATGTGTTATGGTTGAATCCTGTGGTTCCGCGGCTTCTTTTCACCAGTTCAGATGATATGGACGAGCTTTGTTGCCTAAGAGGATTGGTTTTGGCGCCAGCTGCTACCCACAGAACCACAGCCACAGAGGCTGAAGGAGCAAAGAGGAGGGTCAACTTAGATTACTGTTTCTGTTTGGATGAACTGAGGAGGGCCACATCAAAAATAAGACTCACCATCTGCCGCTGAAGTTGGAGGGACAAGACTTAAATTCCTTGCTGCTGTTCACTGAGGACAGAGGGATATATATGTGCTCTTTACTGCCTCTCACCAGTTTCTGCAGGCTCCCTCCAGCCATTCTCTAATTGGGTGAAATGTATGTTTTTTGTGTAAAAGCTGAACCCATCAGCACTGCTAATTGGTTACTCATCCCCCTCACAACCTCCTGTCCTCCAGAGAGGACTCATTCTATCAACACTGGTCACTTTAAACGAACAGGAGCATCATAGCTTTATCTTTATCTAATTCTAACACTAAGTATTTATGCTGAAAATGGGAGCATGTTTTAATGTGCTGATCCAGGAAGCTTGTGAATTACTCAGTATTTCTATGAAGTTGCATAAAAGGAAAGGCATGCCTCTGGTGGCGGCAAACACACAGATTAGGAAAATGTCAGAAAATGGTGTTAAGTTCCCAGAGATGTCTTCAGATGTCCTGTTTTGTTTGACCAACGGTTCAAAACTCAAAAATATTCATTTTACTACCATAGAAGACTGAGGGCCCTTTACAACTACCTTGTTGGGTGAATCATGAACAGCGACTGGTGTTCGTTATCTCCCTGCTGTGGGCGAGAAGAAGATACTGGATACACCAGGCCAGCACTGAGAGGCTGAGGAAGAGCTTCAACCCTCAGGCCACTAGGATTCTGATTGAGGACACTGCCTAAGAAATGTCCTGGGACTGTTTTTACTACTTTATTATTCAAGTTGCTACTATGGTTAACATTATTGTTTATTGCATATTTCTATTTGTTCTTATTCTATTTTACACTTGTTTTTGTTGCATAGTTGGAGGAGCTAACACACATTTCATTATGATTATACCCTGTATGATTATATGTGACAAATAAAACTTGAACTTGAACATTTTATCCTCCTGGGCTTCTGAAAAAAGAGCACATCTGCTTGTAGGTAGACTGTTGCCACAAAGTGGTATGATGCCAGGAATGTATATAGCCCCTTGGCTAATGGGCACTTGTTAAGCAGTCTCCTCAGCAAAGGCTGCCAAGACTGCACTTAAATTGCGCTGTAGGCTTACAATTGCCATTCACTTCCAAAAAAACATTTTAAGCATAATAATGACATTATAAGCATAGCAGGTCAGCCTCCAAGTATATCCCCTCACTTTCAAGTCCTCCAGGCCCAAAGACTCTGCTGCAGCTGCAAGAACAACTGTTCTGTTCACACTATTTTGGAAGACTGTGAAGCTGCTGTATGATCACGAAATGTTGCCGTGTAGGGTACTGTAATTGATGCATCCCTACGTGACAGTGTGAGGCAGTGGGCAGCACAAGCAACAGCCACCAACCAGGGGAAGGCACCCTGCAGCTGCTTGGCCACCCCATTCAGTCTCCCCGTTTCAAGAAAAAAGAGGTTCCATCAGTTTTTAGCCAGTAAATGCATCCTTGTTTTCATACCACTGAATCAACCTTGAGTTCATACCAGTCATGACAGCTGTTCCATCTGTCCCCAACCTGTAGTACTGTAGCTCTGTCAGCTCAGCAGAGCTTTTGTTGCTGCCAGCTGCGCTTTTGAGCGACCAATAACAGACTGCTAAACTGTGGCAATGTCTGGGGGTGTTCGATTTATGTACCTGGCTCGTCCTGACTCTGGCTGCTTAAAGTAGAGATAGTGAGTTTATTGCGTTTGGGGTGATTTTTATATAGCAGCTGCGCCACTGTTGAATGCATATAGGTGAAACACTGTAGTCCCTTTATGCTGCACAAGAAAAATGATTTTTTATGTTGAAGTACGGAGGATGAGTTGAGGAGTCTTACAGCCTGAGGAAAGAAGCTGCTTTGTAGTCTGGTGGTACGGCAGCGGATACTTCAGCATCGATTGCCAGATGGGGGGTGATCTTCAAAGAATCGTCGAATAGTTCCCAGTGAACATCGAATAGTATTTTTGCTTGAAATGCCCATCCCTATTAACCACCAAGCATCATTGATGTAAACACAGAGTCCGCCTCCACTTGTCTTAGAGGAGTCTTGTGTTCTATCGGCACGGAACGCGGTCCGCCCATCAAGTGCAATAGACTCTTATTTCATCCATTTTATTTTTCTGTGACCAGACATTAGCCAAAGTAGGCTGGGTAGTGGAATAGCCTTGGGTCCAAGCTGGGTTAGCTTAGCTCTCATCTCGGCTTTCTTCCCCCTCTTCCTGGGGCAGCCACACCGCTTTCTGTGGCACTTGGTCCTGCTGGTCTGGCTGGGTGGTCAGAAGATGTTGTGGGCAGTGATCACCTCATGGTCCGCTGCACTTAATCCAATCCCTGCAGTTCCTTCTAAGATGTTGACGAGTGTATTTCTGTCGTAGGTAATACGTGCTTCAGTAATAAAGGCAAAAAGATAACAAATTAAAACAAAAATGTAGCAATGTTTATGGGCGTTACTGGCTGCCACATCTGCATGCACCGCCGTCACCATGGTAACAAGAAGCTTGAACCAGAGAATTTTTGCCATTTTGCTTAAAATATTACTTCAAAGATGACTGAGTCATCAAAATTAATTTTCTGTTGAACCACTTACGTCCACCGACTCTACCTCCGCGTCTGCCAGAGACAATCTGCTGTGTTTTAATACAGTCAAATTTGTGATTTTATTGTTCTCATTTACATAGTTTTCCTTTTCTGTTGTCAGACATAATGAGTATTAATATGATTTGATTGCAGCTCATAAATATACCTTTTTAACCAGCAGTCAACCAGCAGTAATTTCTAAGCTTAAAATCATTAATTTACGTGGACAACATTGTCTGACAGAATCAACATAAATACAGGTTAATGACAACAGCTGGACTATGTGATCGACTAGATTGACATTTAAAGTGCTCACAGGAGGCAACAATAAGGTTGTCCTCTCAACTTTACTGCCACACATCCCCCAACCCTCAGTGGGCAGGTCTGTCATAATTTTGTGAAAGCTGGGTGAGAAAAACGCTGGCCTAGTGAGAACAGAGTGCTGAAACGTAGAGAAAGAATGCGCATTTATAGATTTTATCGGCTTAATGTGGACATGTGCTACTATATACACTATTCAGAAAATAAACCGAGTAAATTACAGCCACACAGCATCTGTTACACACATCTAAATGAACTGCAAACATGTATTTTTGCTTGTAAAACAAGAAAAATGTCGGTAAAACAACTGTAAACTATATTGTAAATGTGTGTACTGGAAAACAGATGCTCTGCTTCTGAAATGTTTCCAGTGTACATTAGAACCGCAGTGGAGTCGTGACCGAACACAACACAGCCAGATCCAGTGGACATGAAGCATAATCGATTAGTCGACTAATTGCCTTGTTTTGTCTCAATTATCCTCTCAACTCCATCTTCCTCCACAGGCAGAGGCACCTCCAGCCACAGTATTAGAGGGACCCCAGCCCCCTGCAGCCCCCAGCACCGGTCGCCCTCTCAGCCCCCGGCAGCGCCGCGCCCAGCAGCACAGCCAGAGAGACGGCAGAGATCTAGCCAGCAGGCCGGCCTTCGTCCCGGCTCCTCACCAACCTCAGGATGAAAGCCATGCAGGCTCAGCAGTCCTCATCGTGGTGCTCACTCTGGCCCTGGCCGCACTCATTTTCCGCAGGATCTACTTGGCTCACGAGTACAAGTTTGACTATGAGCTGTGACCAACTAGGCTGCCCCGTCCCCCCTCATCCTTGAGTCAACCCCTCCTGCTACTACCCTAACGGAACTATGACCTGCTGAAGTGGAACCAGAGCTGAAGCAGTGGCTGACGCTGTCTGCCCTCCCTGCTCATCAGCAAAGGGTTCATTCTCCACTGAGGGGGAACTTTCATTCCTACAGAGGAGGCCCTGCAGTCACCACAACACCCCCAGGGTGTCTTTTAATCAATGTGAATTTTACCCTCCTGTGTTGGTGACCAGTTCAGCAACCACACACACACACACCATGTCCCCTTCCATATAATTGTTATATATCCTAGGGCTGCCGCTTGTTCCCATTATTTAACTAAAACTGTAATGTAACATGTCAGCATCATGGAAGCATCTGCACAGAGTGTATGTGCTATAATGACTTCTTTATGTGCTTCAACTTCCTGTTAGGTCAGGTCAGTCACACAATACAGGGTTCTATTTTAATGGTACAAGTGCAACAACCACTGCGTGGGTGTCTTCAAGTGCACCAGCTCTTTTGGGTCATATAGGTATGGTACTTAAGTCTTAATTCTGCTGTAACTCGCGTCGTAAGTGGTCACATCATATTGTAATTGATGTAGCAACATTGTGCATTTCAAGAATAAAACATGAAATGCCACTGTTGTTTAAAAAACGTTGGAAAGGAGGCAGTGAGGCACAGGATTGATGAGCCCTGGTAATCCGACGTCTCCCACATAAACAGGCACACGTTGTACAGGTGAATGGTCGAGAATGTGCCTTCAGGTCTCAATTTTTGACACAGGCCATCACAAAAATGTCAACCTACTGTAGATAGGAATAAAAAGGTTCCATCCAAATATTGTCAGACACGTCACTGTTTCTGACACTGGCCATGAGAGAATGTGACCCTACAGTAGGCTTGAATTCAAAATAAAATATGCTACATCCAAATACTGTCAGGTAGTTGCCCTTTCTCTTACCTCTTTTAGAGACTGAATAACATTAATATTAGCCACTTGTAGAAGGGTGACAGTATGTTTGCAACAGCACCTCCTGCAGTCAGACATTAAAGAGGAACTCCACCATCTTTGCACATATTTACACATCACATCTGGGGAGCCTGGGGAGTACTGCTACTGCATATGTGGAAAAAGTTGTATAAGCCTTTTGTGTCTTCAGAGGGAGCTGAGTGAAATCTTATAAATGTACTGATGTCACTTGAATCAGCATTGGTTGGGGCAGAAGACTACCAGTGTGAAAATGGAAAAAGATCTGGTTGTGTGGAGTTAGAAAGAAGTGAGCTTACCAGACCTTGGTAGCCCGCTCCTCATCTCTGCTGCAGGCTTGAGGCTCCTGGCTACATTAGCCACTAATGGCATAACACACGTCAGTCTACGACTGCACTGTCGGCGGCTGGGTTGCATTGTGGGTAAAAAGACGATATCTCTGGTTCTGCTTCATCGATTTTCATCCTTTTTGTTTTAAAACTGTCCATGAGTCTGACAGTGTTATAATAGTGCAATGCTAAATCAGTGAAGTACTTTTTTAAGGTGGTCACAGAATATGGTGTAACACCTGCTATAATCATATTAAACTTTCATTTTTAAAAGTAATGTAAATGCATATACTGGTTGGAGAGAGTTTCATTGAAATTGTTTATTTAAAGTTTTAAGCGTTGTTTCATAGTGGCTGGAAATTTGCAGTTTTTAATTTGCTCTTGTTGACAAAATCACCAAATGGCTAGCATAGTGACTGTGCTCCAGAAACAGACGTGGTTCTGTGATGTCTATTCTCAGTGCAACTGCCAGACCCAATTTCCACCAAAATACCAACTACCTGCTTTGTGCTGCGGAATTTAAATGAAACTCCCACCTGCGCTAGGCACCACGATACCAAAAGCTAAAACAGAAGGTCAAGGTCAGGAAAATTCCAGACAGTCGGAGCGCTGCTTGCACTTCTTGTTTTGCCACTAAAATAGAGCCCAGAATTCCCAGCAGCCCTGTGAAGGGAATGAGTTGACTGATCCAAAATCAGCTAAATACAACATGTTTACTGAAGTAAAGCGTGAGGGCGCAGTGCTTTGAACTGTTATCACCATGGCAACGTTTACTGGTGAGATAATTTTAGGGATCATTCGCACCAGTAAACATGACAGTGGTCACACAGCAAACCTGTAGGTTCAGTCAACTGCCTGCTTACTTTCAACACATGTATGACTCATTGGCTCATTAGTCTGATTCTGCTCTCACACCTACAACAAATTTTATTTATTTTATTTGAATCAGGAAGTCATTTTCTGTGAACTCTGTAATCCCATTCTTTTGTATCTTTCCCCACTCACTGCTTTTCTCCCCGTCTCCCCTGCTGTTTCATGGTATTCAGACCACATGCCCGTGCATTAATCTGTTGTTTAGCTTGCATTCTCTGATGCTGTATGTAAACAGTCATTTTTTTCCCCTGCTTGTATAAATAGACCCAAACACTGTCTTAACGTTTACCCTCTTTGATATACTTTGAGTAGGGGTTTATCACTCCAATGAGACTCAGAGGAACTGAGAAGCAATTTA
This sequence comes from Oplegnathus fasciatus, assembly GCA_003416845.1. NCBI lineage: Eukaryota > Metazoa > Chordata > Actinopteri > Centrarchiformes > Oplegnathidae > Oplegnathus > Oplegnathus fasciatus. Next base: position 9,242 of record NTHP01000273.1, read on the forward strand.
AATTCCCTCTTTGCACATCGTAGCTGACAGCTTTTTGACATATACAGCAACTTGGCAGTATATAAATAGCTCAGAGGTAGTTGTAGCAGTCTACCTGTTGAGGGGAACAAATCTGTCTCAGTAGTTTTTCTGTTATTTGAGCAGCATCTTATACCTGCATATGTCTAGGCATTACTTGAAGGCAGCATAGATTCTCTATGAACATCCATATTTTCAGAATCTTTCCATATCTGCCCCTTCAGTTATTGTGCCGAAGGCTGGTATACTGGGATATAAACAGAAAATAAATCGCTTGAATGAAAGAATGTGTTTGCCATGTGTCAGGTTTTATAATGTCTTATTATACCTACACATCCCACTGAAAATATGAAGCATTGTATATGTAGCTGTTACCTTTAAATAAGCCTGATGATGGATCAGGTAATTACCAGGCCCTAATGTGTGTAAAATACATTTAGCTACCCCTGTCACCTCACATTTTCTAATATATGTAGCTGTGAATAATCACAACCACCTATGCAGTGATTATGGCAGAATTCAGAAGCAAGACGTCTGACTGTCTACAGTTACCTTGAAGCACAGGAAATTAGCTGTGTATTTCTGAGATGTTCAGCTGGACAGACTATTTCTTCTTTCCTTCTTGTGTCAGTAGAACATGAGTTTGATTTTGATTTAGGTTTTTCAGCTCATTCTAACTGTGCTCTGTGTGTGGATTTAAGTGTAGGTGTTAGTAGCTGATGTTTAAACATGACTAAAGAATCTACAGCCATGCTAGCGACCCTGTGAGTCTGTACTTAGGCACAGCCGTGCTTTGAGCTAAATGCCAACATGCTGATGGTAAGCAGGTATAATGTTTACAATGTTCACCATCTTAGTTTAGTGTGTTGGCATGCTGACATTTGCTAATTAGCACAAAAACAAAGTACAGCTGTGCCCATTCATAGAGTAGATATTGAGATATTTCACAGAATAAGTGAAAACTCTAATCTGCTGGTGGATCAGGGGATCACCAAAGTCAGTAGGATTCATCCTATGGGCACCATAAATGTCTGTAGAAAGTTTCATGGCAATCCATCCAAAAATTGTTCCAATATTTCAATCTGCACCAAAGTGGTGGAGCAACCAACGGACAAGAGTGACATTGCCACCCCCAGAGCCATGGTTAAACATCTCAGGCTAATGACCCTAAGACACTGAAACCTTATTCACAGGTAAGTAAACCTCTCTCACCTTCTAAACGTACTAAATACACATTTGGTCAAAGTTGAGATCAAGCATCAAGGCTGATGTTTGTTTTTATGTCACTGTCAACAAATCCCATAAAAAGAGAACACACACAAGCTAAACTGGTTGTAACTACAGCAGCATTGCTTTGGAGAGTAGCAGTTATTGCCGCATTAGTGTCTGACTCTTTTTATGTGATTTAGAGTGGTAAACTAGATCTGTGGACGTAAGACCTGAGGTTAGGATTCGAGTCAGGCTTAAGTCATAAAATGAGTACTTGAATGTTTTTTCTTTTAATTCTCAAATCAAGTGTTCAGGGAGTCAAGCCTTGCTGCAGTAAAGACCAACTAAATGAATAAGACCACAGCAGGCAGGCCTTGTATTGCAATATACTGTACTTGTAATATTTCATTGTTAGGCCTATGCATTGAAATGACATAAAAAAAAACACTGTTAACATGTTTTGACTGGCTTGAGACTTGACTTGGATGTGTTTTAGTTGACTTGAGACTTGATTTGGCTTTTCGACTGACTGACTTGTTTTTGACTTGCTGGCAAGGACTTCATACTTGCTTTGAAGAGACTTGAGACTTGATTCACATTTGTTTTAATGGACTGAAGACTTCACTCATACTTTCCCTAAAAGACAGCTATGGGTTAAGCTACCTTTATATCGCGTATTTAAATGTATTCAAATTCTAAATCTATTTCATTTATAGATTTATATAATTAAATTAATTAAAGTGATTTAGTTCAAACAGACAAGAGAAGCTGAAGCTGAAGAAACACATTTTCTTTGTACAGCATCTTCCCTGTGCATTACCTTAAGATTGTCTAAAGGCAGGGAGAATGCGGTTCTTGCAATTTTCAGTGCTTGTGTAAGGTCTGTAAATTTGGGTAAAATCATAAAAGTCATAAAATTAAGGTAGTAAAACTCATCTATCTGTTACACAGTTTGAAAATGTCCAAACCTTTTGTCCACCTTTGTAAAGAAAGGGAAATATTTTCTCACTGAAGCTCTTCAGCCTTTGAATGCTCAGCTTTCATCTGGCTGGATATAGTCATCTAGAAAAGGTGGTTTTGACTGGATAATACTTTTTAATATAGAGATCAAAAACTCTTTGTCAAGTGGGAGAACAGAATGTTCCTCACTCAGTATCCACAGAGACTAAAGTTGAGAGCTCATGTAAGGAGACAGAGTTGACACCACAAGCACTGTAATTCTTGACTGTATGATGGAGGGTAAAGGTCAAGAAGAAAACAACTGGAAGGCCACATCTTCTCAAAAAACAAAACAAAAAAACCCACACAATGTTCCCTCCTACAGTAACTGTGGGCGGTCAAATGAAATGGTGCAGTCAGCAGCCACTGGCATACTTTGCCCACTGAGAAAAGTGGATTTGGCAAATTTTGCAGGAAACGTATATGAAAATATTAATCCTAAATAAAGTCTGAAAAGATTAGAAATGCTGCCCAGTTGGGTGAGATATTGCAATTCCACTGGTTACTAAGAACTTTTATATTCAGACTCCAGGCAGTTGGAGTGAAGAGAAGCCCCAAGAGCAAGACAGATGTGGACATCCCAGTCTTACGTCAGTTTAAGAGGATGCCCTTACACTGTCCTACACTGCAAAAAATGATCATCATAATAAACCATGCACCTACTGTGGAGCGTTCATATCTTCAAGAAACGAGATGTTTTGTGAGATTAAATAATTTCACTTTTTCCAGTTTTCCAAGCAGTCTGTTTTTCACTAATAATATCAAATCAGGTAATAGGTGTTTAATAGAACAGTACTCTGCTCTTTTCAACATTTTGTTTCATGCATTGTTTTCCACAAATAGGAGACCTATTTGTGGAAAACTAAAAATAAGCAAGGCTGCAGCAGGAATATGTGACATCACGTTCCCACTTTCTTGTTTCTTTTCTTTTTTTTTATCTCTGAGGACAAACTGCCTCCTCACAGCAGCGCCTCTGCCTCTAAACGACTCATCAGGGGGGACTTTTTTTTTTTTGCAGCGCGCTGCAAGTGGTGCTGATGCTGCGCGCTCCGGAGCCAGAAAAAGCCCCTCTGGAGTCTGAAGACCAATCAGAGCGCTTATCAGACTTCACCATCCTGTCTCTCTGGCGCACTTGTTCACCACAATCCCTCGACTCTCACACTCTTCCTCCAGCCTCTGACAGGAAGATGGTACCGTGCACAGAGCGTCCTGCACGCGGACCGAAGTCGTCACTGGCCGACTCGCTGCGGGACTTTTAAACTCATCATGCCGTGTTACACTAGGTTTCTGCTTTTACTTTTGTGTTTAATCCTGATCGTGGAGTGCAGGAAACACAAAAGTAGGAAAAAGCGGTGGTCTGCGCCGACGGAGAGTCACAAGCCAGGCACGTAAGTACTGAAACCCAGTCTTTATTTTATTTGGATTAAACTGAGATGTGAACTCTGACCTCCAGAGATCATCAGAGGACAAATATCCAGCAGCAGAAAAAGGAGGATCACTTGTGCTTTCTCCACTGTGCCTCTAAGAACTCACATTTACGCACAACTATGTGCAATAGACCCATTAACCCCTGTATCAGTCTGACAGCAGACAGCAGAGGGAGAGTTAAGATTTATGACAGCGTAAAAAAGAAAGAAAATAAATCCGAGGCGAGGCAGCAGCTCGTTTTCAAGAACATCCACAGTGTAAACATCTGCATGCAGTCTGCACATGGCCAAAACATGTTCCTACCAATTTCCATTCTAAATGACTCAGTGGGGCTGTGGTAACTAACACCGCGGGCACGCTGCTCTTTGGGAGCTGATCTGTCGGAACCAAACCGACAGCGATCAGCTGTCCTTCAGCTGCGCGTAAAAAGCTGTTTACAACAGCAAAGAAAATCCTTCCCTCAAGATACAGTATGTTGGATGTTATTTCAGATGAATACAAATTCTTTCTTAGGAATGATTTGAGGGTAACAGGAGAGACTCCAGAGAGAGAGTCTGAAAAGTGGAGGAAGGATTCTGTCTTTGAGCCTCTTGTTTGGCTGCTGTTTCTTCTCTGACCGTCACACTTGTGTCATTTTCAAACAGGATCAAAGAGAGTAGCAGTTTCACTTGTATTCTCATATAAAGTGCATGGATTTATATTAGCAGCAACACTTGGATTTCATCTCTGTGCAAAACTAACTATACCAGTACCAGGCAATACTTTATTCCATTTTTCAAACAGTAGGACAGTAAATTTACATTATTAGTTAATATTTCTATTATTTTCTTCTGTAATCGTTTTGGCTCTCTAAAATTGGTCTCTCACTCCCCCGGCCCAAGTTGACCTCTTCAAATTACCTGTTTTGTTGGCCCAACAGTTCAATACTCAAAGATGTTTCATTTATTATCATAGAAGACTAAAAAAAAACAAAAAACTGTTGTTGCTGGTTATTTTTCTGTTAACTGATGAATCAACTATCCTGCAAAAAACACAAGATTACATTTTAAATAAAATTTTACAATAAAAAATATCAGAGGGCTTTGCATTTCTAATTTAAAGACTGATATTCTGTGTTTCTTATTGTCAACAAATCCCATGTGCAGACCCAAACCAGCGATGAATGTATCATCATCAGTATTGTATTTGTATCCAAAGCCTGATATATCTTCTTCCTCTGAGCCACAGAGCTCCACTGAAAACTATTAAAAACACATCAGTAAGCCACACTGTTGCACTGCTGCTTTTCATGTTAACAATAATAAACACTTACTTAAGGTTATGGAACAATGTTGACCCACAGTTGGAAATGGGGAAACAAAGAGTTACAGTGTGATGTTTTGTTTACTCATTCATCCACACTGACCTCCTCTCTGTGCAGACTTTGTCGCTCTATAATAATGTCACCTGACTTCCTCCTTTGCTCCCATGTAATTACAGTGGCCACTAGAGGGCTTTGTCACTTAAATGTAAACATAGTGTTTAAGTGTTTAGAGTTTAGAGTTCTTGCTGAAACGGCTGATGCTGTCCTTCTTCTTGGGAGGACAGTCTCAGAGGTTGGGATGGTGGATAGACATGTAGTGCATCAGCTTTCATGTGTGAGACAAGCATTCATGTTCTGTCACAAAGCTGCAGTTAATGTTTGCCTGCATTTTTTCACCATAATCACAATCTTTCCTTACCCTAACCAAGTGTTGTAGTTGTTTAACCTTAACTATAGTTTATTTGCCATAATCACAAAAAACATTAGATGTAATCCAGGATTTAATATCATCCACTGTCAACGTTCTCTCCTGGAAAAGGGGTTGGGAGGTCGGAAAGTGTTGAGAGACGGATTAACACATTGTTAGTTTTAATCTTTGGTTGACAGTAATAAAAATGTAGAATAACAGCCGTATCCTTTAAGACCAAACTCTAATGGCCCTTTAAAAACCTCTCCTCTCTGTCTGCTGGCCTGTTGCCAGTCCTCTGTCGAAGAAGGTTGCGGATGGAACCAAAACCCGAAAGGTGAAGACCAGCCACCTTCTGCGCATAGATGAGCATGACTTCACCATGAGGCCCGCCTTCGCAGGTGAGTTCTGTGAGCTTTGGGAGACACGTAACGGCTTGTAGCCACTGAGTGAGAATATTTGTGCATTGTTCTTGTATCTTTAAAGTCTGTTTTCTTAGTGATGTCACACGCCAACAGGGTTAGATTAGGCTCACCCTTTGTTGAGCCTGAGCGTGAAGTGACTGTTGATACCACGCTGACTGGGAAGGCAGAAGCAGGTTTATTTTTCCCACCTGTCTCCTCTTCCACTCGACTGTCAAAACTAAAGAGTACAGAAATAGGCGAGATGTGGAGTTCGCAGCCCCAAGGTGAAGAAAAAAGAAAGAAAGAGAGAAATCTTCAGAGGGTTCTGTTGCACTATAAATACACTGTGACACAGAGCTGAGCAGAGGTCATCCTGAAGCACCTTGTAGAAAAACCTGCAAAAATTCCCTCTGAGGCCATTATTTGTCACCTCTGATTGTATCTTCCAGCACTGACACTGAACACAGTCAGGAGTTGGGCTGAAGCAGCAGTGAACTTTAGGGCGTTGTGTGTGATCATGTGTCCTTGCTTTACATCTTGAATGTCAGGACAAAAGCACTGCTGCTGGGATTTGGGGAGGCAATTAAAAATGAGAAGCTTATTTGTTGAACTAAAGAGTCCTGTTCTGGTATTTAGCATAAACGGGCCCTGTTAGCACAGGAGGAGGTGGCGAGCTAAATGAAACGTCCCACAGTGAATTTCATGCTCCTCTGGGACTACAGTTGCAGCCACAGATGGGAGCATGGATCCCACTGAGGATCACTTTTTGTCTCGCATTTGTCAGCTTTTGTTTGCCGGCGCAGGCAGCTTCTACCGCAGAAGAAGAAGAAGAATGCCATCGTTTTATTCAAACATCATCAAAAGCTGACTTGTGTAAGTGCCCGGCTGCTGCCTGTGAGACTGCCATACGTTCATTTGGCTGAAGAAAAAGTGCGTGTGCAGCAGCTGCTGTGGTTCCTCCTGGCTTCAAAAGAAGCGACTGCAGTGTTACTAATGAAAGCCTCTTACATGGGCGCTTCCCGTTCGCTGGAGGAACGATATCAAGAACAGCGCTGTTACTTGCCAATGGGGATGTCAGTGTAGGGACAGAGAAAATTTGAGTCACAATCCTGTCTGTGGAGCAGTTTATTTTCCAAATATACACAATAAAGTGCTTTGTTGTGATATCCCAAAGGACAAAGATATTGAACAGAGAAATGTTAATTGTTTGGTTAAGATTCTTCTGCTCCTACAGTATGCCTCAGAGAGCAACAGTGGATGAGGTTTGTATTACCAATAGTGTGCAGGTTGAGCTGTGAATGTTGATTTCTGTTATCCTAATTAGAGCACCTGCACTGCTCCCATTGGGCGGTCCCCACTGTGCCCTGACAAATCAAACACAGAGGGGAGAAGAAGAAGAAGAAGACATTTGTTTGTAATATTTGTCATCATATCAAGTTGTGATTTCTTGGGTTCATCTATTTGTGGAGCTCCTCCTCCCTGTCAGCCTCTGGTTTAAAAAAACATCTGATGGGGTGGATAGACCTATCATGCATTAGTCACATTTGCATGAAAGAGACAGCATGTTTTCTCCTCATTTCACCCATGAGATTCTGAAGAACCCTCCTCCAAATGACTCTTTTCACTTGGATTTCTTTCTAGCCTGACTAATCTAGCCCGGGTGGATTTACAGTTGCTAATCCATGAAAAGAGCAGCAGTCCAGTATCATTAGGTGGAATGGATAGGGTGTTTCTCTTCCTCTATTACAGATACATCTGTAGAAATTACATGAGGACAATTCAATCTGTGAAAGCATGACTGAGTAAATGAACAGACTCTTTGCAAAGTGCAGCTGTAATCTGAGATATTTGATTTTCTGTGAAAGTGACGAGTAATTTAACAAGTAATTTTACAAGATGAGCTTATGTTTCAGGATCAGCTGCGTTGTGTGTAAAGAGGATGATGGACAGGTTAATGTATCCAGCAGCCCTTACAAAGGAAATAACACATTCTTTCTCTTACAGATGAAAAGCTAAATTAATAAGCAATAAAACAGACCCTTGTTCAACACATTCAGGATTTTTGCTGCTACGGCCTTACGTACTTTTTCCCATTCTACACTCGGATGGTCGAAGGAGGATGTCTTTAAAGAAATAGACGCAAAAAATATCTTTTGAAATTTAGGGGAAATTTAATGTGAATCCTGTAATTGCCACTTTGGCAATTACAGGATTATTACAGGATTGGCAAAAGTTACAAAGTCTCACTGTAACGCAAAAAGCAGAAGCAAAAAGGGTCAGTCACTCGTTCAGTCATTTACTGTTCTCTTTATCAGTGGTTCCCAACCTTTATGGTTTGTGACCCCTCATCACAGGTTGTGGCTTTGGTGAGAGCTGCTCACAAGTAAATGACTATATGAGCAGCTCAACCAAAGAGTGATTTCTCCTTCTAATATAGTTTAATTTGAAGGATTTTTATAGGCTGAAGATGTTAAGATATTCAGTAGAAAAGTAAGTTTCTTTATAATAGACACTCAACAGTTCACTCTGTAGTGATAGGTGGCATAGACGTGGTACATTGCATTGTCGGACTGTTACCAGAAAGTACTTTTTTCTTTCTATTGAGAGAATTTTTGAGTGTAAATTTCATCCTCAGAATTTGGGTAACATGGTGGACAGTAAATATAATGCATTATATAGTAAATAGGAGAGTAATTACAGCCACAGCCATTTCCTCACTTCCCATAGTGGAATCTACCCATGCAGATAGTTTTGGTTTTATTTGTCCAAGTTTAGACATATCTGTCTCTGACACTCCAATACAATGGAGGTGGATGGATGTTTATTTGGTGCTCACAGCATAGAAACATTCTGAATCGCGGTTTATCCATGCAGGTACTGCAGTGTCTCCGTCTGTACTGCAGGTTGCCAGATGCGGTCAGTGAGCACAGGTCTTGGTGTTATCTCTGTATGTGTAATGACGGCACCAAAACAGGCAACCTCACTGGGATAACAGGACTCTGTGATGCTGCACACTGTCACTGCACCAAACACTGTCTACCAAGAAACAGTCGCTTTTACATTTCTGTTTGTGTACAGATTAAAAATGAGATACAACGTGTTAATTAGTGAGCTTTGTGTTGGAAGATGTATTTTTGAACTTCGGACAGAGCCAGGTTAGCTCTTTCCCCTTGCTTTCAGTCTTTATGCTAAGCGAGGCTAACTGTGTCCTGACTTAACCTTACTGACCTTAACATACTGACAGACATGAGATTCATCTTGATCTTCTCATCTCACACAAATAAGCATATTTCCCAAAATGCTGAACTATTTCTTTGACGGCTGCAGCAGTTTTTAAATGAAAAGTAAGAATAATATATATATGTCTGTATATATATATATTGATGTTTATAATATATATATTATTTTTATGTCTTTTAATGCCTTTATTAAACAGTAGACAGTATGAATATGAGAGGAAATTAAGCTACGAAGGTTCCCGGTCAGATGAACCGGGGGCGTTGCAGCTCATGGTCAGCACCTTACCTCCAGGCTAACAGGGCCCTACAAGGGCAGCAGCAGTTTTATTCCCCCATATTCCTGCAGCATTCTATAATATTTACATCCTTCATCAGAAGACAAAATTTTACATTACTCATCTGCACTGTTTTTTTTTTAAATATAAATGTCCAGTGCTGTGAGCACCACAAACAAAAATCCATTCACCTCCATTGCATTGTGAAAGCAGAAATCTCAAAGATACATACCTCTAAACCTGGACACATGAAACCAAGATCCCTAGCTCTCAAGGGGCCCTGAAAGCTCCAGGTTCACCATGTGCAAGCCGGTTTCTGGAGATGTGACCAGGTGCTAATCAATCACAGTATCAGCAGAAATGAAAAGGACCTTAAGGTGATGATTATTACCTAATCCTGTGACCCTGTCAAGTGGGCCCTGCTATATGAATTGCTGTTTGATTTCTGAGTAAATTATGATGACGCTGCCATGTGTCGTCCTCTGTGTGCACTATACATAATGAGCACTTGAAGGAGACTGGGTTCACATGCAATGCACAGAGAGCCGGAGGAACAGGGGGGCCTGCAGCTCATTTTTCCCCCAGGCATCCCTAATGGTGTAATCCAGCCCTGCCTGCGGGAACTGGCCCTTTATTTCTTTATTCGTACTTTCATTTTTTTTTGCTACAAACACAAAGTTCCATTACATTAGCATAGAGCAGTAAAGACAGGAGGGAGAGCTCACACATCTTAAAAAGTACCTGCAAAAACCCAGGAAACTGCCTCCACCAGTGATATATTACCCTATTGCCTAATTTCAGGCTTCAGACTTAATATGCCTGAGCATCTGCTGGTACACATCAAACTAAAAGTCCCCAATAGCGACATCCTTTATTTGGTATATAAATGATCATTATGTAGCCTACAAGTGTAACTTTCTTAATTAGAGACATTATGAAATTTCATCCACAGGGAGAAATGAAAGTGCATATACACAGTGACTCAAATGATTAGACTGATAAAAAATTCAATAGCTAACAAAATACCTTTATGTCACATTGTAAATGCATTTTGATTATGTGTTTTGTTTTCACTTTGACAATAATTCCATTTTAGAGAGTAAGACGTGGTGTTAAATGTAGCCATTGGGGTTTAGTGAAGCACTCAGAAAAACAGAACTGTGAAACTATCAATATGCTTGTTCTGCAGGATGTGTGTTCCTATAAATAGGCTTTTTTGCATTTTAACTTGGACTTATAGTGTTTGCTCCTCAGTGACGCTGATACACAACTGTTGTCGTGTTCATGTGGAGACTGTAAGGTCAGGGGGAAAACACTGGCTGGCGCTCTCTTGCTTCATGCCCCATTTGAAAACAGCCCACACAGTAGTGCTACAAGGGCCAACAGGAATTATCAAGTGGAGCATTGCTATGACGCATTCATGGGTCTCATCTGATAATCAGTGACATGGAATAATTCGCTGATGCTGTCAGCTCAAAATAGCAAAAGGAAATCTTCTGGCAAAACCACACGCAGGACATTTCATCTGTGCCTGATTGTCCCGCCTGAACACACACAAATGTCACTTCTCCAGCATCAATCTGTAGCACACATCTTGAAGCACAGAAAACATTCTGCCATATCCTGTATTTCAGGGAACATACACAGCTATATCCCTCCTCCGGACAGACTTTTTTGTGCCACTGCTGTGTGCTCCCAGTGCAGTTCAGCTCACAATGGCTTGTGGCTGTGGCCGCCTGTGACACAGCTGCAGAGAGCTGAGACAGAGCAAAATCACAGACCCATCATGCTCCATAAGCACAGCTGGTCCAGGCTTTTTTTTCTCAGCAGGTTTTTTTGGTGTTATGTCCACTGAGGCAACATGTCAGCAGGAGCTCAGGCATTGCTGAGTCTGGCACGTGATATGTGGCATATGGTGTGAGTAAGAGTAGGGAGGACACTCTGCTGACAGCTGGAACTGGGCACGAGTTAATATCCCCCCTTCCAGGTAGCAGCTTTGCTGTGCCACTAGTTATGTAAGGCTGGCACCCTTACTACCGCTCAAATCAACAATACTATAGCAGTCAATGTGACTTTAGTACACAAATGACAGAAGGGTGTGTGAATTTGTTTTGCTATTCATGATAAGGGTGGTAGGATACCCTTCCATATCCCTGTAAATCCCAAACCAGCCTTAAATGTAATCAGCTAAACAACACGTACCAACAAATCTGAGAATACTGTGTTCTACTCAGTTCTCATATGAAATGATTGGAGTTATTAGTCATGGCTTAGTAGGATACCCCATTTGTTATTTTAGGAGTGTGTGTGACAAGATGAGCTGATCACAGGGACACAGATCGTAACAGTGGCTGCATCAGAACTGACATCATATTTCTATTAGAATCAAAAAACATCTTTGCATGTCTCATTTTCGTTGGTTAATATTTTTCATCAGAGACAAATAACAGAAACATGCCAACAAGCCATAACCGATATTTTGTATAATAACAAAATATCAAAAGACAATGTGACAGTGTGATAGGGGTCGCTCATAGTGATGAAGCTACAGAGAATTATCACCTGAATCAGCAGCTTCCCTCGGCTTTACGGAGCTTTATGGAGTTTCAGCACATTGTTTAGCTGTCCGGCCCCTCAACTTTACTGTTTTGGTTCACTCTCACCATTCTCACTGCATCGTTTTTGGTCACAGACACAGTTAGAGTCAAGCTGGTGAACATAGTGGAGCATTTAGCAGCTAAAGAGTCCGATATTCTTCTCAGGAGTTGGTGGAGACTAGAATCAGAAAGTGAATATTACACTTACATTTGCCAGGTGGCCAGAAACATGTGCAGATATTGTTGAAGGAAATGGTTTTAAAAAAGGTTGGTACTGGACATTAAAAAGTATTGTCATTGAATGTTATTTGATTTTGCAGAATTGTCCAATATCAACTTTCTGTCAGGCGATATTGTTGGCAAACTCACTTACCTCTTTTGATTTGAGACCTACCTGGTTCTAATATGTGAAATCATTGAAATTAAAATATTTGTCCACTTTCCACATTAGTATGACATTTATCTTTGCATGTAACAGTAGGACATACAGTACTGTACTTTGGGATCTTCATGTTCTTTAAGTCTTGGTTCCAAATCTGCACTATAATGTAACTTAAAAATCAAAGTCAGATAGTCAATGTGCCTGAAATAGTCTATATATACAGTGCAGTTATTTCTCTATAAGAATGCAAACTCTAATCTGTTTGATATTTATCTGCAGGTCCAGCCGTCCCTGTTGGAGTAGATGTTCAGGTGGAGAGCTTGGACAGTATATCAGAGGTGGACATGGTTAGTGGCTTGCATATGTTAAATGCCATACACAGTAAGGTTATTGGAAAAATGGATTACAAGTAATGTAGTAGCTGTAATCTGACTGCAAAAAGAACTGAGATCAGCTGCAGATACTGAAAATATCTAATTAGAATAGATTCAGTTTGGGCATAAAAATAGAGGATTACTTGGATTATTCTGTCTTTCTAGTTTAATATTCAATCAGGTTTGAAAGCAAAGACCAACACAAACTGAAAGTAATAAGATTATGGAAGAAGTAGAAATAAAACGTCATTATTAATGCTCCTATCCTGTGGATTATGTTACTGGTGGCGAATATAATAATTTAAATTGTGACAGATTCAGTTTGCAGTGGTGGAAGTCGCTAACATTCTTCATTAACAGCATGAGAATGGACACATGAGTACCACAGTGACAAAAACTGTGGTAACACTTGTCAACTTTTTTCGTTGGACACCCCAGATCAGAGCCCAAATTTAGTTTAAAGTAATCAGTTGTCAGAGCTGATATCAGTGTTCTGCCTCTGGCATTAGAGGGATTCTGTACTTTGAAATGACAGATGAATGTATCCTTTTAGTTATAGTCACTGTTGTTTTCCATTGGATAATCAGAATCAGATTATGAAAGCTCAGTGGTAGGAATTGTTTATTTTGCTCAAAGTCAATGCACGTTGAGTAATGTAATTAAATCAACCTTCTGTTCTGGAACCATAAATTGGATCCAAAACTGTCATCCTGGTGTTGTGTAAGCTCCTGTTTGCAAGGACGACCAAGGATTACATTTAATTTAGATCCCAGAGTAGCGTATTTAATTGTTTTGGAACAGAGGGGGGAAAAATGACTGATTCCAGATGACGGCCACTCTAAATGACATTATGTCATATCACAAAGCCGCAGGACGCTTAACGGTTACACAGCAAATTATCTCTTACTGTTTCATTTAGAAGTAGGCAGGTTTAGCAAAAACATGATTTTAAAGGATGTTATCCTATATTTTTCTCACTGGAAACAAATCTCATGAAAAGACCCAAACCAACAGTGTGTAAGCCTGTCTCTCAATACTTTCTGACTTCACCCTGTCTGTGGCTCTCAGCCCCAAGCTCATTGGTTCCTACTGAAGACATAAATCTTTAAAAACAGCTCACGAACATATAGTTTCAATTTTTTTAAAAATGCAGTAAAATAACTAGTGTTTAGTAAACATTACTGAAACAGGAGGAAATTACATGTGCATTTCTTGGCAGGAGTGTGATAGTGGGGGAAAATAGTCAAACTATCACTGGCTCCAACATGGGGAGGGCCCTTCAGAATGATCATTTTTTGATGAATAAATAGTTCATAAAGTTAATAAATAGTACAGACTGTTTTTTTTTTTGTTTGTTTCTAAAACAATTTTGGAACCTCTGATTAATCAAGGATTTATGACAAGGTGATCTTAACTAACTAAACTAGAATGTTAACTTAAGCAATCATTAGTAGCGGTTTACACTGAGAGGAGATTTGCAACATTAACATCAGGTAGACTGTTGTATCATACAATTTTAAGAGGTTAATTTCAACTAAATGATGACGGATTTTTCTACCTTTGTCTAATGCCCAATGCATAGTAAAGACCTAAAAAAACATGGAGGAAGTAATGTTCCATAACATTACCCGTCCAAGCAAACTTCATCACAAAAATACCACACAGTGATTGTACAATGTGCTGAGACACTAGGGTTGAAATGTGCTGAGATTTCAGAATGTGCAGACTAAAGCACATACAGTATCACAGATTGGTTTGAGTTATACAAATGTTCATTAGTGATAATCCTTATATCATTACAGATACTGTACATGTGATGTAATGAGAAGGAAAATAAAGAAGAAAATGAGTCATTATATTTAGTTACACACAATATTTATCTAAATTGTGCGTGTTATTAGTTAATATTAGACACCAGAGTGTGTTTTATTGCTTATGAATTCAATGTAGTATTTTGTGGCAATATGTGATCATGCAAAATGTTGCATAATTGTAACACAAGTAGAGAAGAGTCATAAAGACATAAAACGGACTCAGTAATGTCTGCTACACAGCAATGTCTATGTAAAGTTTGCTAACACTAGCTAACATTAGCCACCATAACCTACTGGGTAGGCCGCGGCAACAAAACCCTCGAGTATAGCCTGCAGTGATTTAAGCAAGGGTGCATTTTGTTGCTAATAAATTCCACTTTTCATTTGTAAGAGACAGAACGTGTTATTTCTTCTTTCAGATATATGTTCAAGGATGCAGACTTTAGATCACAACATTTGAAAACATCTCTCATCAGTAAACGTACAACACATTACAGTTATTACTCATTGGAGACATTCAGACATGCCCCTAGACTCATCTTATGCAACATGAAAGGTACTTTTATGGTGGGCGCCAAGAGTACAATGTGTTGCTACAGCCATTATTCCAAACTGATCTGGTCTTATGTAATGCCATGAGGAGAATGGGATAGAGGATGATCTGCTGTGTCAGGGGGGAGTAGTGCAGCACCACTCTTGCCTGCATAGCAACAGGAGGAAGGAGGCGACAAGACAAAGGTAATCTAGGACTAATGGAAGCTGTGGACTGTGCTTAGTTAACATATGTTGAGCACTTCTCTTGACCATGTATGTTTAGTCATAAAGAATCCATATAATCCAGCAGCCACAGGCTGTGGCAGTGTAATCCCAAAGGACTTCAATAAATCAGAGGCAGCAAGCAAGTAGTCCTCATAGTGAGACTTAATCCAGAGGCTGATTCTGTTTCTATCACTCCTCCCCCACTCCGCCAGGACTTCACCATGACCCTGTATCTGAGGCACTACTGGAAGGACGAGAGGCTGGCCTTCCCAAGCTCCACCAACAAGAGCATGACCTTCGACGGGCGCCTGGTGAAGAAAATCTGGGTGCCTGATGTGTTCTTCGTCCACTCCAAGAGGTCTTTCATCCATGACACCACCACTGACAACATTATGCTACGGGTCTTCCCTGATGGTCACGTCCTGTACAGCCTGAGGTGAGGACAGCTTCCCCCACCCACAGATATCTGCCTTCACTGGGTTTTTGCCCACCAACCAAATGAGCCTTGGCAGGCCTCGGTGCAGCATGCATAGAGCTGGTGATGTTTACACTTTGCTTTTAACTCCCCAGGGTTACAGTTACTGCAGCATGCAACATGGATTTCAGTCGTTTCCCTTTGGATTCGCAGACATGCACACTGGAGCTGGAGAGCTGTAAGTATTCATATGCCCTGACACTCCACTCTATTGCTAAGAAGACTGTGGAAATAATGTGCCACTAATTGTTAAAGGACTTTTGCATGTTGCCTCAAGCACCACACTGACTAAAACCCTGAATTGTTATTTATTACTATTTTATTACTATATACTGTTATTTATCAGTAAGAGGTTGCTGCAGAACAACAGTGGGTGTTAATTGCATCATGTTTTCACGTCAGTGGGTATTACTCCATGACATCATCTTTTACTACATCTCTTACTTAACAGAAACAGTTTTTATTCACTAATTATTTCCAGTCGCTTCTATTTTGCAGTTTTTCTGTCGCTGTTAAGCTATCGTCAATGAATTGACACTTCCTGCACAGGTATTTGACATCGAAAGCCTTACAGCCCATCTAAAAGGCATTACGCCTCCCATTTCTGGAAGGCTTTTAATGAATAAAAAACTCTTCCAATGAACCTGTCACCTGTCATTCACGTGTGCAGAGATTTTTCAATTTTTTGAGGACATCAGGCTTTTAATTTGAAACATTTTGAGGGAGGATTGAGTTTTATTGACGGCAACATAACAGCACTCGTGAAACAGCAAATGAGACTGACTGGTTGGAATGAATGATAATGACCTGAATGAATGGATGAATGAAAACAGTACTTGGGTTAAAAAGAGAAAGTGAGAGCAAAAATGGTGATGTGATATGACATGTTGAAATATATATAAATATACATATATATATATATATATTTATATATATGTATGAAGGTAGGAATGCAAACATATACATACAGACTAAAAACATATCTTTTTTCACAAGCTTTTAGTTTTAGGTTTAAAGTGTGTGGTCAACTGGTAAAACTTAGTTGACTTATTTTAGAACCATTATTATTATTATTATTATTATTATTATTATTATTATTATCTTTTTAATAATAATAATGATAATACCTTCTTATCTTATTCTATTTTTATTGTAATACCTGTTCATCATAGATGTTTTTATCTAACCTTATATGTAATACCTTCTTATCTTATATGTTCTTATCTTATATGTTTTTGTCATGTATGATCTTTGCTTATTTTATTTGCTTTTTATTCTGATGCATTTTTTTATTGTATTTTTTTTTTTT
>NTHP01000273.1:26299-77529 GCA_003416845.1 Oplegnathus fasciatus
TTTTTTTTTTTATTGTCGTATGAAATGCGCTATATAAATAAACTTGATTGATTGATTGAGTAGATACTCATATACAGCATACACGTACATGCATATTTGAAGTAATGTTTTTCAGTCTTAACAGAGAGCCAGCTACTGCTGCTGATAGTGAAACTAGTGCAATAGTTTCATACAGTTTCTACATTGATGCTTTCTGTCCTTCAGATGCTTACACAGACGAAGACCTGATGCTGTATTGGAAAAGCGGTGATGAGTCCCTGAGCACTGATGACAGGATTTCTTTGTCTCAGTTCCTCATCCAGAAGTTTCACACTACCTCCAGACTGGCTTTCTACAGCAGCACAGGTAGACAAATGCTGAGGGGCATTTTGCATAGATATTTTCTATAAGGCTGCATTACCCACTGGCCAAAAATGGTGACTGCTCTCAGGGACCCCAAAGGCCCCAGGTTCACTGTGTGATTAGTATGGAGTAATTTGATTAATTGATTAATATGAACTGAAATGAAAAGGGCCTTAATGTGACTCCTGCATTTGTATCTAATCTTGAGGCCCTGTATTGCAGAGGGGCGCTGTGTCAAAATCTGCTTTTAATTCAGCTGAGATTATGCTTACATGGTGCATATTCTTAAATAAATCCACGTTTTCTCAGTGTATAACCAACCTAAGTTGGAGAACACATGGGGAATCAGTAGCCCTGAGGCCTGCAGACAGGTTAATCAGGCCCTGATGTAGCGAAGTCAGATGTAATCAAATTGACTAAGTTGAACCTCAGTGAGGCAAGCTAAAGAACCACAAGGCAAGACAGGCAAGGAAAGTTCATTTATATAGTATATTTTATACACAAAGGCAATCCAAAGTGCTTCACATAATGCATTAAAACAAATAAGAAATTAAAGATATTAAAAAAGAGAGATATATCAACACATAAATAGAAGGTATCTCAGGATGTAAAAGCGTGGTGGATACTGCTGAGTGCATAAACATTTCTAACCTAGATGTAGTTGGGGCAAGTCTTCTATTTTTTTTTTTCAAGTGGTCTTGACTACTGCCTCAGTGCAGAGACCCGAGAATTGGTGCAGTATCTTCACTTTTCTCCTTCTGCGTAAGGACCGCAGCGCACCATTTTGAAGTCGTTTTAAGATCATCAAGGGTTTGAAATTGTTGCCATGGCCAACTTCTGCCCCCCTTAAGACTGTCACTGTCAGAAAGTCAAACAAATTCAACAAGTAAACATTTCAAAACAGAAAATAGCCCTAATCCTAAACTACATAGTAGAATTCATGTTTTTCTGTTTAACAATATTGGTAGTGCTTCCGCTGCCTGAGTGACAAGGTAACATTACTGTCAAAGCAGTTGCATTTACAAATTCAGCAAACAGTCTTCATCCATCTGTGGTGTTGAATCCAAAATGCTTCCACACATTACTTCTCAGATGGTTTGGTTACATGATTATTCATTCAGCGAAGCCTGCTAGTTTTCTCCATTTTGAGTCAGTAACAACAGGAGGCCAATTTCACTGTAGACATGTTGACATATCACAGTAAAAAAAGCCTAGCCCTGAATTTCATTTAGCTGCTTCAGTTTTAGGATCCTGGTATTGTGTATGGCTTACTGGGATACTTGAATAGAGCGGAGCCATCATTAATGTCATTAGCAACACCTGTGCTTTCTCTACTATGACAAGTCAAAACGTCTGCTGTGAAAAGGGCCTGTAGCTGAGTTTGTTGATAAGATCAATGTTCCAATGAATTGATCCAGATCCATTGAATTCAAGTGACAGCCCTATCCCCCACCCCAATATAATGGAATTAAATTACTTTTAGACTAAATAATTACATTTGAAGTCAGTAGCAACCTGTCTTTACAGAAACAATGTTCTCGTTACTCTCTCTGGTTACGTCTCAGTGGATGTCTGCACACCACCTAAAGCTCAATCTCGACAAGACCGAGCTGCTCTTCCTTTCAGGGAAGGCATTTCCCATCCATGACCTCTCCATTAACATTGAGAACTCTGCAGTGTTCCCGGCTCGGACTGCAAGTAACCTGGGTGTGACGCTGGAGGACCAGCTGTCCTTCGCTGCCAAGAACACACTCCTGCAGATTCATTCTCTACAACATCAGGAGGATACGTCCGTTCCTCACCCAGAAGGCGGTGCAGGTTCTGGTCCAGGCTGTCATCTCGCACCTAGACTACTGCAACTTGGTCCTGGCTGGTGTGCCTGCATGTGCCATCCGACCTCTGCAGCTCATCCAGAATGCAGCAGCCCAATTTCAACTTACCCAAGTTCTCCCACACTACACCGCTCCTCTGCTCCCTGCACTGGCTACCAGTGGCTGCTCGAATCCGATTCAAGTCACTGGTACCATGCTGCAAATAGCTCAGCCCCTCATCCTGGACATGGTCAAACCTTACACCTAAGCCCGTCCACTACGCTCTTCGAGGGGGGGCTCAATAAAATCATAACTGTTTGCTGTCCTGGCTCCACAAAGGTGGAACGAGCTCCCCACTGACATCAGGACAGCAGAAACTCTACACATCTTCCGTCGCAGACTGAAAACTCATCTGTTCAGATGGCACCTTGGCCCATGAAAATAAAAGATAAAAAACCCCAAAAACCTCTCTGTCTCTTATTTGTTTCTAAATGTGGTACTTGAAACATTATGAAGCAGTTAAGCTTTTTTTGATTGTTTGATTCTTGCAATTTTGGGGTTGTAGACACATGGTTGAATTCTATCAAAGACAGAAAATAATGTTACTGAATGTAGGAAATAGTAAGGTAGGAAATCTGAAAATAATTGTTTGGCTTTGCACACTGAGGTTTTACTCAACCAAGGACATTAGCACTGTATCCAGAGAAAAGCTCTTCCTCTGAGAAATGTTTTTGTAACTCAGGAACGGGTGTGAAAAACACACCATTGGGCTATGTTAATATATGTCATACATTGCCTTCACATGTTAGTCTGCCATTTTCTACCTTGCTGTGCACTGCTGTCATAGATTTTGTCATCGAAAGCAATTATCTCTTTTCTATTCAGCTGTTGTTTTGTTTGTTCATTGGTTTATTTGGTTTGGTTTTATATGTCCCTCCAGATTTCTATCATCCCTGTGCAAATTAGTTGTTCATTTAACCTGGTGTTTGTGTTTATCATGGCATCATTCTTCTGTTTTACCTCTGACACATAAAACAATTTGCCAACATCCACTGTATTTTACTTCTTCCCTGTCCCCAGGCTGGTACAACCGTCTGTACATCAACTTCACTCTGCGGCGTCACATCTTCTTTTTCCTGCTGCAGACCTACTTCCCTGCCACTCTGATGGTCATGCTGTCCTGGGTGTCCTTCTGGATCGACCGCAGGGCAGTCCCTGCCAGAGTCTCATTAGGTAAGAAGATATGTAAAACAATGACCATCCTGCCTGTTCAAATTTAATGTGTGTCCAAAGCACATCACAGTGACCTGAGAGAATAACCCAGTTAGCACAGGAGGGGAATCAAACTGTTAAAGGAAAGTTCAACATTTTGATAAATTTGCTTCTTTGCTTTCTCTCTGTGAGCGAGATGAGAAAATCAATATCAATCTCATGTCTGCGTTATGTATGTATGTATGTATGAAGGTGGAATCAGGACATGGCTAGCCTAGTTTAGCATCAAGACTGGAAGCAGGGGGAAACAGCTAGGCTAGCTCTGTCTAAAAGAAAATAAAAAAAAACATCTACCAACACCGCTAAAGCTCACTAAAGAACACATTGACTCTCACTTGTTTAATCGGTACACAAACAGAAATGTAAAACGACAATTTGTGGTTTTAGGGGGAGATCAATGTTGCCAACTTAGCGACTTTCTCACTAGATTTGACTTTCAAGACCCCTATAGTGAGTTTTTGGGCAGAACTTCTCTCTCTTGAAGAGAGTTGCTAATATTTCTCATTCAATGTGGCCTCGTGTGTGTGTACCTCTCTGGACTGACTGGGTTCTGTGAGTGGAGGAGAGCAGCAGCATGGTCGACCAATCATCAGCCAGACAGAAATGTGAATGAGCTGTGAATGTGCTTACCTAACCACAAATCACTGATCCTCAGTGTTTGTCTGGGGAACTCCTCCTTTGTTTTTGTTCTAAATAATTTAACTCAACTATTTGAGTTTTCTCAAAATACACAGTTTCCAAGAGCGAGTCTATTCCAGTGTCTGGATCCTCTCTAGTCATGTTACTAATTTTGAAATTAGATGGTAGATTCAGATACACATTGCTGAGATGATAACAGCTTGAAAAATATTAGTAGCTAATGATAAAGATAGTTAGAGTCAGTTAAGTTTAGATAGACTTTTTTGACTTTTGTATACAGTATGTAAATTACATTGTGACATCACAGATATGCAAATTAGCATATGAAGTAATCTTGCATCACCAAGCAACTTTTCAAGCAGGCTTTAGCTACTTTTCATTGAAAATAATTGCCAATTGGAGCTATTTCCTGGTGAACAACAGCTGGGTGCAGTGGCTATGTGCAGCATACTGAAGTCTTGTTGCCACAGCTGGAGACTCGGCACTGAAGTCCTGGGTGGATGAATACTGTTGTTGGCGAAGAAATAGTTCCCGCACGTAACTCCTCCCAAATCCACAAATCCACAATGTTTACATTTCTGTCTGTTCTGTCTGTTTGATTAGATTAGATTGGATTAGATTAGAGATCTTTGTTAATCCCCAATGGAGAAACTCATTTGCCACCAAATCAACTCATACAAACAACAAACAATACAGACATTGCATTCACAGTACACAACAAGTAAATTAATTACACCATAAAAGGAAAAGCCATTTGAGACATGAGTAACAGCTGACAGGTGCTATGGATCTAGATGCAGTCACAGTACACAACAAAATAAATAACACCATAAAAAGCCATTTCAGATATAATAAACAGCTGAAAGGTGCTATGGATCTAGACCACATCTAAAACTGCCCATTAAAAAATCTGACCACTGAGTCTTCAGTAGAACACTGAGGCATCACTAGTCGCTCACTGAATGAGCTTCTGAGTCCGTTAAAACCTCTGTGTAATGGATGGCCTTCAAAATACAGAACTGTTTGTAGTTTGGCACTTGTTCTGTTTTCTACAGTGACTGAGCCAGCCTTTCTGATCATCTTATTGATCCTGTTTTTATCATCTGTAGTGATGCTGCCCCTCCCAGCAGAGCACAGCATAAAAGAGGACACTAGCTAAGATTCCCTGATAAAAAACATGAGGAAGCTTCTTGCTGATATCAAAGAATCTAAGCTCCTCAAGAAGAATAGCCTTGGCTGAGCCTGATTATGGATTAAACAAATAAGATACAACATGTCAAGTACTCAGCTTTAGTATTTTTGAACTTTGGACAGAGCCAGGCTGTTTTCTCTTGCTTTTTTATGCTAAGCTAGGCTAAGCACTTCCCAATTCCAGCTCTGTACTTAACACAAAAACATGAGATTGGTTTTGATCCTTTTGTATCACCCTCAGAAAGAAAGCCTATAATCGTATTTCCTAAATTGATGAACTTTTCCGTTAACCCTGGCAGTGTATAGATGGCCAAAAATGGTAAAGTGGCAGCATTAAAGTTGCTATGTGTAGCACTGTTCATCAATAAATCACCACATTGATTTTGAGATAGTGGTATAATTACTTTGACATCCGCTCCTCCACTCCCTGCACTGGCTACCAGTGGCTGCTTAAATCCGATTCAAGACCCTGGTACTTGCCTACCAGGCTCAGGCTGATCCTACATGCACGGCATGGGCAAACCTTACAACCCAGCCCGTCCACTACGCTCTGCTACTGCCAAACGGCTTGGTACTCCCTCACTGCGAGGGGGGCCCAGCTACCACTCAACAAAATCACATCATGTTTGCTGTCCTTGCTCCACAATGGTGGAACGAGCTCCTCATTGACATCAGCACAGCAGAAACTCTACACATCTTCCATCGCAGACTGTCCTACAAGTTTCAGAGATATCTCTGTACAGGACAGAGAGAGATAAAATGGATATATTCTTCTTCATGTTTACCAAAAATCCTTCTTGACTGCCATACTAACACAAGGTTGTATGTTCTCTGTGCTTAAGGTATAACCACAGTCCTAACCATGTCCACCATCATCACTGGAGTCAACGCCTCTATGCCCAGGGTCTCCTACATCAAAGCTGTGGATATTTACCTCTGGGTCAGTTTCGTCTTTGTCTTCCTGTCTGTGCTTGAATACGCTGCCGTCAATTACCTGACGACGGTGAGGGACGGTAAAGATCGCAAGCTCAGAGAAAAAGCCAGGGAACAGGTACAGAGATCTTTTCTGAAATGGCACACATCTACAAATGGTGCTTTCAACATTGTATTGAATCTTGACTCCTTTCCTCTCTTTTGGCCAGTCTCAGACACTCCCTTGCACCTGTGGCATGTCCCACGCCAGGACCATGATGCTGGACGGGACATACAGCGAGGCGGATGCCAACAGCCTGGCAGGGTACACAAGGGCCTCCATGGCGGCTGAGGATGCCTCGGAAAAACAGGAGCGAATGGTGGTGCATCTCTCCCTGGACAACGAGCCCACGGGGACCAAGAAGAAGGGCATCCGTGGCTTCCGGATCATCCAGAACACCCACACCATCGACACCTACTCTCGCATGATCTTCCCTGGCGCCTACATCCTGTTTAACCTGATCTACTGGTGTGTGTACTGCTGAGCGTGTGTGCGTTTTAGCCTAAACTGTAGCGGTGACAGAAAAAAACTGTGAAACCTTTTCATTGACCTTAGAAGAGAGATACAGTTGTTTCCATTCTGCATGCTCAGGTGGAGCAATGAGTTTGGCAGGATGGCTAAAGAATATCAGAGGCTTCTGATACTCCAACTCCAACTCCAACTCTGGCTCACATGTCACTGCTGGATTAGACCACTTATACAGCATCTCCTCCTTAACATAATTATATCACAGGCTCATATTTACCCCTATCATACTCCAACAACCTCATGGGGCTGGTTGCACAAGTTTTGCTCTTAGACTTGTCTAACACCAGTTGTACAAAAATAAAAAGAGACTAATTTTAAGCCACCATACCCCAAGGCTCTGGCAACAGTGTCACCGTTGACTCTGCAACTCTGCCTACTATCAATATGCCCACCCCAGAACAGGGGTTCTTTCTGTTATCTTTCTGTTTAATTATCTGTTGTTTTTCATCTGTGTATCTAGGTAGATAGCTAGCTAATGATGTTGGAAGATGATGTTCCCATTTTTAATCCTGCCTACAAAACGTAGGCGATTGTTGAGTGATCATTTCCCTAAACCCAGGGAAACGGCTGTCAGTGAGCACAACACCTGACGACTAAAAGAATTGGAGATGCAGGTGACAATTCACAGGTCTGGAGCAAAGCCACAGAGGATCTTCACAACAAGATGAAAAACACAAATCTTGGACATTTTATTACCTCATAAAGTTGGTTTTGGCTAATGTGTTAGCAATAGTTAGTAGTAGCCTATTTACACATCCAGCAAACATGGAGTAACATTAGCATTCAAAATATCTGGCTCTTTAGCTGCTAAAAGCTCCACTATGTTTACCAGCTATAGTCGCTAACTTTGTCTCTCTGTCGTTTGGATCTTGACATGGTTAATATAGAAAATATTGGCAGAGCTTTCAGATTGTCAAGAAAGCTTTGCATGAATGAGGAACTTATATGTCTATCTGAAGTTGTGCTGTTAGATTGGAGCCATAGTCAAATCTGTGTGCAGCCAGCCCCCTAGACTTCCCTAAATAACACTCTCTTCTCTGAAGCTCTCTATCTTCATGATCAAACTGTCAACATAATAAGAGCATATAATTTGGCTGCTATTGCCTCTGTAACCTTTGGAACTGATGGAGTCACATTACTGAATGTGTCCAGAGCAGATGGCTAATGAGGCAGTAAGTGAGCTAAATACCAGGCTTCCTTCCCTTAACAGCGCACTGACAGTGACAACATTTCAGTAAAGTAACAGTAAAGGCTGCTGCCCTGTATTACCCATGAACTACTGTTGGCGTTAACCAGACTGAATCAACCCATGAAGCCAGGACTAAACAGGTCTTACTACTTCATGGGTTTTAAGCACCATACACCACAGTTGAGCAAAGTCTTTATCTATTTATGTAGGCTTGTTCATTCACTGTGTTTTAATTTGATATGTATTTATTATTTTTTAGTGCAGCAATACATCCATGTGCCATTATACCTTAAGTTGGCAAAGATGCACGAAACAGGGCTTGTACAGAAACAGCTTGATGCATGCTGCATACGTGCAATACTGTATCTTTCTAGTTGTATAGTTCTTAGAAAGGACTTAAAAACATGGAAAGCTTTACCAGTGATGTAACCAACTTGAACCGCCTTAAGAGAACATTTTTTATACACCAACATGGTTTAATGGCTGTATATTTGTTTTTTCATTTGTTTGTTTGAGTACCATGAGTGACTGTATAGTTATATTGGGATTTTCTAAGCAGTATTCCATCCCTTTTAGTATTTAATCATGTGGGTAAATATTTAAGCTAGAAGCTATTCCTAGGCTGGCCATGCTGTAATGTGTGCAATTTCACACGTCACAAGTGCTGCAGTTTCATTCCACAATACTGGTTTACCATTCAGTATTCGTAAAGCAGATTCCACTGCTGTCAGTGCACACAACACCAGACCTATTCAGAACCAGGCTAGGCCAGCTGTATCCCCCTGCTTCCAGACTTTATGCCAAGCTAGGCTAACCACCTCTTGGCTCTAGCTCTGTACCTATTGCAGATATAAGAGTGGTATTGATCTTTTCATATCACTGAAAGAAAGCGAAAGAGGCGCATCTGGGAATATGTCAAACTGCTCTTTTAAAGCTAAGGTCTCAACCTGATTCTCAGTACGCAATAATGGCTTTAGCTTCAAAAAACTGAATGATTTTTATTTATTTATTTATTCTTTTTAATGGTGCATATCATTTTGGAATTAACTCTCATAACAGCAAGTCAGAAACCAACATCACTTCTACCTTCATCCTCAGAAAATGTTCAGAATGTAATGCTTTCATAGCAAATTTCATAAATAAAGTCTTTCTTTCACACTTTTAAATGAGTCTTGATTTACAGCTTTGAAGATTCAACATGTCCGACCACCAGAAATTGAGGATTTGAGGCCACAATGCTGTCAAGCTCCTCCACTCTGGTTTCTAATGACAGCAATGCATAAGAAGCAGCTTTACTGAAAACAGTCATAACTTCTAAGAATAATGTATCAGACACAATCTTCCTGTGTGACGCACATCCGTCTTTAATCCAGATTTTAGAGAGCACTCTGGGCACATCTAATCCCCAAATAAACAAATCACGTCAGATTTGTCTATGCTACCACTACTTAAAAACACAGTCCTGCAGTAAGGCAACTGATCCCACACTCTCATCTGTGTTGTTTATTAATGCATCTGCTGCTTTAAGGTAATACACTGACTCATGCTCAAATATGTCTGGCTATGGTTTATACCCAGTGGCAGATACTTGAGGACTTATTGTCCTAAAAGGATGTCTGTGCTGCGGCTTGTAGCAAATTGTGTCTGGGATAAATTGATAAACATTTACACAGATTTCTTTGAAAAGCCAGAAAGGAAACATGATATAAATAGTTTTACAAATCCCTGTGTGTGCAAAGCCGATGGCTCTGGGTAGTTTGGTTGGATTTGAACAGAAAAGGAAAAGGATCTGATCTGAACTGAGCATGACCCAGATCTAGGGTTTTTAGTCTGTTTTTTTTCTTTCATTTTTTAAATCATTGCTCAGTAGACATTAAATAATGTCTGGGTTACAGAGGCAACAACCCTTATTTGGTGTCCTGATGTAAACCTCATGTGGAATGTTAAGTCATGTTTGTGAAAATGACGACTGTCGACAGCTTCATGGAAGCCATCATGGCTTACATCACTGTCGCGCCACGACACCACTTGGAATATGTTTGTATTGTGTACGTGTATGATGTGGGTTAACTGTGCCTTTACCCATCTATGAGTATTCAATTCAATTCAGTTCAATTTTATTTATATAGCGCCAAATCACAACAAAAGTCATCTCATGACACTTTACATATAGTGCAGTACACGACTACTACAAGTGATATAGTAGTTGATGCTAAGAGTAAGATAACCAACAGCATTAAATAATTAGGGCCATTGATGGGCACAGAATGCTGTTTTTAGCAAAACTTAGGATGAGCACACCAGATCAGCAATGTTTCAGTTTGCCAATAGAGAGGAGTCTCTGGAAAACCAGTCCTCTCATTTCCTACACTGCTGATATGATGGAGGTCCCTCCCTGAACACTGCTACATAAAAAACACACCGGAAATCTTTTTTTACTTGTACATCTCATCCATTCAATTAATTGTTCACTGTAAAATAAGGACAAGTTTCCTAGTAATGGATGTTGACGTGGATGTTAATGGATGATAACATTCCCTCAAATGTTTTGGGCTATTCTATGGAGGCTAATTAACAACAAAAGTCAGCAAAGGTCTCAGGACAAAACTAATTTAAAGGAATAGTTCAGCATTTTCAGAAATACACTTGTTTGCTTCCTTTCTGAGAATGAGCAGTTCAGCATCAATCTCATGTCTGTGTGTTAAAGCTGCATTAACTGATTTTTTGGCCACTTCGGCACAGCAGGACAAGCTGTATCTGACACATTATCACCTTATAAAAATGATATGGTGACAGTTTCCTATTTACACATCCAGCACACTTAGACTAAAATTAGCAGTTATTTGCAGTCATGACTGTGTCCACCCGATGAATGTAAGTACAACATTCCTTTTAGCTCTGGGTTGGCCTCCACCCACTCCTAGCAGGCAGCAAAAGCAAAACAATGAGCTGAAAGAAGCTAAAAAGCTCTGGAGAGCCAAGGGGAAGTACAGAGTTGATGATAATTCTGTGGGTTCATCACTACAAGCAACACTTTTCACATTGCACATAGCCATTTTTCCATCCTAAAATACTGATTAGTGCAGCTTTAAGCACAGAGCTGGGTTGGGGAGCTTAGAGACTGAAAGCAGGAGGAAAGAACTAGCCTGGCTCTGTTTTGCTGTAAGTGAAGAAATACATCTACCAGCACCTTTAAAGCTAACTAATTAAAACATTGTATCTTATTTGTTTGATCTGTACACAAACAGAAATGTAAAAACAACAATTTGTGCTTTTAGGGGGAGTTACTGAATGTGCTGGAACTATTTCTGTGTAAACATCAGCTGGTCACAGAGTCTCGTCCTCACAGTGGGGTTGTCAGGTTTGGTACCATTGTGCCTGTGCAGGGACCAAACCCAAAACCTGTGCTCACTGACCGCATCTGGCGACCCATGCTTTAGTAAGAGATGCTGCATAGAAGCACTGAGTGGATGGATAAACTGTTGTTTGTCACGAAATAGTTCTAGCACGGAGCTCACCCTAAAATCTCAAGTTACCTGTTGGTTTTCGTCGTACCCAGGTACAGATTAAACACATGAGATATAAATATAAATATATATACATATATATATATAATATAGCTTTAGAGGTGTTGAAAGTTGTATTTTTGAACTTCACACAGAGCCAGGTAAGCTGTTTCCCCTGCTTCCAGTCTTTATGCTAAGCTAAGCTAACCATGTCCTGACTCCTGCTCTGTGCCGAACACACAGACATGAGGTTGATATCGCTCTTCTCATCTCACTCAGAAAAAAAGACAATTAGCGTATTTCCCCAAAGGCTGAACTATTCTTCTAAGCTGTAATCAATCTGCAAATACAAATGTATTTCCAAAGGGACCCTGAGAAGAGGCTTAGTAACAACTTTCGGTTAGCATGCTTCAAAAGGACACTCCCATACCCAGCTGTCAGGGTCAGATCTTTTTCTCCATCTTGTAGTCAAAGGAAGAAGCTAATGGACCACACTGGTAGCCTGACATTACTTAACAGAATGACACTTCAATTATGGGCAGAGTCCAAGAGTTTGCTTGGCTCTCAGCTGGAGTTCGTGTGTGAGAAATGCAAACTGCCAGAACTCAGAACAAGCAGCTGTGAAGACAGTGAACAAATCAAGCCCTGCTGCTCAAACTTAGTGAGACAGTTCCTCCCATGGCCTCAAAACTTTGATTATGTTCATGATTCTGTCCTCAGTTGCACTGAACACTTGTTCTGTGGTTACAAACCCATCCCTGCATGCTCTCGAGTGTGGACTTGCAGACTGATCACAACTTGATTTAGTTTTGTGCTTGCTCAGTAGGTTTTATGTCAATGAAATTCCCTGCTGTGCTTTCATCACTGTGGTAGGTTTCTGTAATTTGGTCATTAGTCATGTCACGGCCCACTATTTCAATAAGGAGAGACCAGCTGGAAGTGTATAACAATATTGATTGAGGTCATCAATAGAGATTGATGACCATTGTCGTCATGGTTACAGTCATACCACATGGTTACAGTCGGAGAACGGCCGCGATCATGGTAAAAAGAAACCAAAATTGACTGTTGGACACAGAAAACAAACAGCCAGCTCCCATGTTTAAGTCCAATGTTTTGTTGACCTCTCTGTCGGACAAGAGAAATGATTCCTGCGGCTGCTGGACGGCCTGCACTTGAACATAAACATATGTTGTTCAAGGGTTAATTTATTTGTCATTATACAACACAGGGATAGGCTGGAGGAAGATCAAGGAGAACATTCACATCTAACACCGGAGACCATCTTTGAACAGAGACAAGGGTTGCCATCTCCCCCATATACAACCACCTGTTATCATGTGACTGAAGTTCTATACTTGAGCAAACTGTATCCACTGATGAAGACCGTGACAGCTACATGAAAAACAACACAGATTATTGTATGTATAGCCCCTGTATGTGCCGAACCACACAACCATGAGCTAAAGATACACATGACATGAAACATGTGAACAGGAAGTTCTCTGACGGGTCAGAGGAGTGGCATTGCAAAGGACAAAGACTCAACTCAACTCCTTCTGATGAAGAGTGTTACGTGTTGTGTGGCACTCTGCTGACATCTGCTGGTTTTTCTGAGATACTTACATCCTACTGTGAAAGCTGTGTCCTATCTAAATACAGTAATTATGTGCAATAACTAACAACCCTGAAATTAGCATGTGATGTCTCTAATACTGTACACTGAAAGAATCATCTTGCAGATAAACAGCAGAGAGACAGAATTATTGTGATAGTGTCTTTTGAGGACATGGTAATATAACTTCAGCTCGGACACATTTTGAGATTCACAGCTGGAAGCCCTATTCAGATTCAATAACTGGAAAATGTTCAACAGAAATTCAGTGAGCTTGCAGTCAGTCACTAATTCACTTTCAGTAGAACAACTCAGAAAAAGTGTCACCTGAGCTCTGCTGTTTATGTCTTAATGTTCTCGTTTCCAAGTATTTTAGGCATTTGACAAAACAACCTCAACACAAGGTTGACTTGCACACTTTTTTCTGGAGCTTTTGACCGCATCTCGTGGACCTCATCAGCAGATTGAATTTGCTCAGTTGCCATAAAACTGTAGATGTAAATGGTCTGTTTAAAAAGAATGTTGTGACATCTGGAAAATGGAACATCTTTGAATGTAATAATTTAGATAAAATCAAATATTATCAATATCTTTACCAAACCTGTTTGATCATATACATCATTTATATAACCAGATGAAACTCTCATGTTCTATACCAGGGCCCCTTTGTTATTCCTTTATTTTTTCCTAAACAGCATTTGCTTGACATTCTACTTAATGATTTAAAAGCTGTACAAAAAGAACTCTAGTGTCAGAGAGAAAAGAAAGAGTGGAGCGTCATGGTCTACTGCAGAAATACATTTCTGTAACATTATGCAGACAGCTTGTGTTTGAGCGTGTCGATGTGTGACACACAAAGTTTAATGGGAAAAAGCTGCCACTCTGCATCAAGCATCCAATCATTTACTGTTGCATGTGCTGAAAACAGTAGTGAGGAGGGGATGCAGTGGAGTGATGCAATAAAAACAAACATCAGAGTATCTATCAGGGAAAAGGCTTCTGTAGCTACAATGTCAGATTATGAGTTATATTTTCAGATTGCATACTCTAAAAGATAATGGGAGCAGTGGCTAGAAAAATAATTTTGTGACTGAGAAGTTGCTAATTTAGATTCCAACGATTCAGAAAAATAAGTCAGTGAGTCAAATGTGTTGAGCCATGTACTGAGTAAATGAAGGGCAAAGACAAAAGATTTTAAAGAATTGGAAAGAATAAAGAGGAGCCATAATTGGGCTTGTCTGGTGGTCCTTTTGTATTTTTAATCTTCTACTTCATTACATGACTGGGAGCCATTTCTAAACTAGGAGGCTTCCATGTTCCATCACCACTGCATGGACAATTAGTGAAGTGAAATGTGTTAATGTACAGCTCACCAACCATCTATGGCAGAGGTGTCAGAGGTGAACATCTCCCAGTAATACGAACATGTTTTCAGAGTTAGATGCAATTAGGCTACAAGCTAAATCATTTCAGGATTTAGTTTATGTACATTTGGAGTTTCCTTAAGGACATAAAACCTGGATGATTTTCTGCTGTTAAACTCAGACAAAACTGAAGTTATTGTGCTTTGGCCCAAACATACAGAGGCACATTATCTAAAGATATTGTCACCCTAGATGGCATTGCCCTGGCCTCCAGCGCCACCGTAAGGAATCTTGGAGTAATCTTTGATCAGGATATGTCTTTTAACTCCCATATAAACAAATTTCAAGGACTGCCTTTTTTCATCAACATAACATTGTAAAAATTAGACACATCCTGTGTCAAAAAGATGCAGAAAAACTAGTCCATGCATTTGTTATTTCTGGGCTGGATTATTGCAATTCCTTATTATCAGGCTGCTCCAATAAGTCTCTAAAGACTCTCCAGCTGATCCAGAATGCTGCGGCACGTTTACTGACAAGAACTAGACAGAGACATCATATTTCTCCAGTATTAGCTTCTCTGCACTGGCTCCCTGTAAAATCTAGAATAGAATTTAACCCTTTCATGCATGAATTATTAAATCACAAAGTAATTTTTTTAATGTTTGTTTTCACTTTTAAACAAGTGAAAAATCATGCCAATAACTTCAAGGAACTCAATATGTGTCTGAAAAAAACATGTTTTTAAAACATTTACTAAGAATATATGGTATGAATACACATAACACTATTAAAGTGTAAATTATATCATAATGTCCAATAAAATATACAAAATAAGGCGGAATGTACACATAGGCCCAATACCCTTTGGCACGTAACATCTGCTGGAGTGGACAGATGTATTTTCAGCCACAGAAAAAAATAGAGAAAGAAAAAAAAGAGAAAAATATTATTAAAATCTGGATTAAAGTGTTTCTAACATCTTATATAGTCGAAAAATATATTTTTTTTACTTGTCTGGTTTTCTGAGAATAAAAGGATGTAACAGTTATTCCTGAGGTACTTGGTGCATCTCCTCTTCCCTCCGCTATTTTGAATTTATAATGCAATATCTCAAAACAACAAAGACATACAAAAATAATAATCAAATGGAAATGTAGACAACGCTCAGGGGGCCCACCACTTGGTAGTTGGAACATGGTCAAAATGGCTTCCAAATATCTGTCCACTGTAGTGGAGGTCATGCATGAAAGGGTTAAAACCCTTCTCCTCACCTATAAAGCCCTTAATGGTCAGGCACCATCATATCTGAAAGAGCTCATAGTTCCCTATTACCCCACTAGAACGCTGCGCTCTCAGAATGCAGGGTTACTTGTGGTTCCTAGAGTCTCTGATTCCTCTTCTGTGGAATCAGAGCCCAGTTTCAGTTCGGGGGGCAGACACCCTCTCCACATTTTTCTTTGCTGCTGTTGCCAAGTGCTTGCTCATGGTGGGAATTGTTGGGTCTCTGTAAATAATATTTTAAAGCTCTGCTATATATGTAAAGTGTCCTGACATTACTTTTGTTGTGAATTGGCGCTATATAAATAAAACTGACTTGACTTGATATTTTGTATGTACAACCACAACCCGTATGTGACTAGTAACTAGCTGCTAGATAAATAGTGGAATAAAAAGTACAAATTTCTTTCTGAAATGTAATGCAGCAGAAGTAGAAAGAAACATAAAATGGAAATACTAAAGTAAAGTACAACTAGCTCAAAACAGTACTAACCTACTGTACTTGTGTAAATGTACTTAATTACATTCCACCTCTGCAGATGTGATCTATGTAGGCTATACATTCTAATACGGTAATTCCTACATATTTGTAAGAGGTAACTTGTTTAATCTGTGTGTTATGGATAGTAACTGGTGGAGGATAAGAAGGTGAATTCCTGTCTGCAAATCATTCAAAAAATGTTACAACTGGCAGGCAGGCAACTGGAAGCAAGACAGGCTAGATCATCATGTCAAAAAATATTTTATTGGTGTTATTCACTCATCTCAGCACACGGTGGCACTGTGTGGTAACCAAACTTCTTCAAGCTGATACCATTTCACCAGTGAAATCAGCTCATTTCCAACTTTGTGAATTCTGTTTCTCATGATTCCAGAAATATTGATCTACTCAAAGAAACATACTTGTTTAGCTGTGCTATTTAACTGTTTGCACACTATCAAGTAAACAACAAAACATACAGGGGGGGCAATGACAAGACAGGTTTGTTCAGAAAATCTGCTGTCTTTTGAGTTCTCCTGAACTCAACATCTTACATACCGCTACTCAAACAGAAATACAGCTCTGTCAGATTTATGGGACCTCTCATGCAGGCACAGCTGGCCCCAGGCAGAGGCAAACTATGGAGGCAACAGGGCCCTGCAGACACCAACCAACATGTCATTCTGGAATTACTTTGCCCTGTAAATTATAATTTAGCTGTATATTTAAAACTGTTAGTCTGACACTGCCATGTTGTACTAACTACAAATGTTTTTGGGGTCCTCCATTATTTCATAAAGCTGCACAAATAAATATTTTCATATGATGAATCAAATGGCTGGGTGTGATGTGAAAGGTGTCACCTGCAATGATGAACCCACAGAGAATCAGTTATCACCAACTCTGCAGTTTCCCTCAACTCTACTGAGCAATTCATTGTTTTGGTTTTCCAGTCATATATCCAGTTCTTGTTAGGGCTCAAAAATGTTTGGGGCTGACCCTGTATGTTGTGGGCTTACATTAACAACACCACAAGTCTTTAAAACTAACTAAATGTGTGTTGTTTGTCAGACTTAACATGCTGCTCCTGTCAGCTAGAAAATGCAGAAGCCCATAAGACTGTTTGTACGGTAACATCAGCCTTGTTTGTTGTGTCAGTGGGAGAAACCTGCTAGTATACGATGGTGACATGAGGCTGTTTGTCCTCCTCATGCTCCACACATCATCTAAACTTGTGAGAGAGTGTTGTTGACCAACAGTATAGATAGCACCATGTATCACTTTCCAAAGAGGCTGACGTTATTTACTCTCAGTGGCAAAAAACACTGCAAAAGTTTCCTCTGGCAAAACTCAGGAGTCAAAGCAGAAGGTTATGCGGTAATGTAGGATCAGATTCCTGCTCTGGAATCTGAGATGAGAGAAATGAAAACTTTAGTCTTTAGTGCTTTTGTCGAGTATAGCTCTCTGCTCAACATCAAAGGTCACAGCCGGTGAAGTGGGCAAGAAAAGCACATTTACCTCAGCAAGCTTAGTGTGACCCAACTATAGCCGCTGACATCAGCTGACAAATCACTCTTGGCTTCATGTAGGAGCTCCGGGTCGAAAGATTACACTGATCGGGTTTCAGTGGTCTTTGCTCTCAAATCTGTGGGAGTGAATCACACAGACACTCTGCCCCTTAACATGAACTCCTCCTCCTCAAATTGCATTCGAGGTGCTTTGTCTCTTGTCTTGCCACATCTTCCTGCTGTGTTTGATTTGGTTTGTTTTTTGTTTAAAACAGAAATGGGAAGTTGTACAGAAGTTTAGACAAGGACTCATCAATGTGTTTAATGTCTGCCACTGTCTCAACACATTTGCATTTACCTATGGATCAGATTCACTGTTTATTTGTCTCCTGCTTCAACATTCACTGATGACGATCTTCTCATCTCACTCTCGCACAGAAAACGAATAAATGTATTTTTCAACCGACAGAGCAGCTGCTATATGTGCGTGGGGTCTTTTTATTATCGTTTTCACTTTGAGTTTATTAAAGCATCACTGAAACGCACTTTAAATCCAATTCATAAATGGCTTATAAAATGTATCAAATTATTGACTGATGTCAGTGTAAAAAGTCTATAATCATGGCACATTCCAGGCTCCATGGGTTTTCCAACATTACACAATGTTAATCAAAACCAAAGAAGAGTATACTGTAAATCTGACAGGCATGGCATTGGATATGTACAGTACAGTAACAGTCTGTCTATTACAGAACTGTAAATCTTCATCTATTCTCAGAACCCAGGACCCCTTCACTTATCCTCCCGTCTCTGCTTCACTGTGTCCTCTCACTGTGAAATCGACACTGGTAAGCAACTTATATGCGTGAGGGCGTAGCTCTTTGCATTGTGGATGGATCAGAACGAGCCCTGAGGTTAGTGCAACACAATTTGGATCAGTTCCCATTCCTCTGACTCACTGGATGATACAATGCTTTCTATATACCTGAGGAAAGTGTGCCGGTGTCAGCGTAAGAATCACCAGAGAATCATGAACTGATGGTTTCACTGCATACAGTCCACTCTTCTCCAATATCTCGGTCCATTCTTTAGAAATATTGTCTTAGGCTGACAGCTGATGAAGAAGAGCACAAAGAGAAGAGGAGCTAAACACCCAGGTTGCTGCAGACACACTCTTCTTCCCCAGGACAGGAACCCACTCTGGTCTCCATGGCTCGGGGCTGGTACTGTAAGATAAAGAGAGGGTGAGACAGAGTCACAGAACAGGGACTCTTCACAGTTAATATGTCCGGCAGTATCTCAGAGTTTCTACATATGGAATGTGATGCATCCTCCATTTAAAAAATGGGTCACATGATTGACAGCAGCAAGTTAAAACAAATGATGGCATCTCTTGAAAGAGAAAGATTCTCTGTCAGATACTGTCGTGGCACATTCTGAAAAAAACAGCATGTAGAACACCACTAGCTGACTCCAGTGTTGCCCACCTCTGGCATGTAATGGTCACCCTAAAGCACTTTGTTGACATCAGTCACTTGTCTCACATCCTACCACTGAACTGAGGAGTGTTATTGGCTGAGTCAATTGTTTATTCTCTGTAAATATCCACAGCCTGATTCCCTGCCATAAGGAACAGCTAAACCTCAACGCTTTTCATCATCCTGCATTTCAGTGGGACATGTGATGTTGGTAGGTGTGAATGTGTGAATGGTACCTTTGATTGACAGGCTACCTGTTCAGAGTGTACCCCGCCTCTCACCCAATGTCAGTGCTGGAATCGGCTCCAACCACCCCCCCTCCCCAATTTTATTGTTAAAGATATGAGATGTGTCTCAATTTCACACTGCATACTAAATTCCAAGGTTTTGAGTTTGTAGTGTGCACTGGAAAAGTGACTACTTTAAGTATACAAAAACATCAGTATTCAAAGAAAGTGTAAATGGGTGATAGACAGCTACAGAAAACATTCAGGGGGGAAATAAGTATTACAGACTTGGAAGAATCTGTAACTATCCCTTTAAATTTAATTGGCAGTGGCCTTCGAATGTTGCATTTTGATTGACAGTTGTTGGCACATATATGATATAATTTCCCTTTAGTAGAAATAGGTAAAGTACCTTGTTTTTTTGGATAATAACTGCAAAAATAATACGCATTGAAAAGAAGTATAGTAAAGTATAGTATAGTATAGTAGTCTCTGGCAAGTTTCTCATTTTCATGGAAGTGTAACATTACACCACTGAGATATCTGAGTCAGTCTGAGTTGGTTTAATCAAATTTGAGCCACACTTCATTATTTCATTTACTTCTTTACTTCTTTTACTATTCCTAAGACATTAAAATATTACATATCAGTTTACTTACCACAATCATTAATACAGTCCACTATGATTTTATTAGACTATAATACAAAGACTTCCTCTGCTCTGCAGCCAAGGGTCAAACTGGGTGAATAAAACTGGACCGGAATGAGCTGAGTTTGAGGAGAAAGTTGGACTGTGGCTGGACTGTGTCTCCTTCCTCTCGTTTCACCTACTGACAGACTCTGTCAGCGGGACTGTTGACATGTAAATCGGACAGAGAGGGAGGAGGCAGCAGCACAGACGGAGGCAGCAGCGCTGACAGACGCTGCCGTGCGGCTTCACTCGGTAGTTTCCTCCCGAACAACACGCACCGCGCGGGACTGTCGGACTAACTTCACTAACACCGTCTCCTCACGAGTCGACACTTCGCGTGACCGTTTCTCCTCGAGGTTAGTCTCTTTATTTTATTTATTTATTCTCCTTATTGTTGCTGTTGTCCTGTATAATATCAGCCTTTACATGTCTGGTTTTGTGCTGCGCACTCTGGACGAGCGCTGAGATTCTGCTGACTTGAATTACTCCGACTTCGACAGAAATCACTGCGATATTCAAATAATGTAAAGTAGTTCGCTCCTTTATGTAACTCACAGCTGTATGTTAGATTGTTTTGGTACATTTATTACATCCTTATCATCAATGTATTCGTTCTTTTTGTCACGAAACCACGAAACCTGTTTCTGAAGTGCCTCTAAACAAAGTGACGGCAATATAGGCCACCTACAGTATTATACTAAGTTGTTAGTCTATATGGTAACTAATGGTACGTTTAGAGTGACTTTATTTTACTATAGTAAGTTGTTTTGTCTCTGTGAATCCCCAAACAGGTAGAAATCACTGTAACTGAGTTGAACGCGCCTGTTCATCTGTGTGCTGCTCTGTGTTGTATGACCAAGCCAAGATCTTCCCCTCACTCTTCTCATTATAGTCACATATTTCCCCAGTAAGGAGATGTGATGTCACAGCACAACAAAATGTATTACCTTCTAAAGGGTTTCTAGTCTGGACTCAGACAAGCTTAGTGTAACCATGTGTGTGTAAAAGATGTCTGAAAAGAAGAGTAAATTAGCAATTAAAAAAGTAGTCAGGACACTGAGTGCAGAATAGCCTGTGCTGTGTCAGATGCTTATTAGGCAACAGCCCCTGGAAGGAATACCAACAATAGGGAATGTTGCCTAAGGTTTAACCTAAGTATTGAAGTCTATGAGGGTTCAAATTCAGGGTATCTAACAGTCCAAGATAGGAGCTCATTAGGAAAGGCTGCTCAGAAATGTGTTAGAATGAGAATACCTCATCACAGTACAGCAACTTACACCCAGCAGGCAGAAGAAGTGGCTGTTGTGAGCTCGTAGTGGCCTTGATGAAGCACATTCATTTGAATGTTGTTTATAAGGCTTCAGTGTGAAGAGATTGGCCTAGTGAGAGAATGTAATGCTGGAGTTTTCACTTTCTGACACCTATAGGCTAATATAGACTTACAAAAGCAGACAGTCACCTGAAACTAAATCTTTAACAAGTGTCTGGTTCTGAGAGGTTCTACAGAATGTGGTGAGCATGACATGAGATGTCATGTCACGTAATTTTATGTTGTGATACTTATGGATGATGTAATATAGCAAATTTTCTGGAAAATCAGTTAAGAATCTGTTTGTTGATAAAACAACTAAATATAAATCAAAGCACCTCATTACATTACAACATCGTGCATACATACATCACAAAATCACATAAAAAATCCAATACTGCCATTAAGTAGTCCCACTCCCTGATTTTCACCATTGTCCACAATTGCCTAATACACCCAGCTATATTAAAGATGACAATACAATGATTTATTTATATTGCACTCCCATAAAGTTGGGAGACTTGCAATATGCATAAGAATGGTCAAAATGAATGATAAAGAGGCAGAGATATCCAGACTTTCCTCTCCCATAATGCAACTCAAAAGTGTTTGTTGTTAAACCCTCCCTGTCTGGGACTGTAAATATAGGCTTCATAGGCTAAGTAGTACTCCTCATGCTGAGTAAATTGACTTTGATGTGTAAAAAAAATATCAACGTAGTGCCTCTTTAAAAGAGGAGCTACCACAATATAAAGGGTATGAACTAATTACCTGCATAAAACTGAGTCAATAACCCATTGTGTGGAGTACCAGTTTAATTGGATTAGTCATTAGTATATGACTTTGCCTCCAAGAGTTATAATAATTAGCCAATAAAAGTAATAACATCTATTAAATCTTACAAACTGTAGTTCAATCATTGCTCATATTTAAAAGTCCTTTTGAAACTTGAGTGTTTTTGGTGTCATTCTCATAATATGCACAAATAACATGTTTTAAACATGAAAAATGTTCAGTTATTCTAAAACGTAAAAGCACAGTGAAAGGAAAGCAATAACTTTGCTGCAGACACGTGGTTACTGAGCTACTCAGTTTTTAAACAGTGGCCATTTACACCTGGTTTTGTACTGAACTGAACAAAACAGGTTAAAACAGCAAACAGAACTTATCCAGCAACAGTAACGGCACGGTGACTTCACAGTGTTGTGGCCCCCTGTCAAAAAGCTATTGAATTCATGTGAGATTATGTTACACTGATGATTCATCCATTTTTCCTGATTCCTAGTCATTCCACTCTGCTGTTTGGTAAAAACCTTGGGTTTCCAATTTCCAAATTTGTGATTGCAAGCAAGACGTTTGAGGAATAGATGGCCCTCCATGGGCTGAGACCGTTTTCATAAAAACCTTTAAAAACTCTGGATAATGTCAAAAATGCTTAGTTCCCAAAAAGTTGATATTTTTTGGAGGTAGAAGCTTTTCCGCCTGAATACAGCGACATGCGATACGACAAATGCACCCTCACAGTTGTGAGTATGAGCAGCCTCACCCGTCTGTCCGTCTGCTCATGCCCCCTGGGGAGCTGCTTAGCACAGTGCTGACGAGGTCAGAGGTCACCGGGTGTATAATGGGCACATAATGAGCCTTAATGGGCTACAGAGCAGGGGTGCCCATTTTACAGGCTCCAGAAACTAGACACTGTATGAGAGGTGATTATTAGATTTGTGTGTCAGGTGGCGAGATGGTGCCTGTTGTGAGCATTAGTTGTCAAGTGCAAGTACAGATGCTGAGAACTGATAATTCCCATGATGCTTTGTGAGTGAAAATCAGTGTTGTTAAAAATGTCACATTCGTTTTTACAACGCTTTTTGATCACTATAACATTAAATCTATGATATTAATGCTGTGTTTTAAAGGCACGACAAGTAGGATTTCCCTAAAAAAACAATGCATAGACTCAAACAAAAATAATCCCTCTCAATGACCCACTAGAAGTGTGTGGTGGTGTCTGTATCTGCAGAGACCCTGC
The DNA here is from genome assembly GCA_003416845.1 of Oplegnathus fasciatus. Lineage (NCBI taxonomy): Eukaryota > Metazoa > Chordata > Actinopteri > Centrarchiformes > Oplegnathidae > Oplegnathus > Oplegnathus fasciatus. The sequence goes on from NTHP01000273.1 coordinate 49,731, forward strand.
CCTCTGCCTGGATTGTCTTATTTTGCTGTGCTCGGGATGTTTCTGGGTATCAGCCTTTGGGCAGTGGGGTGTAGCTCCCAGCCAATAACAACGTGCAGGGTGTGAGGGCAGGATTCTATAAAAACACAGCGACCAATTGCGAGACCGTAAGCACGTGGGACCACCAGAAGCGCATGCGCTTTGAGGCGGGGAGCTTTGAATGTTGCATTTACAAACAGCAACCGATGAATCCTACTTGTTACGCCTTTAAAGAGATAATATCACTTTGGAATCAGATTTACACATTAGAACTTTAAGCCCAGCCTCAGGTGGCAGTATGATAGGACAGACCCTGGGATTAGCACACTGTGTGTCACAGCACTGCTTCCTAGTGAGGCAGTGGAGGTGCAAGTGAATACAGTAGCTCTGTGGCATAAGAAAATGAGCTTTCTTTAGTCTTTTGCCTTGCAAGGGCTCTAAATCCCTTTTTACCCTTTATTGAAACAATGAACTCAGCGGTTATGCACAGCCCCTCACTCTTTCTCAGACACTGCCTCAGCTGTCATTAAGTTCTCCCAGTGCAGAGGATTAAAGAAGTGGAGGAAATATTGGTGTACAGTTGCTTTTTTTTAGAGGCAATGTGAAAAGAGACAAAAGGCTGGTGCAGTGGGATGGGGCCTGTTCTTTATATGTGTGTGTGTGGTCAGAGGGGAGTGGTGGGATAGGGTGCGTGGGGGGGGTTGTTGGATGCTCTGCCCCACAGCTGACACTCAGAGCTATCTCCAGCTGGAGACTAGGCAACATGAGCAGCTACACCTCCTCCTCCTTGTTCTAATTTTTGGGTGCCCTTATACAACACTGTATGTGTGTATACATTTGCAAGTGTGTGTGCATGTAGGCTACAGCAGCTGAATTACTTATTTCTGTATGTGGGAGACAAGCAGAGAGACACCATGAATAATGTTTGTCTGCTTGTCCATGTGGGGTGTTGTGGTAATGCATTTGCTTGCCCACGGGTGGTGAACTCATTGTAAAGCACCACTAAAAGGGTAGAGGCATCTCTCTGAGGAGCACAATGGGCCCTTTCTGCTCAGTGCTCCTGGAAAATGAAGCAGGGCCCAGGAGGTGATTATGGCTACCAGACTGGCAAGGGTCTTCAAACTCAACAAGAGGAGTTTTGGAGAGTCTTAGTCTTTGTTGTATAGCTGCATCCTTGAATGCTGTTGCACACAAAACATGCTTATTTAACCAAGTGATTCTTGTACTTTGCACTATTTGAAAAACTGTGAGATTGTTTGTAGTGATGCTCAGATGACATCAGATATCAGGCTAATACCAAGCGTCTCTGATTTTACTGAAGACCAAAGTTTCTGACTACTATGGAGACATGTTTTCAAGAGTGGGTCCCTGATTTGTAACATTGTGCTAACAAAGGCAGGGAAGAAGACTGTATGGATGTAAACGATAGAGGTTTCAAATTCACCCAAAAAACAGATCTGCAGAAGTTTTTTTGTGGAAGGAATCAATATCTCTGTAATAGTTTTGGTTTTATTAGGTCATTGTGGGAAATGTTAAAAATCGGTGACCACCTTGATTTGGATGTTTCAGGTATTAATTCTGTGGACTAACCAAAAACAGACATCCACACCTGGTTATTTTACCTGTAAATGCCTTTTCATACACACCGAATAATTCTGCTAGTTGCTTCTTGAAGAGCAACTTAATCAATTGAACATATTGTCTTTGCTGACCTCCAGTGGTTTCAGTTCTCACCTTGCTGCAGTGCTGTTGAAGTGTACTCCACAGTGGTGCACTGAGACATCACTGTGCTTATGTGCTGAGCTTCATTTGGCTGTGCCGGCATGCCTCTTGTTACATAGCAGCAAGGGTGGAGAAACCTGGTTAAATGGAGTGCAGGCAGCATATGGAGGCAGAAGGTACGACGTTGAATCTCAGTCAGCAGGTGACGGAGATGCCATGATAAACTTTAATTTCATCTCTTTCGTTTTCGTTCTGCACATGGCAGTCAGTTCAAGTTGGCAAAAGTGGCATGTGCCAGAGCGCACCAGAACGATGCTCCGCTACTTTTTTTCTCCGAGTGAGGAAACAGAATATTCACAGTTCACATAATCAGGTTGAAATTTACTAACATTTTTTAAGCGCTTGAACATCCAGTCATCACTAAAGCATGTGTCATGAAAGAGAGCCAATAAAAACAAAGGGAATGGTCAAAGTTATCATATTGACATTTAACGTGTGTTGACTGATTTACGATGTCAACTCACGCATTGAGTAACATGCAAGAAAACATTCCACCTTAAAAGGTGCCGGTAGCTGCCGGTAGCCTTTGATCGGCACAGTGAATTAAATGATTTTTTCTCCAGTCTGCAGAGAGCTAATGTTAACTAGTAAAGATGAAAAGGAGAAACATCCTTTCATCCAGTTTTTGGAACTTTTGCAACTTTTCCTCAGAATAGATTTTTTGAATGTGGCTTCATTTGCTCGGCACAAGTAAATAAATGAAATAATTTGCTTACGTGGCTGACGGGCTATTACCGTCCGGTAACAACCCCGCCTACATTTAAGAGTACTGTCTGTGGTGGAAACGCAACACAGATCTAGGGTTTAGGTACATGTAGGTACGGGTTTCAAGGGTAGTATACCGAAAGTGTTTGGTGGAAACGCGGCTTATCCCCTATGGCATTGGCTTAAATACAGTCTTCTAGCTGTTATTGTACTGTAACTTTGATAAGATGTTCTCATTGTATACCAGGAATGCCTAAACACTATTGCCCTCCAGACGCCACACATCATCACTCTGACCATGAGACTGAACCGTAGTCCCCTGGGAGCTTTTTGTTTTCAAAGGCCAGTTTTACAGTATGATGAGTGATAAGAGAAAAGAACAAGAAAGGAAACTACTTTTTAACAAAATCTGTCTGTAAGTTTCATACCTGTTTCTTAACTACAGGGTTGTGTTCAAAATGTTGTTTAGGTGTTTTTCTTGTTTTTCTTTTTGTTTAAATTACAAAATGTTGATACTATCGATCCAGTTAATTTAGTCCTATGTTTAGGTTGACCTCTGTACTGTTTATTTAGATGACTGTCACATCTGGCTCAGCTGTCACATGGGTGACAGAAGGTTTATTTCCAGCAGTGACCTCAGGATTAGCCAGCTGTGTGTCAGCCTCCCAAGTCTCTGCACAAAACGCACAAATGCCCTGCAGTGATTACTGACTGATAGTACAGCCATAAACATTTGTCCTGCGTTTTCTCTGGGGTATTTATGGCCCATTTTGTGCACCATAAATGCTTCAGTCAGCACAGAGTCTCTCTGCCTCACCGCTGCATTGAGCTAGCTAGCTCTGAAACAGATCTTGGGATTAGTGAGTGGGTCAAAGTATTGTTTTAATCTGGTGTTGGCGCTCTGTCCCTGACTGGTGCAGGATAGACAGATGGCTGAGTTTTGAGTGAAATCTGGGGGGTGGAGGGAGGGGTTGCGAGGGACCTTCCATTCTGACCCCTTGATTCACACCCATCATCTAGTCATGTCACTGATCCCTCACATTTACAGTAAAAGGGGAAAAGCCCTCCTCCTGGGAAAATAGCTGCACTGTTAAGAGCAGTCGAGAGGAAGCTGCAGTTTATATCTCTGTTACTGTGTTGGTCCTTCTGCAGTCACATTTAGAAGCTTTGTTTTAAGTGATGTGATGAGAGAAACACCAGACTGCTACTCCATTCCATATGGTATATTTGCACAAAAACAGAAATCTGCTTTTTAACACTCTGTCGGCCTGTATTTATCAAATATCTAGAATTACTGTGATGAATCATAGTGAGAGTGAACCTAGGAACCAAAAACACTATTTATGAAGCTTAGTACAACTGATTTCCGATTTCATGCCTAAACGATAGCTGCACTCATTTATTATACAACATTTGCTGTGTGAAATAGAACCTCTGCTCTTTTGTCGTAACATGTTTTATTTAATAAAAGTGTATGCATGTTTTAGGTTGTTAGCAGAGGTGGTCTTTGTTTTAGATGAGGACACCCACCTCTGCGGTAAAACACTGCTGGAAACCCTCCTCTGTGACTGTGTGTAATTACTTGTTGCAGTAGAGTATATCAGCAGTGTTCAAACAGTTCATTTAATTTAGAGATTCTGCTGTAGTTCAGAGTAAGACCTTGAAGAAAGACATTTTTGTTTTCCAAAAACGTACAATGAAGTCCTGAGTAATAATAGTGAATGCAATATTTAGTAGAATAATAATGATTTTCTAGTTAGCACTGTGTTTACCTGGTTAATGTAGATTCTGAGAAAAAAAGGTTAGTTTTGGTAGAGACAAGTGGTGTATAAATCTGAGTTCAGTTCCTTTTTGTAAGTACCTCCATATTTTACTCCTGATGTGTTTTGTGTGTTAGTTACAACGAGCAAATGGACGTGACCGTACAGATGTTTGCTGTTGCTTGTTAACAACACACAATGGTTCCACATGTGTGACAGACTGGTATCCAAACTTGACGAGAACTTCAGTTGTTTCTGGTATTTTCCTCCAGGTCATCTCATCTTCGCTCATGTCTGTATATATTCATGCAGCTCAGGATGATCACAAGTTTTTTGCCCAAGTATTTTCAGCTGGAGTGGATGAGTCTTTGCCTGATTTCATGACACCTTAAGTCCATTCTGTGAGTCATCCTTTGACCCTGTACGCATTTGCACCGCCTCCAATTTTTGCTTCACATTCGGCCTGATCACAACTGCAACTCATGATTATCTTCATTATCAATTGTTTATTGTTTGTTCATTATCTTTTAGTCTATAAAATGGTGAATGGTAAGAATTCCCAGAGCCCAAGGTCAACTCAAAAATATCACATTTACTGTAAGAAGATGTAAAACACCAAAAACGCAGCAAATCCTCACACTGACGGGATAAACTGAGCTTTTAGTGGGCTGTGTAGAAGTAGAATTACATCTAAGTAAATTCTGTTTCCTTTGGGGGGAAAAATGTATTGTGGGAAAGCATGTTTATCTGTATGTTAAAAGCTCATGCAGAGCACCATGGGAGTGTGTAGTAACACAGGAGTTCTTCATGGGGTTGTGAGTGCTCATACAAACAGAGGGAAAAGATGACCCACATAATAGGGAATGTACAGCAGGCAGTGTTGTAGCTCAGAGCGCTGAAGTTAATTTTAGTGCATTCATGCCCTGCTTCATTGCACAAAGGTAATACAGATTTAGTTTTTAATGTTTCCCTCCTCACATGGAGTCACAAACTGCAGTGACTATTAGATTTTTATCAAGCTGGATCTATAGGCTGTTGGAGACCTTTTGTTGCTTGGTGTCTGAGGGCATTTAATAACCTCCTCGAGGGAAATATTTACAAACTGTTTCAAAGCTGTAGTTTGAAGTGTGAACAGCACTTCATTTTTCACGATTAGTGAAAATGATGTAATGTGAGAAGCTCAGGGTTGTTTCTGGGAGGGGGAGTAAGTTATAAGACTAAAAGTCTGATTTAACCTTTAATTTGCCTGTCAACGTGGGTGGCAGAGTAGACAAATTCCCCCACCCTCCCTTCAGCTAATCATTTAATCCAAAAACTGTTGTCACTCCTGTTATCTCAGAATAAATGCAAGACAACATTCCTTTCCTGACATGCGGGTTAAAGAACGTTGGTGCACTTTTGAAGGTATTTCTGGGGTTAGTGAATGGGTCACATCACTTTTTGACTGTTTGTCAGATCTAAAATACTCACGCCCACTTACACTTTAATGAAACTGTTTGGGCTTTTGAATGGGTTGCTGTTGGATATGTTGACAGGCGGGCACTAGCGGTTACATTCTTGGCATTCCTGGACTTTGGATCAACTGCTGTCAGGTCTTAAAGGATGCACAGTTGTCCTCTCACTTACAAGTCATGATGACAGGGTTGACAGCTACCAAGTGACACTGACTTCAGCACTGCATGGTGAGCATATAGAAGAAAACAACATGTGTGTCATTGACATGAGCATTACTCATCAGCTAAACACTGTTTTGAGAGGTGTAATTCAGGGCTGTCATAGTGTTGTGGTAATTTGATTTAGCTGGCACACTGCTAAAACTTCATCTCACCACAGAGTCTGTTTGTGTTTCTGTGTCAGTCCTCATATTACATAATGTAGAATAACAGTTGTTCTTTTGTGGAACATGCAGGAGTTTATTGTTGCAGTGAATAGTATTCCAAGGCTGACCACACACAAAATCTAAATAGCTTTATAGCATCTCAAAACTAAATTTAGTAACACATTGACAGTTGTAGTGCTTCAACTAAAGATTATTTTTATTATCGATTAATCTGCCAATTATTTCCTTGATTAAGTGATTACTTGTTTGGTCTATAAAATGTCAATATCTTAAAAAAATCACAATTTCACAGATCTGAAGGTGAGGTCTGTAAATTACTACTTGTGTCCAACCAACAGTCCAAAACCCAAAGATTTTTAATTACCAATATACAGTATAACTCAGAAAAGCAGAAAGTCCTCACACATTTAAGGAGCTGGAACCAATTAATATTAGAGCGGAAACTGCTTATAGTGATCATGGTTACAGTGATCAACCGCTTATATGGATCAAACAGCTTGGGACAGAATCATTCCTATACAAATGCTGTTTGAATAATTTGCTTATAGTAATCAAGCAGTCCACTTACAGTGTTCATTTTGGGTCTTTTCATACATCATAACATATGAAAACATTTTTAAAACTATGCTAATTCAATTTTTTTTACTTTACTCCCATGATACTTTGCCTCACGGTAACCCGTCTGCTTCCAGCTGGCTACCTGAGGATTGATGCACAGGCGTGCACATCGAAATCATGACGGAAAACAGAGTAATTTTCTTGCAATGAAAAACAGAGTCTCCTCGAAGCTTATGACAAACTGCCAAAAAACGAGCCAACGAGATGCAGCAGCGAAACCTGGTGTTCCTCAGGCTACCTTGTGTAGTCGACTCAAACAACGAGTGTGCAAAACAAATGTGCACGGGGAAAGCACCTAGTGAAGCTGTCTGTTTCATTACTTTATATTGTAATTGTAATAAATATACAGATGTCAATTAGATGGTAATCTGCATGAGAAATAAAGAAAAAGAAAAAAATTTGGTTACAGTAATCATCTGCTTATAGTGATCAATTTGACCTGGACAGACGTGATCACTATAAGAGGTTTCCACTGTAGTTGATTATCAAAATAGTTGCAGATAGATTTTTTATCAATATAATAATCAATTCATTGTTTAAGCTCTATACAGTTGTCGAACAAAAATGACAACAGTTGTGAGTCTGGCTGATGTGAAATGCATGCTGGGATACAGTACTTGTTTTCCCAAAATTCACACAAGTCAGCCCCTAAAGTATCCTAAATAAAAAATGGGAGGAACAAGAACACTTTGTGTTACATGTGGACTATATTTTGCTAAATGTGGACTTTGAAATGGGGCAGTATTTGGGACAGGCCATGTCTGATGACGTTTCACAAGTCCACAAGAACACAGCTTGAGGAGGACGTACAGTTTGATGCTTGCATGTGACTGTGAATGAGTCAGGGAGGTCTGAGCAGGTATGTCACTGAGGTTATCAAGTGGACATCTCCCGTCACAGCTGTTTCTCTGAATGAAGCTCATCACCTCCAGCAGGCTGAACAGCAAGATTCAACATGTCAGCTGCCAGAGAAGCTGCTTTGACCCAAACATGAGGAGGTTTTGCTGCCTGTTGCCATGCAACAAGCCAAGCACAAGCAAATGAAGAGGTTTACATGCACACTATATGCATTATGTGAAGTTAATATGAGGATGTAGATATAAGTGCCCTTATTTTAGTCTTTCACTAAGGTGAGTGCCAGTACAGAAAGGTGAGGTTAACAGGCTCAATGCCAAGACATGGCAGAATGAAACGTTTGCAGTTCTGCAGCAGTGATGAATCCGATGATGATCTCAGCCATCTGCGGGCAGAATTACAGGGTACACCAAGGCATAAATATCTCACCCCACATTGTCTAAGAGCTCATAAAGTTTGTACTAGATTGTTGTTTTTGTTTTTTTTCTGCTACTTCTGTGGATTGCTTTCAAGGGCCTCTGTAGTCAAGGCATCTCTGTATGTCATTATCCTTTATATTGAATTTGATATTTAAAAAAAAGGTCCACTAGATTTTCATTAATTTCCGACATAACAAGACATTTGAAGACATCACCATGGGCTCTGGGAAATTGTGATAGTCGTTTTCCTTGTTTTCTGATGTTTTATACACTATAGCTTTAGCTCCTGGTTCAGAACTGACTCTTTGGTTTTACAGTGATAAGTGGGACTGTCATTTGTGTCTAAAAGGTTATGATCTTTTCTGTTTGTTGTCTACATTTAAGGTCTAATACACTCGTGATTAATAAATATAGTACTTTGAAAAGTGACAAAGGAATACACAACACAAGGGGCTGAATGCATTCCAGTGAGGTTAGACTTGAGTAACCAGGCTGCTGACCCCAGACTGACCCAAACATCTCCGTCCAGGGAAGGGTGATAAAAGACATGAAAGCCCTGGATGTGGACAGGTCATCCTGTTCTCCTTGTATAGAAACTCTTTCTAACATCTGTGTTCCCTCCAGCCTTTAAGCAGGGCTCCAGTGTCATTTGAAGCTTGGATTCAGCTACACAGAAAAAAGATGGAATTACTATATATACAGTACAAGTCAAGTTTCCATCCAAATGTATTCCACATTTTAACTGAATTTCCAGAAAATCGGCCAAAGAATCCATCCATGATACTTTTCCAGAACAAATGACAAATTAAAAAAATAGTTCCAATGATGTTCCTCTTATTAACAGGATTATATCAGTTGGAAAAATACAGCTATTCACTTCAAAACTGACATATTAATGGTTTCAGAGTTTGAGCCAGAGCACGTCATTGCAACAATGACCCCCTTATAAAATATACAATAAAATATATAATATATAAATGTATAATATCTGAAATAAAATGCCCCATCACTACAACTTTCGTGCATCCATTTGTGTAGTTTTTCTAGCTAGATAGTTGTTGAGTACTGACAGACTGCTGGCACAAGCTGATAACAAACAATAGTCGGAATCCCTTGTTTTACTTTTGGCACACCACATCAATATGTGAATGACCTTAATCGGGACCTTCGGAGCAGAGCTGAGCAGCGGCTCGTCCTGTCAGCCTGTGAAATTATAACGTTAGATACATAATGTTAGCTCAGCAACCAAAGTGCAGACTGAGAGCTGTCATGGGATCAGTTCAGATGATACGTATCTCTTCAGCTTCAAGTGGCAGACATGACTTAACAGCAGTTTGTAATTATTACCGTAAGTGGAAAATATAAATACCTCTTTGAGGTAATGGAATCATTTAAGATAAGATGAGAAAAGCCTTTATTTATCCTCAGAGGGGACATTCAGGTGTTGCAGCAGCACAAGGATGGAATAAGTGCAGGTAAATAGAGAAAGTTAAAAAAAACATAGTAATCAATAATAAACAAATAAATGAATAGTATTCAAATAATATAAGAATACAATAAAAATAGAAGCCACACAGTGAAAGAGCAATTAAAGTCAAAATGACAATGCAAAGTATCCCACTAATGTAGCTGTTAACATTATATGTGAGCTGACTGGTTTTCTAGATACAGATGAACTTTATATTTTCAAAGTAAATAATAATAAAATATTTGTCAGTGGTACAGGTAAGCCTTGCTGAGACAAAGGGTTGTATTTCTGATCTAATTTCCAAACAATTCTTTGGTGTAATTGCAGACAAAAGTAGTTACAAGGCTAATATGTCCATGTAGCACTCATCAGGTGTTTTTCAGTAGTAGAAAAGTACTAATGGGCCCATTTGACCTCCTCCCAGGCAGTGCTGGCTCAAACACTACATACTGTATAAAACAAATATACATACAGCTCTACTGCTACTATATTTTCCTCTTCTTCTGAAATTTGGGTCACTTTAATTTAGTTTTTAACAGATATCAGAAAAAATGCTTTGCATCTCCGTGTGTCTGCATGAGAAGGCGGTTGTTTTTCAGGAGTGAGCAGGTTAATAAGTATTCTCTGGGGCCTCCTCCCTGAGCCATGTGTAAAGCAAGGGCTTGGCATTTCTTGTTTTTGAGCTGAGTCCTGAGTTCCAAAAGTTTGCACAAAAGCCCTGTTGCCTAGCTGCGTGTGAGGAGCCTCACTGTGACTGCCAGGCCTGCTTTGTGTGCGTTGGTCTCTGACTGAACTGGATCTTCTGGAGAATCAAATGGAATGCAGTCAGGGAGAGAATCCCCCCCCTTCGCTTAATCTTATTCAGTTTTCAGATGGCAGGAGGGAGTCATTCAAATGTTACCATAGTGAATTAGCACCCTTTTCAGCTCAAGTGAATTGATTTCTGAGAGTGAGGTTTTTCATGCATTCTTTGGCATTCCACTTTGTGTGGTCTAATTTAAAATTTTTGGGAATGTTTCAAGGATATTTGACGGACGCAAACCTGGGGTCATTCTTGCATTTCACCCTGCACATTGCAGGAACACTTTTTCATTTCTTTTCATTTTCAGTATGTGTGTGCTGCAGTTAAAGACTGCACACATTTGGGATGCTTTTCACTGCAGCATGTGTTTTTGAAGTATTTGTGAGCAGTTCTACCAATATATGGAGTTGAAAGTGAGACTAAACTGTTGGGATGTGGCCCATATTCAGTTCAGAGGATGGCTTATTTTATTTTATTTTTTTAATATATTGGAAGGTACCGTGCAGCACCCAGTAGAACCCTCACACAAACTTGACAAACATCAGTTGAACAGTTGAAGCACAAAGACGCACGATTATATCAGTGTAAACCATTATAATATACTAATATCACACAGCAGTTATTTTGTAACAGGACTGCTTCCAACACAGAACAGTAATTCTGTAGTGGGTTCTTCTTCTAAGGGCAGGTACGTGTTAGATCTCTACACGCTCCACACCATTTTGACTGTAAGAGTCCATCTGGCAATCCTTGTTTTCACTAAGCTCTCCGATTTGGTGTAAGAAGTATAATACTCTTCTGTTGTAAAACTGAAACCGTGTCCAGTGGAAATGATTTGGCCGAGGAACTGTATTACACGGCCATGTTTTATTGTTGAGTTGAGATGAAGGGCTAATGACTTGGAAATAATCCATTTCTCTCTCTGAATTTAGCCATGTATGCCTGCGGCGTTGTGAATCAGTCTCGTTGATGTCATCTGTACCATGTTATCTCATTCTCTGCTGTGTTTCCAGTAATGAAACACACAGTCACACACGCAGAGGGACTGTCATCACAGATTAGACTCCAGGGATCAGATGGGACATGCCTCTTCCTCTGCACAGTGGAGCTGTACAATCAGTGTTGAGATGAAAATGCTGTTTGCACTGTCTCTCACATCCTGTGTTTGTCTCAGGTTACCAGTTTGCACGTATGGCTTTGTGATGCCCCTGTGGAAACGAATGATTACAAAGTACTAATCCTTTTCACAGCTCATACTGCTTTTGTAGTATTAGCATTACTTGACATGCAAACTTCCTCTTTTGTTCAGGCGAAGGGGAGTTGTTAGCAAACAAAGACAAAAATTCAATTCCGTTATACTCTGTTGACTTTTGTGAGCTTGTTCCCTCATATTTAGTTACAGCCTTCAGTAACAGAAAGCCAAAATCCTGATGCCACAGCCAGCTCCCATGAAAGTCTTTCCTGTGCAGCAGTGTGCATATCATACATCATCCTAACTGTTTCTCTGTTATCCAAGATATCCACTAATATCACCTTTCCAACTTTTTAGCTCTGCTGTCTAAAAACATGTATGCTGTTTGGCCCTCCCTGTCCACTTCCATAGCTCGCAGCTCGACCGATCTCATCAGTCTGTCAAGCTTGTGTCTTTTACCCACAATGGTCTAAGGCTTGTGGGAAATGATGTTTGTTAAGGGCATCTAAAAATAGCAATAGCAATATATCTTTTGTAACTGCCTTTAGAACTTTAGAACAACACATGGAAGCGTTTCCTCATTGGACGCCCCTTTCAGCAACATCATTTGTCTGTCCATTGGCATCATGGTTACAATAATTATGTAGTTCTTGGGAGGACAGTCTCAAAAATTTTGATATTAAATAAACAACAAAATTACCTTGTTTTTTTAAAAACTACAGTATGATATTAAACTTTTTTTTAAATTTACCACCCCTGTCTCGACAAATGTTGTAACCCGTGCAATTTCCTGTTTTAGGGCTGGATTTTTGGTAATTTGCATTATTAACAATGTGTATGTGATTTGGAATGAGGTTTTCTTGGGGGAGGGGGATGCAGAGCCATTGCGGAGAAGGCACGCATGACCAGGGTGGAAAATGTGGAGTGAATCTACAGTTAAATCAACTTTTTCGACACTTTTCCTTGTCAAACAGAGGTAACTGACATCAATTGCTGACTTGCATCACAGTAATTGCTGGAACTGAGCCATTGTTGATGTTATGGATCCACTGTGTCCTTTAAATCTTTTCTAAGTAAAGGACACAGTGGACAGAGTTTTGACAAAGAAAAAAGAAACTGATGCTGCTTGTCAGAACAAAACAAGACTTGTATTTTTTGTTTGCACAACGGAAACTAATGAGAAAATGCGTGAAAAGAAACATGCAGTTTTGGGATGTGAATTTTTTTTCAGCTTCCAAAGGGGGGCACGCCAGAAACATCTGAGAACCAGTGGTTTAGAGATAGTCATGCAGCCCCACTTAGGTTCACAGGCGGGATCAGAGGCACATGTAGGGAACTCTTTATAATCTGACCCTGGCATCATACACCAACATTAATCCAGTTAATTGAGGGCAAATACTGGATGAACACGAGACTGTGAGAACCTTGACTGAAGCCTTGCTGTGGGAGAGAGAAGGAGCCTGCTGTGGCTGTGATGAAAGGCCTCTGCAGCTTGTTTCTTCTTCCTCCTTCTACCTCCCAGCATTCAGAGAACCACCCCTTTATGATAACAAATGAATGCAGAGAACGTGAGGCTGCTTCCTGCACTAACCGTGCACTAAAGTGTTTAAGTGTGTGAAATTCAAATTTTTGTTTAATTTTTTTCATTCCAATTTCTTTTACACTAAAGAATAAAATTGTACCAAAGTGAAAGATAATGTTTACAAGTGATCTAAATTTAGTACGTAAATTTTGTAAGTAAATGATAGCATACTTAAAACATTCCTAATTAAGCCCCTTCTTATTGGAACTGTATTGAAAGCTCTTGATGACCCACGTGTGTTGAAGTGTTATCAACAGAGCGTGTGTGTGGCTGTTGGATACAGCTGGTTGTTTTGTTGTGTATTCAGCTCTTAAAGAACAGAGACACACTGTGGAAAGCTTAACTCAACAATTTATTCCCTTTCCTCTGTGTGTACTGTAGCCTGCTGTAGTGTGTTGTGTTTTGCTTAGTGAGCTTAGTGAGCATGGATTATCCTGGCCGCAGTTCCAGTTTAACAGCCAACAAACACCTCATGGATCATAAAATGTAATTTTCTACCAGAATACAGAAGTTATAAAACCCTGTAGTATATGCCCATATAATTGGGAGTTCTCACAGCACAAATAACATGTAATAGAGGCTCTTTAATCACAGAGTCTTCATGTCAGGACATGCTGAACATGGAACATCTGCCTTCACTCATTCACATTATTACCTGCTCATTTTATGGCTCTGGATTGATAACTGGCAACTCCAAAGTTCTGACAATCTGCCTGCTATAACTGTCATCTGCCAGTGTGCTTATAGATTAATATATTGAGACTTAACCTGAGACAGCATGGATGGAAAGAGAACCAGTAGGTGCCACTCAAATAATACTGTTTTTTCTTTGGCCTTTAAAGTTACTGTGTGGATTCTTTTTTTTTAAAGTCATGTTTACATCCCCTGTTTCTCACCAAACACCAAAACCGGGGACAGACTGGAAATAAAAATTGGCCGTAAAAATCTGGGGAACAAAAATCCCTTCCTTTGCTGTCGTTCTATAAGCGGTGAGCTTCATAGCTAATCGGACACACATAACTATGCATATGAAGCACACACTCCAAACACATTATTAAACTTTGTCAACAAGAAAAAGCTGTCCGACAGTGATGATACACGTACGTAAATAACAATGTTACACCGTGGCACTGCGGGTGTGTGTGTTGACTGGTGGTGAAGGCAGAAGGCCTATTCAGATGCTGAAAGATGCAAGTCTGCAGTATAAAATACTCCATTACAAGTAAAAGTCATACATTGCAAATGTCAACAAAATGTACTTGAGGTATGAAAAGCTACTTGTTATTCAGAGAAATGCCCCCCTGTGAGTGTTATACTGTCATGTATTATATTAATGGTTTATTATTACTGATGCATTAATATGGAGGCAGCATTTTACTGTTGCAGTTGGTCAAGGTGGAGCTAAGTATTTTATATACCGCTGGTAGTTTAATCTAAAACAGTGCATCACATTTTTCATTTCATCATATCTTTTGTATGTTAATTCTTAATCTGTCAATAAAATAGTAAAAAGTACAGAGTCAAAAGTACAATATTTCCATCTGAAATGCTGCAACATCGCTAAAAATGGGACCAGGAGGGCAAAAACCACGAGCGGTCACATGATCAGACAGGTTACAAAACAATCCCCAGGTTAGTCAAACTTGTCTGGGAGAGAACAAAAAGGGGCACAATAATATTATTACCCAAACTGTACATTGTGAACATCCATCACAGCTTAAAGACCAACTTCTTGGTCTTAAATTTAGACCCACCAAACTTGCCGTAGTTGTGTGCAGAACTGTGCACTTCTGGTTCATCTGTGCAATGAGAGATTATTAGCAACATTTCAGGTGCGCTCACTTTCAGTTTTATCCTCCAAATAAAGTGGTTTAGATATTGTGAATACATTGTTCCCTTGTTAAAACCTGTCTTGGATTTCATTAAGCCTAACATTCTGAACAGTGGACTGTATATTTCTACTTTATTTGTTTGTACTGCAAATTACTTCAATTGCACAGTCTGTGTCTCTCAGATTCTGTGTACCCATTAATGTTTTGTGAAAGAACTACTTCATAACTGATGGAGGTCTGAGGACCAAAAAGTCATAATTAAAGTGAGTACAAAGAATTGAGAGTGTATGGAATTTTACAGTCTATGATCTGACCCGGCTGTCTGTAAGACTTTCTGAGGCGTAAAAGCTTTGTAGTAAGTGTCACCTTCTGGGTGTTAATAGTTAAAATCATTATTAGAAGGTGGAACAGTAGAACATAATTGCCTTGGACTGTGGCTCAGTTATATTGGGTCTTACAGGCCAGTGCCACTAGCACCACTCGCCTGTGTACACACCATCTCTGCATTCATACGAACAAATACGATGAGCAGAGCTGAAGCTGACCCGTGAAGAAGAATGTAATGTGTGCGATCTTGATTTAGGGTGTTTCCTCTTTCTAAGTCATATACTCAAAACCCAAGTACTAATAAACACTCGTTTTCCTTTAACTTTGTTACTACTGGTTGGTTGAAAGGTTACTGTTGCACTCTTTGCAAGTCTCCCTATATGAGAGTTTTTTATTGCGAGGATTATGATTGAAATTGAGATGGAATAGTCTCACACAAACGTCAAATCTGAGTCAACTCTTTAACTAAGACAAGAAAAAAGTAGATTTTCCCTTTGAGAGTCAAGATGTTTTCACAGCTTAGGCTTGGGCCCAGGGCCATTTTCTGAAGGTTACAGATAATGTCAGCAGTCTTCTACAGTACATGAAGCAAAGTGGGAGATGGCAGGATCTCTTTGGGAGACTCGTGATATGCCTAATTAGGCAGGAATGTGTTTCAGTGAGCTTGTAGAGTTGGAGATTTTGTATGACAGCTAAACATCTGTCTGTCAGTGTGTTTTGAATGTGATAAGAAATCAGATGAGACACTTGAGGCTTGTCAGCCTTTTTCCTTTTAGTCACTCTACCCTCCCTGTGGTTAGACCAAAACCACAGGAGTGTGTCACAGAAGAACTCACCATGTTCCTGTGAGTTTTTATGTCTCATTGTGTGTGAAGGGCTTGCTTTGCAGTATGGCAGGCACCCAGTCTCTGACCAAATTTGACGCCTCTTTGGCTCTCATTGCGGATTACTCCTGTACAGATTGCATGATTCCACGAGGACTGTACATGGGTTTAACCACCTGGACAGTAGGGGTGTCAGTCCACTCTGCCCATTCCTCCCTGTTTTCCTGTTTGCCAGCTTACTATCAGTGGAGAACATGTTTTCATTCCATGTGTTTCCTGTTCTCTTCCCAGCAGCTGAGAGGATGAAGGGGAGGGATCCTGGCAGTTTGTGTAGTTTGTAGCAACAGAAGAAACAGCAGCACTGGCAGCTCTTCCAGCTCCTTTTTGACACCTCTGTCTGCAGTGGAGCTCACCATGAGTTAGAGGGCATTGGAGATCATCGCCACAGCTGCCTTCCCCAACATCTGGAGCACCGTGTCTGACCGCGATAGCAGCATCACTCGCCCTGCTTCATGAGCCAGCAGGATGCAGCTGAGGTCCTCGCACTCTCTGAGCGCCTCCTCATAGCTTCACACAAGGGACAAGCCGACAATGTGGTCCAGCTTATCAACAAGGGCGCAAAAGTAGCCGTCACCAAGGTAAGTGAGTGGTCCTGAGTGTGATGATTAGACAGATGATGCTGGTGGATACTTTCGTTTTTGTTTTGTTTATGATTCAGCCACCTTACCAAGAATGGCAGTGCCAGTTTGTTGATCACGTCTGCAATTTAGTTTTTTTGTTTGACCAACAGTTCAAAGACCAAAGATATTCAATTTACAATTATAGACTTATAGAATTATAGACAGTATATTTTTGGCATTTTGCATGCTAGCCATGTGGCTCTAGAGCTGGCAGTGTCGATTGGTTGGTCGGTCCACAACTTACCTTTTCCTCTAGTTCCATCATCAGGTCAAAGTTTCGATTTGTCCAATACTTTGGTTCATGACCAAATACCTGCAAAACTAATGACATTCTCATCAGCCTCAGCTGTACTTTGTGTTTAGTGCTAATGATTAGCATGCTGATATGCAAAACGAAGATGGTGAACATGGTAAACATTAGTCCGGTTATTCGGTCTGTTTTTTATGTTCACTGGGCGTGGTTAAAGCAAAGCAGACCAACCACAGACCTGTGTGATAGTAGGAATGTGTTTTTAGCATGAATTCAAAAGCTAAACTACAATTAAGTTCATCTGCTGGTTGTGAACTGTCAACAAGACTATTTCCCAATCTGATCTGTATAATTGATGATAATTGATGCTATCAGTACCAGGGTGGGTCTATGTAGTGCTGATGATAATGAGTTACCTGTCTGTCCGTATGGCTTTATGTTTCCTCGTCTTGGTTTGTTTGTAATAAGTCAGTGTGAACACGAACGGGACCAGAAATAAAAGGCAACAATGGATCATTTTTTCCTTTGTCTGGACCAACTGAACTGAACTACAGTGAAAGCAACCAAAACAGGGAAATGTGATAAGTGTTAAAAGCTTGTGGACAAAACAGACTTGTCACACATCAGCTGGGTTTCGCTGGTTGCTTAATTCTATAGCCAATAAAATGACCTCTGGTGACTTGTTGACTCAGTCATGTTGCTCATGGTGAATGAACTAACTGGTTGACCCAAATCAGCTCACAAGCTTCATTTTTCTTGTCAGCAGCCTGTATTATAGCGTCTGCGTCTATTGGGTGTCATTTTTTTGGGTGTCACTGATTTGTGTGGATGTGGTCTAGTGATCATAGCCTGTTTTTGAGGGTGTCTGAGTAGCCGGTCAGACTTCCCTTTCACTGTAAAGTTGTGAGGTTCAAAAAAAGTCACAGAGCTCCACCGGCTCTTCTACGATTGGTGATGTCACTTTCCAAGAGAATTGATTGGTCTGTAGGCGGTGGTTTTATACGAGTTGATCTGTTATCTCAAACATAACCTGCTCCGGAGCAGGTTAGGTGTGCAGCATAAGTTACCATGGCGATGTACCCTGGTAAGAAGTGAACCGCCGTCGTAACCTCGAGAACCCAGGGTTGAACCTGAAGGTACCTCACTAACCCCAAATCCTGCTTCGTAGTACAGGCCTCTGACCTGCTCAGTCATCATGAGGCAAATCAATTTGGATAACATATCCAGCAACACGCTTTCCGTGGGCTCATCTGCATCTCTTTAAACAATTAGACACAAAACAGAGCATGAAAGCGTTAGCAGCACTGAAGCCACTAACATATGAACACAACCCCATCGAGTTATTAAAAATTATTCCAGCAGCTCCAGGCGGATTTAGGCCATATTTAGCCTCTTTCTTTGCATAACCAGGGCAGCAATGACGTTCGGTCATTCTCTTCTACAAATTCTGATTTAATACTTCTCCGCTATGTCTCTGAAACTCGTTTTATTATTTCTCACGTCACTCCAAGCATGTGAAAACGTAGTGTCGTAGTGCCTAGAAAACGGAACATAACCGAGGTTGCGAGTAGACAGGAGAAAAGAGATTACCGTACTGTGCGATTCAATGGCACGTAACAAACTGTGGGACTGATTGCATAATACACACACACAATATTTTTGGGTGGGCTGACAATATGGCCTAAATCTGCCTATGAGCTCCAGATTCATTCAGTGGAGTATTTCACAGCCAATGTATCCACCCCTGTAGAAGTGTTTTGAGTGAGACACTGTAGTTGCGTCCAGGCTGTCTCACTTCTCATCATTTTGGTGAAGTTCGCTCTTGTGTGGGTGTTGCACAAGGATATGCTCAGACATCTCCTCTCAATTCCACTGTGTGTGAGCTGAGAGGTGAGGAGATATTAAGTTTTTTAATGTTTCTGTTGGATCCTTGCTCTTATTAGCGGGCATTCCTTAATGAAAATATGTTTTTTATTTCTGTCAATTAGATGTCACTATTTTTTGTGTTGCAGCTTTATTTCGCATAATAAAGCATATCAGAAGTGTTCTATGGCTTTTGAAAAATCGTTTCCAATGATATACTGTATATACGCATATATACTACTACTATATATACTGTGTATATATATATATATATATATACACTGAACAAAAATATAAACACAACACTTTGGTTTTCGCTCCCATTTTTCACGAGTTGAAATAAAAAATCTAAGAATTTTTGTACGTACACAACAGGTATATTTCTCTTGAATTTTGTTCCCAATTTATTTTTTATGTTTAAATCTGTGTTAGTGAGCACTTCTCCTTTGCCAAGATAATCCATCCACCTGACAGGTGTGGNNCCACACCTGTCAGGTGGATGGATTATCTTGGCAAAGGAGAAGTGCTTACTAACACAGATTTAAACAAATTTGTGAACAAAATTTGAGAGAAACATACCTATTGTGTACGTACAAAAAGTCTTTATTTCAACTCGTGAAAAATGGGCACGAAAACAAAAGTGTTGCATTTATATTTTTGTTCAGTGTATATATATATGTTTATGATCTATTTACTGAAAGTATTTATTCATTTATTTTTACATAAACTCATTACATAAGCAAGCAATTTTGATACAGTTCCTTAGATTTGTTTTTACAGTGTTAAAATCAACTTGCCAGTGCTCTCTGGTGGACAACCATTAACTATTAAAAACAACAACCTCAGATTCCTTAAAGAACAACCCTCCATGCTCTCCACCTCCTTAATGTCACAATCTGGCATCTTGGATTTGCTCTCCAAAATGATCGAACCTAAGATCCTTGTACTGTATGATGAGTTCATTCTTACTTCCTAAATATCAAAATACAAAACAGTTCCATCAGCAGAGAGTGAATGTAACTTTGATTCAGCTGAGTGTGACTTGACCGAGCATACATTTTCCTTGCAGTTACCTACAGCAGAAGTTGGCATTGTGTTGTACGCACCCAGATGTTTAACAATATCACAGCTGAGCTACTGCATGGCCAGATGGACCACACTGACTGGCTTTCAGTCACACACACACACACACACACACACACACACACACACACACACAGTGACAGTCAGAGCCAGCCCTGAGTCCCTTGAGGCCTTGCTTTATTCTTTCATCCTAGTTCTCACATCTCCTGGAAACACACCAAAATTCAAAGGTCATTTACCAATACACAGGATGTGATGTAACACTCTTTGTTTTGTCTCAGTCTGGGCCAATGCTCATCTAGACCAATGGCTTGGATGTTGGCTGTCATTTGAGAACTTTTGCTTCCTTTGTTAAAAAGAAGGTCTCTGTTGTCAAATGTGAATGTCCTCATTGATCTTTCTCCGATCGTCCACTGACCGATGACCTTTGACCTCTTCCCAGCAGATGTTGTGAGTGATTTTGGTCCTTGCTGTGTCACTGATGTAGTGCTAGCATATTTAACATGCTAGATTAATTAACCCTTTGCTTAGCCCCACTCCTCTTAGTTACCATTTGGCCGCCTGTCAAGTTGTTGTTTCTAGCATGGCACGTGTGCAGTTTACAATGATACCAGTGGCAGATTCAACACTCAAAATAATAAGTAATTTCTGAGACAACTGTTCCTTGATTCCAGACAGTAATAGGTCAGGCTTCTCCATTTTAGCAAAAAACCTTTGATTTTTCATGTGAAATGACATCTCAAGTCCAACTCAAGAATTGGTTGAAAACTCTCTGGCTGACTTGTTTCAAAACAAGAACCAAGTAAAAGGGTCTGAAATATCCACTTGCTGGCTACATACATGTCCATGTCAAAAAAATCAACATCCTCACAGCATATTCATGTTCATATTCCATGTGACGTGGAACATGGGCATGGAAATGAAGGAATGTCACTGATCTTGTATTGCAGGGAAGAGCTACTGCGGTTTGTCTTGTTGTCACCGTGACTTAGCCAGGCAGCCAGAGGAGACTTCAGGATGTATGTGTGATGATACTGTAGCTGTGGTTCTGGTCTCAAGTGTTTTGGGAATTCTTGCAGCGTGCCACCAAGCTGTGTAGTACAGTATTACATTACCAGATTACAAACCACAGCGTAGCTCTCATAGATGGTTTACAGTTTTACAATATTATCAGACCTGTGACATCACATTCTTTGCCAGGGCTCAGTGTGGGCCAGTTTCATTGGACAGAAGACTAACGTGACCATACATGTAGTGATGTGAACAGCCTGTATCTGTGTGAAAGAACGCATCCATACTGAAGACCAGACAAGGTCACAACAGGTCTTTTGTGCTGCATGTGAAATTCTAACATTCTCCATGTTTGATACCTGAAATGAAAAGACACCACATGCAAAGCCAGAGCTGGGTGCTATTCATGTGTGAATGCTTTATACTGGATGTTTTTGTTGTGTATCATGTGCTTTGTGTTTTCTGTTCTGGCACTGCAAACCAATTTTCCATGGCAACATGGCATCATATTGTAACAGCTACAACAATAGTGCATGTGCTGCTGCTCACTCTGATGATTTTGTTTCAACCAGCTGTATTTGGGTATTTTTGGCAGGGTGCCATTATGGAAGCTTAATCCAGGATAAAGGGGGCAGAGTTTCATATGAAACATTCCTCTGCTCAGGAAAAGGAATGTAGGAATAGTTTTTTGGAAGGCTAATATGATGAATGGATTGAGACTGAGAAAACATAAAACAGATGGAAAAAAAGGCAAGAAGGATAAAGTAAGGGGTCAGATGAGGTTGAAAATGAAGAAGAAAATGTGAGGAAGAAAGAGAGTGAAGAGATCATGGTTTAGTGTCCAGTGCCTGATCACCTCTGGGTTGACAATCTGAAGAGGTCAGAGGCCAACCACTCAATGACAGAAGCTTGATTTGATTTGAATTATTAGGAATTAATAAGAAGTGTTACATTGTGTCTTGTTTGTTAATATTACATTTCAACAATAATGTTGAATTACACATATACATTACTGTGAAGCTTCATTCTTTACGTAGGGAATTGTAGTGTGACGAAAAATGATGAACTCAAGGTCCACTTCATCAACCGATAGTTTGATAGTCCAATCCAGAAAAAGCTAGTTAGTGGACCTTGACTTAAGATCTTTTATAACAGTAGAGCATGACAGATACTGGATATTGAGACAGATACCTATATTGATATTCGAGAGGTGATATATCAGCTGATATTAATTTTTTAACATAAATGCATAACAGAAAGTGTCCCTTTAATCTGGATATGAATGGCCCTGCACACTAGCACAGGTGTTATCACTGTTAGGTCATCAAACTACATCAAACTATTTACCAGTAAGAAAGACGAAGCTGTAAGTTGTCTCGTCCTAACAAGTGCAACAAAACTAACAGGAGAGTATAGGAGATATCAATGAAGCACACTCTGTATATGCCCGCCCGGACCTGAGAAGAGGGCTAATCAGGCAGAATAACTGTATTGGCCTTTAAACAGTTGTGAATTGTGTAGGGAGCAGGCCATCTGAGGTTGGAAAATATTATTTTCACTGCTCTCTGGTGGACAAACTCTGGAATGGAAACTCTACACTTTCTGTTCTGGCATTTTTTTGTTACTTGTCAAATGACATACCAATATATCCGTGATAAGCTAAAATCACACAGTACGTACTGTATATCAAAGCTTAATTCTCAAGTGAAAAATTGTGTCCTGTTTCACAAAAGCAAGGTGAGAATGGAGGATGTCCTACTCATTGGTAGTCATTGGCCATACATTGGTCTACTAAAAGCAGCTATAATTAACATTTTTATAACAACAATGGATCAAATGACTGTGTGTAATGTGAAAGGATCCACTGGTTACAAACCCACAAAGAATGATCACCAACTCTGCAGTTCCCTTCAGTTCTACAGAACTTAACTGTTTTGTTTCAGTCTCACTGTTCTCATAGCATTGTTAAGATAGCAGGCAGGCAGCTGTTTTCAGTGAAAAAGCTAAAAAACCCACCGTATGCTACCTGCTCCAAACAGCAGACAGACAAGTTTAAGACTAGCTGGTGAACACAGTGGAGCATTTAGCAGCTGAAGATGTTTTTCATGGGGGGCGTGAGGGCAAAAAAACAAAGTTAAAAAAATGAAAACTGATGACCATAACATAAACTCACAGTATTGTTAAATTATTCAGGAGACTCTTGTGTTTCTGTGTTGATGTACAGTATATTGAGGATATTATTAAAGGGGGCACACGCATTGTGTGTATCCTTGAGCTCTAACAAATGTGGTCAATTTCCTTCCTTGTACATTTGCAAAGCTGATTTTTTAAGTATTTTAAATCCGGCATTGTTTACATCCATGTTTACTGCCTACCGGTCTTTTTCTTCCCTGCCTTTGCTGGTGCATTGCAGCATATCTTGGGGTGTTACTGCCACCTGTAGATCAGTGGAATAGTGTGACATGATCAGCAGGACTGTGTATTGCGTCACCCGCCTGCATGTGCGTCCTCGTGTGTGAACATGAGACAAGCAAAACTGGGACCCACTCATAGAAAAACAGCTCTATAGCTACTAGATGAACAAAACTCCACAGGGAACCTGGAAAACAAACATTTCTGAAAGCAGGTCATCCCACTCCACAACTCTACTTCAGTGAGGAGATTGAGGACTTCTGGTCCCTGTCAAACAGATCTTTGAATGCATTTTTTAATATCTCAAAGAACTGAGTCAACAGAGCATCAAGATATGAACCCTACATACTGACTGCCACTGAAAAACCAGCCCACAGAGCCACAAACAGAGCCTCAGTCAGTGTGGAGACAACAGAGGCTCTCTGCTGGCCCGAGGCCTGCTGTTTACCTGAGCTCGGCTGGTGGCTTCCCTCCAAGCCAGGCCCAGTGTAACTCAATCTGAGGACCACATAAATACAGAGCAGAGCCGAGCCGCACCCAAACAAAGCACGAACCTCCAAGCACCAAAATAATACCTGCGGTGTAAAGCGGCTTATGCTGTTGTGTGGGAATACACATTCGATCTGTAATTAAACTGTATTTACTCAGTATAATTACAGATTAACACAGATCACTATGGTCTTGTGTTTGAAATTTGAATGGTTACCTACATGCTGACATCCTGCGCTGTCACTCTTCATCATGCGGGTCATTATCTTGAAGGTAATGTTCAGGATGTCTGGATGTGTTGGGAGCTTTTAACCTAATCCTCCCAGCGAATATTATTCTAATATCTCCTGGCTACTGTATGCCAGTAGCCACAATAGAATTTCCTGCTGTTGACATTCCTTATGTCATCTCACCTTCCATGGTTAAGTAGGGATCATTGCTGCATTCCAACTGGTGTGTTTTCCAATACCACAGGATGTTCGTGTCAGTTTACACAAGTTACAAAAATATATTTAATTACTCAAGTCTAGCGATATCTATCCATACAAATACTTTTGGTTGGATTAGCCCGGGCAGGGTTTTGCCCCAGGAGATTGTTTAGTCAAGGTGGTAAGCCACACAGATACCCACACATCTCATCTTGTGATACATTTAGCTTGTAGAAACAGTATGCACTAAACAGTAGTCACACTCGTTAGGTATATGGCATTTGCTTTGTGAAGAAGTGCCTCTGCCATTTTTTCTGAAGGTTAATCTTTGGTATTCATCTTTTATGATGTCAGCAGAGGTGGTCTTTGTTTCCACCAGAAACCCTGCCGGGGCTGTTAAAGCCATTCAGAGTAAGATCTTGGCCATTTTTAATATCAATTGTAAAAAGGACGTTACTCATTATATTAGCTGGGATATAAAGTAAAATTATTATTGTTGAGTATGAAAGAGCCACAGTGAATAAGAAAACATAGAGATACCAAATTAAGCTGATTCCAAATATGCAGTATAAACTTTCTGGTATGAACTTTTTTAGAAACCATTAAACATCTATTTGATTTACAGACAAACACTATGTAGTGACTCAACGGATAGTTATCACCTAAATTTGTCCATCTCCCATTCTTAAACTCATTTAAGATTTATATGTATGATTAATTTTGAAAATGCATGACTGGTATTGTCAACATAACTGTGGGGGAAATATCTTGGAAGCCTCCTATTGGCTGATCCAGTGTTTGATAGAGGCCATTTTGGGTAGAAAGGATTCAGGCTGCAACCAACGATAATTTTCATCATCGATTTTCCAGAATGTCTTCAGATGTCTTGTCCAACAGTCCAAAATTCAAAGTTATTCAGTTTATAATGATATGAAACAGGAAAAAAACCCAGCAAATCCTTATATTGGAGAAGCTGAACCCAGGGAATGTTTAGCATTTATGCTTAAAAACGATTGAAATGATTAATCAGTGAGTAATTTGATAATTGATTAATTTTCTTTTAATTGACTAATTGACTAATCGACTAGTTGTTTCAGCTCTAGACATAGTTTTTCTTATTTTACAACACTTAGGAATCAGTTCGCAGTCTTCAATCAATATTTTTAGGAGTTTTAGGACCGTTTCTTTCAAGTTTTATACACACCAGCACTGTTTTTTAATATTTATGCATCCAGCCCAACACAGTGGAGATGAATGGAATTTTGTTTGTGGTGCTCAGAGCATTGAAAAGTTACATTTCTAAAACAACAACATGCCTTTCTATATCGACAACTGATCCTTTAAATCTCCTCAAAGTTAAGTAACCTTTTTGCTTTAGGACTCACCCACAGATCCTTACATTGGCAGGAGAGGCTGGCCGAGGTTAGCCTCTACTCAGCTAACACGAACAGCTGTGCAGATGGTGCACTATTCTCTTAAACCATGGATTAAGGATTTGTTTGTTTTCAGTTGACTCATTACTGAAATTGTAATGTAGCAGATTGTCTTCAGTCGTGCCACCAGCCATGACTTCTACTTACGCTGCAGCAATATCTGACTCACTGGACTGTGAATCTGTGTGTGGGACAGCAGTGGTGGGTTTCTTTACCAGAGTGCACCCAACATAAGCTGCAGAAGCAGACAAGTTTGTTTGTTCACTGGGCTGAATTGTGTGTGTTTTGTGTCCACAGTATGGCAGAAGCCCCCTGCACTTGTCTGCCTACAAAGGCCACATTGAGGTTGTGCGTATCCTGCTCAAAGCTGGCTGCGACCTGGACATCCAAGACGACGTGAGTAGATTCACCCGTCTGTTAGCTGTGTTGGCCATGTTTCCACTTTTCATCCACTTCCAGCTCTTGCACTGCAGTCCTGATTGGTAGTTACCAGTGGATTGCTTTTTTTTTTTGCTTTCAGTTCTGTTTTTCAATGATTTTTCATCATTAGACTTTTTTTTTTTAACACAAAGATAACGGTAGTCTAATGACCTCCAGTGGCCTTGAATGGGATTCTTTGGACTGCCCACTTGTGGGAATGCCCTCTGGATGCAAGTCCCCCCTTCCCACAGATAGTGATAACCCAGATCTCTGGCATTGCCAAATTCACTCTCTGTGGTCAATGAGCTCCGCAACAGGCTGCAGTACATCCTCCAGGACTGGAGGGAGCAGGAGTTGCAGACTGAGGCAGGAGGAGGAGGAGGAGGAGGAGGGGAGAAGACAGTGGAGGAGGGCAAAGAAGCCTGGAGGATCAGGGAGAGTGAAGGAGGTTAGCCAAAACTGCTCTTACCGAGCCAGTGGAAATCTGTCCCCCCATCCTTCCTTCCCTGAACAAGCTCCGCTCCTCCACCACTGCTGCTGCGCTTGGCTCAGTTCTTATCTAGCCGACCCTCTCCTCCTCTTCTCCCTCCTCTTTCTCCTCTATCTCTCATGGAAATCATTGCTCATTGCTCTTTCTTCCTGCGCTCTAATGTCAAACCTGACCTGCTAAATGTCACTCACCACTAATCTACTCTGTGTGCAGGAATTCCATTTATGGCTGAGCATAAATGTGAGCTGAACCTTCCTGGGACTGTGCGCTTTACTGCTTTTATGGTCATACAAACCACTGTGGACTCTGCAGATTATAGAGCTGTTTGAGATTAACTACTGTGGTTTGTATAACTGCCATATTGGGACCATATTAACATCCATACTGCTTGAGTCAGTGATAACTCTGCTGAACTTGGGGATACATGGTGTATTTATTAAAAAGGAGCTTACAGAACTGTCTACATTTAAAAGAATAGTTTGTTTTTTGGGAATTTTGTACTATTTTGAATATGTGTTAAATGGTAACATTTGCTTTATTTAGTACAGTTACTGATGTCTATGGGATGAAGTAGCTGCTCTACTCAGTGGAAGGAAAACACCTTCTGTAATTAAGCAAAGCAAGGATCTGGTCAGACCTTTAAACTGCATGCAGAGACATAAAGGCAGGAATCCAGGAGTTTGTTCTACCCTAAGTCAAAACAAAACAAAACAAAACATAACAAACAACTAAATACCCAATAACCAAACTATCTCTTTAAGATAGAGATTATTTATCCCCAGGGGGAAATTTGCAATAGTTCGCAGTAAAGGAATAGTTCAACATTTTAGAAAATGCCTCTATTCGCTGTTTTTCCAAGAGTGAGAATAGAAGGTCAATAATTTGCTGATTTTCTGGAAAATTTGTCAATTGAAATTTGGATGGAAACCTGACCGCTGATTTCCATCTTCTCATCACACTCTCAGAAAGAGCGAGCAAGCAAATTAATGTATTTCCCAAAATGTTGAACTATTCCTTTAATTGTAAATTGACACTTGATAAGTATGTATATCAGGACATGTGCACCAGCTATTGATCTGTGGAAAGGTTTTTTTGAGTAGGTCTGCTATTGATCCCATTAAAATGCAGTAATTCAGGTAAGCTAAGTTCAAACTGCATACACTGACATACAAAAGTACGGAAGCCCTGAGAAGTACGTGAATTTTTTTTTTTTTTT
>NTHP01000273.1:84486-113620 GCA_003416845.1 Oplegnathus fasciatus
ATAGAATTGTCCAAAATGACTTGGTAAGATGAAGCATTAAGATTTCCCTTCACTGGAACTAAGGGGCCTAGGCCAACCCCAGAAAAACAACCCCATAGCATTATCCCTCCTCCACCAAACTTTACAGTTGGCATAATGCAGTCAGGCAGGTAGTGTTCTCCTGGCATTCGCCAAACCCAGACTCGTCCATCAGACTGCCAGATAGAGAAGCGTGATTCGTCACTCCACAGAACACGTTTCCACTGCTCCAGAGTCCAGTGGCGGCTTGCTTTACACCACTCCATCCGACGCTTGGCATTGTGCTGGGTGATGTAAGGCTTGAATGTAGCTGCTCGGCCATGGAAACCCATGCCATGAAGCTCCAGGCGCACAGTTTTGGTGCTGATATTAATGCCAGAGCTGGTTTGGAACTCTGCAGATATTGAGTCAGCAGAGCTTTGGCGACTTTTACGCACTATGCGCCTCAGCACTCGGCGACCCCGCTCTGTAACTTTACGTGGTCTGCCACTTTGTGGCTGAGTTGCTGTGGTTCCTAAACGTTTGCGCTTTGCAATAATACCACTTACAGTTGATCGTGGAATATCTAGGAGAGAAGAAATTTCACGAACTGACTTGTTGCAACAGTGGCATCCTATTACAGTACCACGTTCGAATTCAGTGAGCTCTTTAGAACGACCCATTCTTTCACAAATGTTTGTAAAGGCAGACTGCATGGCTAGGTGCTTGATTTTATACACCTATGGCAATGGGACTGAATGAAACACCTGAATTCAATGATTAAGAGGAGTGGCCCAATACTTTTGTCCATATAGTGTATCAAGTTCTCAAAAGCAAGTTGGGCTTTTAGCATTTTAGCTCCTTCGATGGAGTCACTACTTTAATGAGCTCCAAAACGTGTGGAAAGCATCTGGATGTTAAGTGAAATGGAAGTTAATTGATGTCACATTCAGCCAGTGAACATAGTGATTCCTTCATTTTAGATCCTCGTTACTTTTTATAATTCACCTGTTACTGTATTTTTCATAACCTTTTCTTTCCAAGTTTGCTGTTCCTTCATGTAGAACGCTCTTTGGAAACAAACTGTATCTTTACTTCTTCCTCACTCGCTCACATTTACCTGCTTTCTGTTATCCAGCGGCTTTGTAATCCAGGATGACGGTCTGCTCTCTGCAGTGCGCTGCTGCCACAGTGCTGTTTACATGGCACAGTAGTCACTTAATTATGAAACACAACATGGTACATTTGCACTTCAAACGTAATCTGCAGCCTCACGGGGAAACTGTTGTTCCTCAGCATGGCACAAATGCAGGAGGAGGTTGTTGGTGGGTCTGAGCAGCAGCTGTCTTCAGATGCAGCCTCAGTGCTGACTGTTGAAAGCTTCACTCATGTGCTGACTCTCAGTAAGGA
Source organism: Oplegnathus fasciatus (assembly GCA_003416845.1). NCBI lineage: Eukaryota > Metazoa > Chordata > Actinopteri > Centrarchiformes > Oplegnathidae > Oplegnathus > Oplegnathus fasciatus. The sequence continues at coordinate 85,894 of NTHP01000273.1, forward strand.
GCCTTCAATATTTAATTATGATGTTCGTGGCAGGAGGACCAGTGCTCAGACATATTGGCATTAAGTGGAAGAAAATGGACTCAAACTTAGGCAAAAGTAGACATAACAGAAATAAACTTGGCTCACTTTTAATGTTTAATTATACATTCATCTAAAAGGATTCAGGGCTGAAATTAACAAGCATTTCTAGTGCTGGTTAATTTATCAGTTATTTTTTTAGATTTGTGAATTCATCACTTCTTCATTAAATGTCTAAAATGACAAACAGCCGCTGCAAGAACCCGAAGTGTTTAGAATTTAAAAAAGTAGATAATCTGTTAATCAGCATTATCGTCGATTGATTTTCTTTGATCAGTTAATCAAGTGATCTTTTCAGGAGTATAAGGAATATTTTAAATGTATATTGTATGTTTCAACACTGTTGGGTAAATGATAACAGTGCATCATATGTTGTGAATTTCTATGTTGGAATGTCAAAGTTTATTCAGCAAACTAGACCAACAGGGAGAAATTCATGTCACTTATTTGCATGAAGCAATAACATCACTGTTTTGTCGTTGGCTGATGGTGACACCAGTCAGACAGCAGCCTCTGACACAACATGACAAGAACCTTCGACTTTGAAGGAATCACGAGCAACAGTAGCTTTGTAGCTAAATACACATCCACCAGGGAAAGTGTGCTGCTAATAAGTGCTGGCTGGTCAGCTGTAGCACATCGAACAGCTTAAGAAGTCACCTGTAAATGTCGACGTTGGTCGGTTAAGATGCTAAATGGTGTAATTTTTAATAACTAGTCTTTGAATCGTGCAACAAAACAATGTTTTTAGCTTGTAGATGTTGTGTCTTGGTGCCCCTGTTAGCTCAGCTGTCAGTCATGCACGAACACTGGCCCACCCACGCAGAGGTTTGTAGGATAATGGAGAATTTCTGATGTATATCCAAAGACCTTTTTCCTTCTTTTCATTAAAAAAAAATCTAATTGACAGGATTTGTTGACTAATTTTGATTTCACTTTGATACCTAAAATTCAAATATTTTCAGTGTGTTTTCAGTTTTCATGTTCATGTTAAAGTTTATAACACTACAGCAAAATGGAAAAATGATCATCACTGGGGTTTACTCTTCTAGCACCTCTTAAAATATACAGAATCAAGCCTGTAAAAAATATTTCATGTCCCGCATTAAGTATTCTAATTCAATTTCACATTCTGCTGTGACACATCTATTAAATGTAATTGAATGCTTCATTTTGAGATTAAATTCTTGTAAAACAGCTCAACTCTAAATATTTTTTCCAGGCGGGGGATACGTGTCTGCACGTGGCGGCCCGCTACAACCACGTGGCTATGATCCGCATCCTGCTGGGAGCCTTTTGCTCCGTGTCAGAGAAGAACCTGGTGAGTTACTGACTGGACAGAACATGATCACTCACCACCAGCTAAATACTGAAGAATCCTGTCTGGGGCTGTTGCACAGTACTAGCCACTTTGGCATGGGACTATTGATGTGAACTTGTTTGCCATTGTTAAGAATTCATATCTGGCTTGTAAAAGTGGCTGATGTATTTTTTAATTAATTTGCCAACATGACCTGAGGAAGAAAAAGTTCAGTTTCCTGCTGTATTTGGCGCACAATTTTATAAATGATGCATCCCAAAAAATCTGTCAAAATGTGTCATTTATATGTTTTGGCATTATGTTTGTCAGTGGTAACTCTGGTTAATATATGTAAATATATATATAATATATATATATATATATAATACATATAAATGTAAATGTTCATACAAGCGTCAGATGTCTTGAAATGTAGAATAAATAAAGGCTCCACGCTCACACCACCATGTCTTGTTCTGTTTGTGTGTGTGTCTGCAGGCTGGGGACACACCGCTACATGTGGCAGCTGCTCTGAATCATAAGAAGACAGTACGTCTGCTGCTGGAGGCGGGGGCAGACAGCCGCATCTGCAACAATGTGCGTGCCCACAGCCACTTTCTACATCATTAATGCTCAGAAGAAGTGTTTGTGCACTCACTTTGCCTTTTTCCATCTTCAAGTCAGCACACATTTCTGTTGTGTTACCAGTCTCCTCTTGAGGGATTCTTACAGCAGCACTGTCCCTGCCTCCTGCCGTCTATTTAAAGCTGCACCAGGCGAGATTACACATTGGTAGAAGCAATAGGTAGCTGCTTGAAATAAATTGACTATAGCTTAACAAACAGCAAAGTGGAAGCAACTGGAAATAATTAATGTTTGAAAAGCATTTCATTTAAAAAGACCAGCTCAGAGCAGAGACTGGTCAGTATGAATTGATTCTGTTCTTGTACTGATGGAAATAATTCTGTGGAACTACTAAACTGAATATAAATACTGAATTTATTGAGGCCACATTTAAACATGAAGGAAGTGTTGAGTTTGCATTAACTGAATTTAGGAAAAAGGCTGTCTCGGCCACAAGTTGAACATTTTCAGTAATTCCTTTGTGTGTGTGAGTCATGTTTTCACCGTCCTTGCTGTCTGTGTGTGTGTTCCTGCAGGCAGGTCAAACAGCTTTGGACCAGGCCAGAGAGCACAACAACCCAGATGTGGCTCTTCTACTGACCAAAGCTCCCCAGGTAAAACCAGTTCCTCCCAGTCTCACCACTACAGGCAGACGTAAACAAAACTCATACTTGGAGATACATTTTTGTGCTCATACTCTGTTAAATGGCAGTGTGTTACTTATTCCAGGACTGCTTTTTGTAACATGATGTGAAATTTGTGTCATGTAAAGTTCATTTCTTTCCTTTCCTTTTCTTTCCTTTGTTTGTTTGTTATGTGAAGTAACTACAGTTTATATTTTCACTGACTGACGTTTGAATTCCTTGTTTTTGCAAACTGATTAAAGATTGTAAAGATGCCACGACCAGGTAATTTATTTCTCTCAGACTGATACTTGGTTCTTTGGGTAACATTTGGAAAATGTATTAAACTCTTTATTGCAATATGTAGATGTCTGGATACAGACGAGAAATTAAAGGAATGTGATCGGATATAATTGGTCTTGTTTGGCAGTTACCCTTCAAATTTATCCGGTTGACAAGTGTAGTTGGAGTTAGTTAGTCGTACTTTCACTGTGGTATTTTGTACTGGGTGAGGATCTCTCTTACCTCTGGCTGTAGTCAAAGTGGCTGAGACGAGACACCATCATCAACAGTTTGGGGTCTGAAGCAAGCATGGCTGCAACCCCCTTTATGTTACGTTGAGGGCCTTCAAACGAGCCTAATGTGCTACCAGGCCACTTCTCTGGGAAGCCTTTCCCACTTCTGGTCAACTGAAAGCAGATTCGGCACCAAGGGAGTACTCAGGAACTTTTTCCTCTCCAAACTCACCGCTGTCCAGCATTAGTGTGCACCAGTTTTGCAATCCCGTTTTGGCACTGCTTCAACTACTGTAGAACCAAGCCCGGGATCAAGGGAGTCTCTCCACCATACGAGCTTCTCAGGAAATGTTTTCTCTGCAAACTCCTGACTGTGCACCACTAGTCTGCTACTTCTGCAGGATTATAGCCTTTATTTAACTGATTCAGAAACAGGCAGCAATAAACTGTAAAAAAGGATTAAATGTCAGAAAAACAGCAACACAAAGCAACAGAGAACAAAACAGACATATCTGCAGTCATTTCTCTGGATCTCTGGGACACTGCAGCTTCAGCAGGGTGACACACCCTCATGCCCAGGTTTCTCTGGTCATTCTCTCAGCTGTGTCGTAGTCAAGAACCTGGTGCAGAGTGACACAGTGTCCACAGACACTTGAAGAGATGTACCTACATAACGCTGAGCTTTTTATACTCTTTTCTCTGTCCCTTTATGGACGTCTTCAATGGGAGGTGTGCATTCTTTTGTGTAGTCTTCATGACAGCAGCATCACTTCCCGTGTTTTGTGCCACTTCTTTTTTTCTTTTTTCAGCCTCATTATCCCCCACCACCTGGGCTTGCAGGACTGTAGCTGTAGGCTGCAGAGCATGTAGCTACCTTTTCCTTCTCAGAGGTCCAGTGAGGATTTAACATCAACATCTGTTTTAAAGTTTTTCTGACATTTCTAGTTTTGGAGGGAGGTAATTTTATTTGACAGTTACCAGTTGAGACACACAGGGAACACTGGTGGAGAGAGAGAGAAAGGGATGACTAGCAACAAAGGTCCCTAGCTGGAGTTGAACCGGGGACGTTGCAGTTACACAATATGCATCTTAGACCACCGGGACGTCTCTTTTCTGACAGTTTTTATTTTATTTTATTTTATTTTTTTATTTTTTTATTTATTAGGTATTTTTGTGATCATTAAAAAGTGTGTGAAAATTGAATAAAGAATTAGTAATACAAAATTCCAAAATCAGATTTTAAAAAACATTTTTAATTTGTAGTGCAGCCACAGTGTAGTTTAACCTTCCATTTAACCTTTTCTTGTCTTTTTCTAATTACTTTGAGAGACTGCAATGTGCAACTCATTAAAGCTATTAAAGTGTTTTCTGCACCGTGCTCGCAGAGAGAGGGACTGTTTACGGTAAACTGCAGTAAGGTGGTTATTCTTTCAGTTTGGGGACATTAAATCCAGATAGAAATCAGTTTCAACAAATCTTCTTTTTAAAAATCCAGCTACTTTTTTGTGAAAACCAGTAAAAACTGAACAGTGAGCCCTCTTTATTTGTGACTTGTGGTGCATATAAAAAATGAATGTTTACTGTGTGTATGCTCAGGGATGAATAATCTTTTATTTACTAAGTATGCGTGATGATCCCACTTGTGATTACAGTCATTTTTTCTCTCGTGTGTGTGTTCAGGTGCAGAGTTTTGTGCGTGGCAGGAGTGCGAGGAAGAGGAGAGACAAGCTGAAGGCGGAGGGCAGAGCTCAGTCGGTGCCCAGAGATGAGATGCTGCCCTGCAAGGTAAAAACTGAACCTTGGTGTCAAAGCAATTGTAAATGATTGTGTTGGTAGTTTAAACAGCAGAAATAAGGGAAAATAAAGGGGAAATAACCTAAAATCCTTGGGATGAGAGAACGGTGAGGACATAAATGAGACACCTGTGAGTCGGAGGGAGGGGAACTGAAGAAAAGCAATGTGGAGGAGAAAAGAGCAGAGAGGGTTGATGAGCGACAGTGCTTAAGAAGTTAGTATTTAAAAGACTTAATTTCCTCCTAATTTCAAGTAGTGAAGTGTTTCAGTAAGAGACAGAGTGACTGAGTGCTGCTCCCTGGAGCAGGTTAAGTTCTCTCATTATCCTGCTCAGAACTTGCCCTGAACTTTGTTGTGTTTGTGGGCTTAAAGAAAGTGAAGTCTCCTACTTCATTCAACTCTCCAGGCTTCTCATACACTCACTCAGAAAACTATACGTTATCTGAGCTAAGCCAGCTTATTGCCTCACTGCACTGAACTGAATTCATCCTAATTTCAAAGAAAATAAAAAATACAAACTGATTTCCTTTGAAACCCCCCTGTGTCCTTCTAAATGCATTACACACACACACACACACACACACCAACACACAAAATACAGTTACTAACTTAAATTATTAGATCGTTACCTTATTTGTTTTAAATATTTGTAAAGACTCTTGGAAATTAGTTTTTTCTTTGATTTCATTGACATTGACTTATCGAAGATGGACAGAAAAAGTGTTAATGTTTGTGACAAATAACCATATTTCACCCTGAGTGACATTTCCATAGCCAGGACTCCATGTTTTTATGGCTTCACCATTCCATCAAATGGAAATATTCTGGATGTTGTGTGCACCATTAGAAAAACATTTCAGCCTGACATATTTGGTATCTTTGGAAACTTTTGGATCTCCACAACAATTTAAAATTAAGCATTTGAACAAGGTTTGGCTGCATAGCATGAGCTTGTGATGACTTACCTAAAGGTGAGTCTATGGTTGAAGGGGTTAAACAAAGAGTAAATAGTAATGGAACAAAGAAGGGTATAAGTAGGTTTAGTGAATGATGGAAACATTTAGAAATAAGCCACAATACCTGTGTCCACTAGATTCCTCTTTACCCAGCAGTACAAAATACATATTTGTGGGAAAGCTTAAAACTGGCTTTAGATCTTGCTCTTTCTTTAGATTTTTGGCCTTTTTTTAATTTCTTGAGTGCTTAAACATTTACAGGAAACTTCTCTACCCAACCTTTCCCTCCTCCTGTTTCCTGCAGGACAGTGCATCTGCTGCAGATGACACCCAGAGCAGCGACCGAGCTGCCTGCAAACACACTGAGGTGACGGAGTCAAACACCAGGAGGGGAAAGAACAGGAAGCAGAAAGAAAAAGTAGGTCCCTGAAGTCACCTCAGTTTGAAAAACACATTCTAATCTCGACTGATATTCATTTAAGAAGAGAGAAGCTAACGGTTGTTAGGTGAAGTCCTGAACAGGAGAAGACAATGAGTAGTGCTCTCACCTTCTTCAGTTACTGTTAGAGATGTACGAGATGGAATAATTACTAACCTCAGGTGCTGTCGATGTTTCAGCCATCTTTGTCTGACCCCCTCCGCCGCAGAGAGACCAGGCACGTCGAAGCCTTTCACAAGAAGAAAGGCAAACTGCAAGGAGCCTCCCTTCACGCATCCGTCCCTCCACACAACTATAAAGCTTATCAGCTCTACACGCTGTACCGCGGCAAGGATGGCAAGATCATGCAAGTACGTGCACAAACACTTCCCTGTTCAGTCAGAGTAAAGATTGTTATTCATGTAGTTGCTCAGCTACGTGTTCTGTAAACTCATTCTTCATGTCAAGTCTTTTTATATGGGTGAGTTTCATCTATCACCAGTGCAGCCAGTCCAGTGCACTGGACACATTTAGGGGATCATTTACTAGGCCTACTGCAAATTACCACCAGGACCACAAAATTTTGCACCACCACATCTTCAGTTTGTTTTGTATTTTCACTGAAGATGTAAATGAGCTCAGACAGAGTTGATCTTAATGAAGTGCCACTAAAAAGACCTCAGAGCAAGATTAGTGGGTTAGCAGCTATCTTCGGGTTTAACCCAGGTTTTCTGGTAACACGAAGCTGGCTCATTTTTAACCAAGGTGGTAACCAATGCTGCAGAGCTAACCTGCCACGGAGCAGGTTACAGTAACTTCAGAGGATCAGATCAAAACCTGCCAACAACCCGACTACTGACCAATCAGCTCACTGGAAAAATGGAGTCATCATTCTTACAGGATCTGGACATGGATAAAAGTACTGAGTTTACAATAAAATGCCAAGTAATAAAGAGCAATAGGAGCATTTTTACTAACAAACCAATAAAAGGTATAACCACTGTCACCTTTTATTAGATAAATACTTTTATTAGATAAAAATACATGTTGCATTAATCTAAGTGACCTTCAGCATTGTCCCTTTTCTGTCATTTCACCAGCACAAAGCCGTACTCTGACCCTGCAGTAAATATAGAACGCTCTTTGACAACTTAGCAGGATTGTGTAAAAGACTAAATTACTTGGATAAAGTTGTACCTGGAATTTTGGAATCTGTTGGACATGTTTGTTGTGTGTGCTGTTTTATTGGTGTTTGCGGTGTGATGCAGGCTCCTCTGAACGGCTGCCGCTGTGAACCTCTCATCAGTAAACTGGAGAACCAGCTGGAGGCCACCAAGGAGGAGATGAAGACTGAGATCCACACTGTCCAAGACCTGATGAACAGCAAGATGGGCCAGCTGGACCGCAAGAACAAACACCAGGTAACATACACATGCTAACACAGGACGAAAGTTTACTTCATTTATTTTTTTGTTTTGGTTTCAGCTGCTCACATATAAGCAGAGCAAGGGTTGTGGAAAAAAGTCACATGGACTTTCATAGCTGAGGTTTGGTAAGGTATCTAGAGAGGTCAGGGGTCTTATCAAACCAGATTCAAATACCTGTGGATACATCCCAATTCTCTTTATGTTTCCCCTTTAAAATAAACACTTTAACAAACATCTGCACATTTATTTTAAACAACCCAGAGAAAGCAATCCACTGTTTTACTTCAGAGAAGCATGGCCTCAGACTTGGAGGTGCTGACTCTCATCCCAACCGCTTCACACTCAGCTGAAAACCACCTCAGTGAGTGCTGAAGGTCACAATCTGATGACAGAACCACATCATCTGCATGTATTCAAATACATGCTGCTGAGATTCTCTCAGATGCCGTCTATAGAAGTCCTCTCATTGTGGCCCTGTGTAGCTGAACAGATCATGGCTCTAACACAGCAGAGGTTAGGGGTTCTATTCCCTGTGTGACTAACTGGAACATTACAGTAACATCACAGGGGCTTTGTCTTAAATTTCCCCTGGAGCCCCCTTCTGCATAATACGTGCACTCACGGTGCTGTAAGATGTTTCACATAAAAGCTTCAATCACATAGCACCCAGTCGTTGATGCATGTACTCTCAGCATCACCGCTGCCTGAGAAAATACAATAGTGAATGTAGGCAGGAATGCATAATCAACAAGATCAGAACAACAACAGAAGCTGGTGTGTAGGCCCAAAGGTAAACACAAGAGAGGAACACGGGAAGTTAAACAGTTCTTAGGCCGGGGGAATGCAAGACAAAAAGATGTTTACTCTACAGCTGACTGACAAAACACTGTGTTCGGGAATAAGGCTGTCATAATCATGCAACTAAATAGTTCAGTATATGGCACAGATGTCATCAAATATTCCACATGTTACAGTTGAACATGTCATTCTAAAACCATGTGGATTATTCTGCTGCTATAGTATAAGACTCCACTCATCTGGTTTCAGGCTTTCCACCAGATTTGCTTCCATTCAGACACAAGAGTACTGGTAAGGTCCAACACTGATGTTGGGTTGTACGGTCTGGCTCACAGATGTTCCAGTTTACCCTAAAGGTGTTGGATTTGGTTGAGGTCAGGGCTCTGTGCAGGCCAGTCAAGGTCTTCCACACCAAACTGGGAAAACCCTTTCTGTGTGGAGCTGGCTCTGTGCACGGGGACGTTGTCATGTTGAAACAGGAAAGGGACAAACACTAACTGTTGACAGAGAGAACTATTGTGTACAACAGTTGAATAAATATGCAGTACAACCAGAGGAAATGTAGAAGTGAACTTAACAAAGCAGAGCCTCCTTGGCTGCTTTTATCCCTGCTGTCGTGTTTCTGGTTGCAGTCATGATGTGTGTGACTTGTGGTTTTACCATCAGATCCGAGCTCTTGATAAGATGACAGTGGAGAGAGTGTCAGCAGAGAGGAGTGAGTGTCTGCAGAGGATCGAGCAGCGGGCCCAGCAGGAGAGACAGGAGGCAGAGAAGAGACAGGTAACACTAAGAACCATCACAGCTCACCTGGAGACAGATGGCTCTGCAGCTGATGAAGTCATCACTGAGGTGTTGGTACTGACCCATAACCCTGTCCTTACATGGCACGTAGCGTTTACAGTGCTGTGGAAAAGTTGTATACCTCTACATTTATTATTGATGTAGTGATAAAATGAATTTATCTGAATGTTTTGTTTGTAAAACTGCTCAGAGTAAAATTTAGGTCTTACAAAATTCCAAGAACGACATAAATTTGCTCTCATTCTTTAAATTAAGTGCCATGAATACACATTCCCAAGTGTTGAGACTTGATCTCAGCTATCAAGATATTTAATAGGGTGACCAGCAGATGCCAATACTTGTATAGCTTGAAAAAGCTTAAATCATCAAATGCTTCAATGCTGGGTTGACTTTTCCTAATAATCACATTAACCACAACATACACCAATTATGAAAAGTGCAGTAGTTAGCCAGGTTGTCAAAATACAAGGATTCTGGTGAAATGACACATTTGTCTTATTGCAAATATGTAACCTTGCCAGTATAAAGTTTTAAAGTGTGCTTTTCATTTAAAGTGGACCCCTGTACGGAATCCCTGAGAGGCAAGAAAAAAAAATTCTGGTGATCCATTTTCCAAGTCTGATCTAAAATGTTTTCTCTCCTGTGTTTGTTTCTTAAGAACAGGTGAAAAAAAAAGTTTTTGCCAGCATAATCTTTACAAGTTCCTTAATTTTTTTTTCATCTGTGAAACAGGTGGGGAAAAATGTTTTGCCAGGTGGATAAAAATGTTTTTCTAGAATCATTTTTCTAAGTTACTTTCTTTTTTCATCTGTGAAAGCCCTGAGAGGAAGGTGAAAAAAAAAAAGTGTTTGTTGTTGTAATACTAATTTCGGCCACAAGAGGCTGAAGTGCAACACCACCACGTGTTCTAAATTGGACTGAAAGCATTTATATTTCTTTCCAGGTGAGTTTTAAATAGAATTGATTTGACTCGATATGAACTAAGGAATAAGTCTTTATGTTATTAAATGTTACGTTATTAAAAAATATAGTGTTAGTAGGAACTAGTTTGTTGTTATTTCATTATTAGAATATATTAAAATATTTGTTCCCCAATGGTAGGAGAAGCACTCGACATGACATGAGTTGACATGACAGTAATGTTGCATAACTTGCTAACATACGGTATACAGTATTTACCTTGTGTTACTAAATCAAATGCTCTGACAAAAAAAAAAGTCCGGTATCTGTGGCTTTCACAGGACTGTAATAAGCCCGTCCAATCATTTCATTCGGACAGAATGTGAGTGTGAGTACTAGCAGCAGCCATGTTGGTTGTTTACGTTCATTATGATAATTTTCGGTGTTTTCAAACATGTGAATGAGACATGAGGTAGTTGGACACGGTTTGCGACGACAACCATGCGCTGCGCTCCTCTCCCCAACACTCTCTCGTGGACTCGTCCTCCAGCAGTAGTCAGGCGGTGCGCGTTCATGTGTTTTGGGGGGAGTGGCTTTGGGGGGAGACCTGAAGGGGGTGCGATTGGATACTTTCAAAATCTAGCTTTCTCTTGCTGGTTTCTCCAACACTGCCTACTCTAGCTTTAAGTCATAAGCATAGGAGAGAAAACAATTTAGATCAGACTTAGAAAATGGATTTATAGAATTATAGATTTTTTTTTCCTCACTTGCCTCTCAGGGCTTCCGTACCCCTGCTTTCTCTGTGTCAGAACATTTAAAAGGAGCTCACAGATGGTTCTCTCTGGTTACTATATTCTTTTTCAACTCACTTAAGATTTTTATGAATATTATCTCAAATAGCATAACTGATATTGTCAAGAAACTGTAGGGAAAATGTTTTTATACGAACTATAAACTGTATGTTTGTCATTTTGGGTGAAGAATGATTTTAAAAGCAGGTGCACATTTGCTCTTATTGAGAAAATAAAAAAGTAGCAGCTAATATTTTTTTTCTTTTAATGTACTTTTATTTATTTATTTTGTAAGGGGCCATGTATGATATTAAATATACATAAATGTTGTTGTTATTGTACCAGATTTAGCTTAGAGCTAATTTCCATCTGCAGTCCCTTAGCCAGGCCACGATTAAAACATCCACACTGTGATAGAACAGCACGAAACAAACTAGACAAGCAAGACAAGACACGTACACAAAGTAGTACATCACACATACACACACACACACACACACACACACACACACACACCATGTCAGCAGCATGTGTATTTAGACAAATTAAAAGCAAAGATATTTGTATACAAAGCAAAACAAATAAAATGCAGTCAGTGGTCACAGATTTTAGCAGAACTTTTAGTTTGACTTTAAAGCTACTGAGTTGTGGTTTTCACAGAGAAAGCTCACTGCCCAAAGTGCAACAAAAGGGTACAGTGCAATCTCTTATAGAAGATGTACATAAATATCTTGACATAAATTAAGTTGGATGTTTTTCATAAGACAAGTACAGGATTTATTAGAGACTGAAGAAATCCCTTTAAAAACTCAAGGATTTTCATGTACATTAATCTAAAGGTCACGACTTAAACTTATGTCAGCAGTTGTTCCCCTCAATAAATGTGACATAAAGTAATGTATGGTAAACTCTTCTGTGTGGTTGTGTCTGCCCTTTAAGCAGGCGTCCCTGGTCAGTGAGCTGAAGAGCTGGTGTCTGTCCAAGCTGCAGAACATGGAGGTTCGCTTCACAGGAGACCCTAGCGGCACCAAGCTGCAGCACTCTTCCTCTGTGGCCGAGGGCCTGAATGAAGTCGACGGAGCCGGCTTCACTGTGCTGCCTTCTGGCGAGGGAGGCAGTTCTCAGTGCCTGGAGCTCCACAACAGCCCCGCCCTCCTGGACTCCAGCCGGGGGGAGCCCAGCGTGGCAGAGGACGGCTCAACCAACCACTACTTTGTGGTTCATGTGGAGAGCTCTCCAGGTAACGCCTCAACAAAAAGCTCACCCAACCAAATCTGTAAATCTAAAGATTTTCATCATGCATAGACAGGCTCACAGAGAGACTGAGTCCTCTAATCTTTATTCATCACACCTTTTTCCACATCAAATGAACTTTAAACAATCTGTGACCTTGTAAATAACAGGCTGGAAATGAATGCTAAAATAAATAGTAAATAGCCCAATACCTCTCAGAAATGACTAGTAGTTAAATACAATAATGATTCACTAAATATTTGTTGTGTAATTTTTTTAACTGGCTGATAATTGTAAAACAAATTGAAATGCTAGATTCACAGCTACCTTGTCCTCACCTGTTTACTGGAAATAGTTTACCTATTAAAACTCATTGCTGGATATTTGATTAGGTCATGTTGGTAATGGATACATCATTTCTAAGGTGTAGTATTTATTACTGGAAATCACTGACCTGCTGTCATTTAAAAGTGCTCAAACTTTAAATGGTAATCTACTGGTATATCATCACATTTTATATGTAGTTTAGTAGGAAGCATGTAAAGTGTCATATATTCACATTTATTTGAAGTCTAAAAAGATGAAAAATACCCACACACTGCTGTCTCATTCCCAATCATTCTTTAATATACATGAACAATACTGGTCTTTGTCATGTAAATGTGAAGGTATGGACACACCTGTGTGTGCAGATGAACTGTGATGTCACGTCACGTCACTCAGTGAACTGAGTAATTGAGAATCAACACGTGAGGACAATATGTCCAGTCATTCATCGACTGGTAGTGATCACATACCCATGTGAATGTCACATCATTACATTAACATTACAGCATTAAATGCATACTTACACATGAGAGAAATGTAAATATAGTATATATAACAATGCTGCTAGATTCATACATTCATATACTGTTGAGCAAACAAATAAATCAAAAGCAAACACAAAACAGACACCTGATGTCACAAAAGAGAGAAGGAAAGTACAATCTAGATAAACTAATCATTTGTAGAAGCCACTTAGATGTACTTAAGTCCCAGCCACCCACAGAAAACCCCAGGGTGCAGCTGCCAGCTCCCACAGTGGCACCACTGACCACCCAAAAACTGGGCACTATGTTCCAGCCACTGTGGTGGCTGGGCACAGTGACCCCACCTGGACTTCCAAACAGGCACAGGGACCAGATCAAAACTGTATCAGTATTTGAGTACACCAAGAAATAGTGACGAAATAGAAAACATATGATGCAGATTAATTAATCGGTGAAATGAGGTAAACATAAAAGTAATGAATATAGTGGTCCATACAGAATGTAGTCAGAGCTGTGACATCACAGCTCAGCTCACCTGTACCTGAGCGTTTGTGTCAGAAACATTGTTATGTAGAAGAAAAGAAGAATTTCATCTGTTAATAGTTCAAGTCAGTAAAAAAAACTAACAGAACTATATTTGAGGAAACTCAAAACTCATCTGCAATTATCAGACAAATGTTAAGAAATGACTTAGCAAACATCTTAGTGAGTCTTGGCCGGAGTTCCATCTTATTATGTCCTGAAACAGGGGTTAAGTGTTCTACACTGTTGCAGACGGATTCTTCTTGTGCAGAAAAACAGTTCTTTAAGATATACCCTGTGAGACCACATATCCTTTTTGAGGATGATTTACTATGCAGTGGATACAGGTGTATGTGATTAACATTACATGATTTTATGTGCACTATTTCTCTGTAATGACAGTTTTGGAAGGAATAACAATGCTGCCAGAGGAACACAGCATCACTGATACTTGGACTGCCTATGGCGTGCTTGTTCATGATTCAGTTGTACTTCATACTGATTAGCAAGATGTCTTAAAGAATATTTGCTGTGTAATTGAATGTGCTCATTGAATCTCTTGGACATGTGACAGATGGTGAAAAGGCTCAGAACGCAGGAGTCACCTCTCCTGCAGCAGCCGAGAGCCTGCTGTCATCTGTCCAGGTGGTTCGGCCCAAGGAGCGCACAGTGATCTGTGCTGACACCCAGAGGAAGAACCAGGACCTGCAGGACGTGGAAATGGTGGAGTACAGGGCGAGGGGGGGCAGGAATTACAGAGCCAGCAGCCTGTCTCCAGCCACAGAGCGCCGCTGCAGCAGCAGGACTGAAGCCGGACTCAGAGACAGGGAGCGAGGGCGGGACAAAGGGAAGCACCACAAGACGCATTCCCAGGGCAGGACTAAGTCCAGAGGAGCCACAGGGCTCAGGACTCTTGAGATCTTTGGAGACCAGCCCAGAGAACCCTCCTTTGCTCAGGAGAGGGACAACATGCACGCTCTGGAGGTGACCCAGTACTTTTTCGAGGCGGTGTCAACACAGATGGAGCGCTGGTATGAGAGGAAGGTGCAGGAGGCTCGCTGGCAGGCCAATCAGAGGGCTCAGGCCGACAGAGCCGCCCTGATGGAGAGGATCACATACCTGGAGGACGAGCTGCGTGTGCTGAGGACTAACAGACATGATGACTGCTAACACACACCTCATCTATCACTACCAGGCTGCATTAAACCAGACAACATCCATGTGATTAGATTTGACCCTCTTTCAACAGCCATGACATGATCTGGATTTATGGCACGCACAGACATTCTCTTCCTGAACAACCACAGCCATACTGAGTAGATAACTGGATTTATATTATCAGTGCTGTGGGACCTGGATCCACTGAATCACTACATAATGGAATACAGCTATTACATTTCTACAGATGCCTAAAAAATGTCCACATTCAAATCACTGTCCTGTTGGTTGTCATGTAGCAGTGGACTGGTATGTTGAGATGTGTACATGCAGTACTGTAGTAATGAGGGCAGCTGTTGTAAATGTGTGTTGTAAATAAACCAGTAGATATGAAGCTAGGTGTCAAAATGTTGATCTAATGTGCCATTTATAGGATAGATATGATAGATCACATCAGACTGCGCTATGTGTAGCATGTACACACACACACACACACACACACACACACACATTATAAGCCCAACCATACTCTAAATATTTGATTTTAACATCAGGCATAAATGATCTGCACAAAGGTATCATTGGATGATAGTGAGAGGTGTGTGGATGGAGGAAATGACAGTAGAATAAGCTTTTCGTTGTTATCTGCATGTTAGAATCAGCCCTGTTGACCTGAGAGGAACAACCTACTGCCTGCTGCTGAATGAAGCTGAACTGATTGTATATACTGAAGGTTTCTTTGATTTTGCTACATCGTACAATTTATATGGAGGCTGGAGTATTTTAGTGTTTAAATATAATTATTTTATAAATTGATCAAATTTGAAAAAATAATTTAGATTAAATGAAATAGGCATTTAAATAAAAAAACGAAAAAGATATTATTTTATTATATTTCCTTATTCTGGCTTAAAATGACAAACAAATAATTGAATTCTAAAATGGAATTGCAAAATGAATTTTAAAAAGGTTTTTAAATGTTACTTTTTGGTATTCTGTTTACTCATCTGTTCGTCTCACATTTGTCTCCTGCTTTAACATGTACAGTTACCATTTCATGATGTCTTTAAGACGTGTAAGCAGTGTGCCACCTAAACTAACCCTAACCTGAACAACTTTAGAGAGGCTTCGACACTAAAGGAGCATTTAAGGTGTCTTTTTCTTCTTCCTTTCAGTTAATAATACATTTAAAAATCCCTTTGACATTATTTTCACTACAAGAAGAGATGACTTAAGTTGATAATTCCATAATTATTCCACTGGCACACTCCAGACTCCATAGCTTTGAAATCAGAAGTCATGAGTAACTGCCCTAAAAACTTCAAGCTAAAAATGACTGTCACTTAAATATAGCTCATCTGCCTATCTGCTCTCACACGGCCATCCTCCCACTGCCATTCACACCAGGTACCTGGAGGTCTCTGTAGGCACTCAGTGGTCCAATTTTGCATGGATATGTGGATAGTAGCTGTACATTAACTCCAGTGTCTTAGTAAGTGTGTGAGTGGAATAAAGCGCTTACAGCCCATTGAAATGGACAGTAAGAGGTGCAACACTCTGCAAAGAAACACTGACATTTTGTAATTATATGTGTGTGTGTGTCCATTTTTCCTATTTGTGGCTAAACCAGCCAAGGATCGCTTCTACAGTCAACACTAGAGCTGCAACAATTTATCCATCGAAAGAAAATCAACTATTTTGACTGTCAAAAAAAGCAAAAATGCCAAAAATCTCTGGCTGCAGCTTCTCCAATGTGAGGATTTGCTGCTCTGCCCGGTTTTCTATCATTTTCACTATTTTCTGAACTTTTGCAGACCAAACGATGAATCAAGAAAATAATCAGCAGATAAATAAAAATAATCATTAGTTGCAGCCCTAGCTGACACCAAATAAGCCATGTCCTGATCCTGAACACAGGGTTTCTGCAGGTTTCAACATGCTAAATTTGAGACTTTTTAAAAGACCTTTTTAAGACCATTATGAATGCAATTTAAGATCTGTTTCACATCCATACTGGCAAAAAAAGTACGAAGGATATGAAGGAAAATCGGAGTCCCAGAATTATTTGCAAAGTAGAGTTAATGTTAGTGCAGAGTGGGTCTTTTCTGTGAATACAGAACAATATTGGGTGGTGGCTTTTTACAGCTTTATGTTTTTCTGACTCCGCATGCGACTCTAATGCCTTCATACCCAAAGTTCCTAATTTGAGCTTTTTCTTGCAACGAGGTGAAGCGGGCTTCAAATTTGTTATTTTCAACAGGCTTCAGCCAAGCACTAAATGTGCTGTTCTCGAGCCAGATCTCGCTGAACTTGCATTTACCCATAATAGATGAAAGTAACGTTAACATAAAGAATTTTAACTTAGTACTTCTAGAAGTAGCTATTTTTTGGATGAGAGGCGCCACGTTAGCCCACACACATCGTGTCACACTAGCTGGGTGTGCTTTGATAAATTCTGACCAGCTGCACAGTGGTTATTGGTTCCATGTTGGTTTTGTTTCGTAGTTTTGTTACAGCGGGATCAATACAAATTTTTCCCAAAAACAAATTTAAAAGCGAGACTGAAATTAATGTAACTTTATAAATGTAACATTAACTTCATAATCCAATCAATTTTTAAGATCTGTCAAAATCTAAGACATTTTAATGCCTAAAATTCAGGTTACTGGATTTTAGACTTTTAAGACTTTTTAAGGACCCACAGAAACCCTGTGAACAGTTGACTATATCTATAATCTCGTCTCCCAGAATGCCAGGGCCCTGCCAATCTTGTCCACCTGCAGAGGACATTCATGACATACAAGATGAATTCTGTCACAAACATGTTGCACGAAAAAAGCTCAGAGCTGTGTTGCAGTATTACTGTCTGCTGTATGTTTGATGTAGTGACTGTCTGCTCTTACATGCTAGTTAGTTTTACATGGAGAACTCTGTGGATATGAATAATGCACTCTGCATGATGATGCCAGAAAACATATTTTGTATTAAGAAAATGATCATTCTGAATGTGTCTGTGGTTTCATTTATCCCTGTTTAATACATAGAATACATATAATACACAGCATCAACAAAAGTCTGACACATGGGCCCAGTTAGCCTCACAGGTTAGAGTTTCCATTATCATGGCACACAAATCCTCACCACCCACCACTCAGGCTGCGGCACAGGAGATTTGCAGGATGGTGCCTTCAGGTCAGTTCCATCAATCCATCCTTGAAAAGGTGTCCAGCCAAAGACAAGTTCCAATAGTCTCCACTAATCACATGATGGTCTTCATTGAGAGCCAATCCAGATCAGACCATAGTCCACAGCAGCTCACAGTATTTAACTCCTGGCCAATGCCAGAGACTTCTGCAGCTCCTCCAGATGGTTGTTAGCTTGTGTGACCATCATACGGATGGCATCCTGAATGAATGAGAGTAAAAACAGCAATAATGGACAGAGCAGAGGATGCTGGGAAAATAAACACAATGTCTCTACACGTATTCCATCTCAAAAGTCATTACATTTAGTTTGAGAAAAAAATGTAACTCCAGGTTCATTTACACGCTTTTAATCATATCAATCAATCAGTCTTGATTGGTTCTGACCAAACTCCACCTGCTGATGACGACAAGACAAAGCAGACCCTGAGTTCCATTTCCTTTTGTCAAACTACAGTTTCCAAGGTCAGGAATTGGTTTTCACGCAATTAGTCATCGCCACAATGAAAATGTATCGAATGAAAGCTCTTTCTCCATAATTTTTTATTTCTGATTCACATGTTTTTCAGAATCTAGAAACAATAAAGTTTACCATCTTCCCTTTTTAAAGACTTTCCAGACATGAATGTAAACTAAATGCCAGGACTCTAAGACTACAACTGAGGGAGCTTTTTGGATGAGGAGCGAAACGTCTTCCATTCATCTACAGCAAGGTTGAATTTAGCACTTTCAGATATCCTGATGAATATACTTCTGTTCTGAGTACGTCATCAGCTCTTCCCTCAAACCAACAAACATGGCAGGGCAGTTGTAGGTGATCTGGCTATGTACTGTAATGGAAAGGCAAACACATTCACACTATCTCTTTACCTTGTCTGTGGCGTTCTTATTCCTCTTGAACTCGTCTCTTGCCCAGTCTCTGAGGTACTTCCTGTCTCCCTCATCTGGTACCTGCCGTATGGTCCTCAGCATGTTTCTGTAAATCCCCAAAATCTTCTGTCTCTGCAAGAACTGACAAAGAATCAGCAGTTTAAACTCAACAGGATACTTACAGACAAATTTTATTTGTTAATGATCTCAACCAAGAATATTACTGATGGCTCCAACAGAGCCTCATTATGAAGAGAATAAATAAAAAACTACCATCAACTCTACCTCCACCCCCACCTGATACTCTGGTAATGAAAGCTCTGCAGCAGCTAGTCAGAGTTTTCAGCCTGTCATACCTGACACATCATTTAGTGTTATCATGGGAAAAGACTGCTAAACTGACAGAGTTGTGTTTTATATGATGAAACCAGCAGTCCTGAGGTTGTTGGATAAAGAAGTCTCACACACACACACTGAACTCAGCTGTGGCGTAAACTGTGTCTCAGACTGGCTGGTGGATGTTAGTTTAGCCTGACACCTCCAAACAGTGTGGAGGGAAGTGCTGACTACATAGCTAAACACTCCCCCACCTACCTTCATCTACAGAGCTTTAAAGTGCTCTCATATCCATTATTTACAGTCTAATGTGTGTTTTCATGATGACATCCTGAACTGTATGTTCAAGCTCTGACGTTATTCTATTATTACCTGACAGAAGAAAGGTAAATTGAGCAAAATTAAGACATGTTTTAACATTTTTAGGACTTAACAATTAAGGACTTCAGATAATGATAACTGCATGTGCATATAAGCTAACGCAGAGGTCTCGGTTTAACTGCTGTTTTGCCTTTAGGGGTAAGCTAACGTGACAACCAAAGCCGTCAGCTCTAGCTAGCAGTGCTACACAGACGTAACGTTGGCTAACAAGCTAACACCGCGGGCAACATACTGTAGGTGCTTCTATAGTCTGTCGACCAGTCACTATTAGCGATACACAATGTTGTAAATCTTTACCTGTTTTAAAGACAGCGCTGCGTGCGGTAACCTTGATCCTGCTGCCATCTCTGACAGCTCGGCGATGACACAACCCGTCCAATGAGCCTCACGAGCCGATGTTGTGATGGTGTCAACACCGGCTGATTGACAGTTTGTGTCCCCCTGGTGGAGCGGAGGACCGCAGCCTGCAGCCTGCAGCCTGCAGCCTGCAGCTCCTCCTCACAGCACACACGGCTGGATCCTTAATTAAGGAGTAATTAGTAACATTAATAACGACGCCGTCCAGGGTCGTGGTACCGAGGCTTCCATCAGCATTAATGTTATTAATTATGTGCTGTTCCTGCTGTGACTTTATTTGCGCCATGCTGTCCATGGGGACTACAGTAAGTTATGCAGCTTCCATAATACATACAATTATGACACGTGCACTAATAATTGTACATTTGTAAATATAACTGTTTTTTATTGTTTTTTTTATTTATTATATCCTGCTTCTATCCTCTATGCTGTAACACTGTAAATGTCCCTGCTGAGAGATTAATGAAGGATTATCTCATCTTATAATAAAAAGGGAGTCCACTGAGTGGATGAGACAAATTGCTGCTCAGTATTGAGGGCTGGTTTGGGCTAACCAGTGCAGATGTGACTCTCTCCAGAAATGTATTCTATACATGGTGAATGATGGTGACACAACTGAATATTCAGCAGGTTAAACTTTGCTTCATCTTGTGTTTGCGGAGTTGAGAGTTTGAAACAAGCTTTTTTCCCCCCCTTTTCCATATAAAATTGCATAAACGTTTATCACTTGAATCTTACCATAGGTATTAAAATTGGCACCATATTCAACACATAGAATAGTTTTTCTTCTTTTTTTTCTTGCACTATCAATTCAAAATGTCTGCTATGAACATGTGAGCACAAGCACAGGCAGAGCAACCTTGTAAACTGTTTATTGTCAGAATCATTTCAGTCATGGTTTAACTGATGGATGCAATGAAGAAACAACCTCTTAATATGACCGATGTCTGCTTACATGTCTGCATACAAGTCCACGTTACAAAACACAGAGGTGATAATAAACATTTCATCAATACCTACTCCTAACTGACACGGTGACGAGCTGGGAGCTCTCATTTAGCAGATGTCACACATTAATGGATGGAAGATGAACACAGCAGATATGTGTTTTTAAACCACTAAAATGGGTCAAATACTGGGGCGTTTATCAAAACTGGAACCTGCAGTCAGTGTGCTTCAAAGTGCATGAGAGCGGTGACCGCGCCTCTGATCCATCACCCCGACAGCTCATTCAGGTGTGAAGTGAGATGCAATACTGTTCTCCTCGCCAAGGCACATTTTTGAGATCCTTCGAATGTCAGTCATAACACCAACACCAACATGCTACTGTTAGGTCACAAAGTTAGAAAGGGTTCTGTTAAAACACAATTCAACAACTCTGTGGGCTCTGTACATCTGTTGTTGTGTTCACATTGAAGATGAATGATTGGATGACCTTCGTAACACTTACTAAAACATCCACACAAACATGATTTCAGGGGTATAGTACAAGGGGGACAGAGGTATTTACTGACTCTTCACTGAGGTGTTTCACACGCAAGGGAATCACATTTTTGTTTCTATCATTTCATCTCAGACGTGCAAGTTAAAGCAATCCTCGTTACATTACAAAAGAAACTGATAATTCCCCTGATAACAAAGAAAACAGCAAAGGTTGCTATCAAACTCTACTAAAATCTACAGTAAAAATAAGAAAATAAAGGCACATGTACAGCGGCAAATCCGTCTTTTTTTTTGTTGTTCTTTTTTTTTGAGTTGAGGCTGAGAGGCTAGCAGCAGAGTGGCACTGAGCAGTTAGTTGCTGCCCACTCCTCCCTTCCTGTGAAAGATGGCTTCTTATTGGTCTACTGGTCGGCTGCTGTGACGAGTTCAAACCACTGTCTGAGCGCGTCACTCAGGGTCTCCGGCAAGGCGTTGACATCTCGCAGGATGACGTAGAAAGGGAAGGGGAACTCCTCCATGTAGGAGCGGATCTCTGGTAGTTCTCCCGGCCCTTTGAATATGGGCACCTTGATGTCCAGGATGGAGTCCTGCAGCACAGCACCAGCATTTAACTACACATTGTATCCGGAGATTTAGAAAATAAAAAAGGTCTGATTCTTCTTCACTTACCCGTGAGTTGGGGTTGTCAAGCACCACAAAGATGACAAACACATTTCCGCTGCGTGCTGCCCGTACAGCTGCCATCACCCGCTCCTTCCCCTCCAGGAACAACCCCCTGCCATCAGACACGATGACCAGCAGCTGGGCTGTCTCTGTGGAGGGAGTTCAGAGGTCAGAGAGGAAGAGTGGAGGGTAACATGATAACATGTGGCTAGTCATGCGGTTAAATAGGTTTGTTTGCATGAGCCAAATGTTTCCATACCCAACAGTGATATCACCCTGGAGTACACAGTAACACAGTGTCAGTCAACTGCACAGCACAGCACTACTGAGCTGGCTGCTCTCCATTCGATACTTAACATGCAACGTGAGTCATTACCTGAGTTTATGGATCCAGGAATCTGCTGTCGTGCTGCTAGAAACATTTTTGTCGACGTCTCCAAAAACTACAGAGGAGAGGCATGAAGAGAGTCAGTCTGACAGGGCGACCTATGGGGTCGTAATGCTTCAAAGAGGGCGACTCCTTTATTCTCTCTCTCCGTGGAAACATACAGTAGGTGTCTTAGATTCATCAGAACTCACTAAAGCTTGTAAAAAAAGGTTTTATTATTACCTATAAAACTCAGGAATAAAGCATGATTTGCTGATTTATATTCAAGAATTCAGGCATCGCTGTTAAAGTGAAGTAAGAAAAGTGAAGAAAATTCCCACCTGTGCTATTCTGGTCTTCTTCTGTTGGAACTGACAGAGTCGGAGAATCCGAGCCCCAGACTCGTCGTTGAACTGCTGCTGGAAGGGGTGGAGCAGCTGCACCTGCTCGCCAAAACTGGACACACAAGCAGGCGTTAAATGTTACCTGGCCCCATAATTCAATCTGCACAATATGTTCTTCTTTTCTATCTGTGTATCACATCGTACATGCGTAACCTTACCTGCACACAGACACCTGTCCGACCTCAAGCAGAGTGAGAGCGTTGATGATCACTGAGAGGGATTCAAACGCCAGCTACGACACACAGGACACAGCAGGAGTTTATTACTATGTACTCTATTTTGTACTTAATATAATCATTATGGTCCGACCACAGCCATTACCAAAGTGGAAGGACTTGTCCATTCCTCTACCAGTAAAAAATGATCATGATCTGGTTTCTTTCTTTAATTCACCTAATTGTCTTTCTGACTCTGGACGTGTCATGGCAAGAGCTCTACAACTAGGGTTCTTGTAGGGTCACATGACAGGGCTCTCTTACCTGTTTGGAGTGGTTGTCCACCATGCTGGAGGAGTCATCCACCGCCAGACAAATCTGGTACTCTCTCTTGCTGGGCTTGGTCCTCCTCAGCCAGATCTTGTCTTTACGGAACTGACTGGCGATGTAGGGGATCACCTTCCTCATGTTGAGACGTTTCCCCGTGCGGTAATCGCCTCTGTGGAGCGGTGGAACATCACGCGCACATTTAACAACATTGTGTTCGTTTTTATCTCTTTGTTGTAACACAGCATCAGCAGTGGTAAACAGTGAGCCTCCCAGTTTCATCACATGGGACAAAATCAGGAGAAAACAGGTAAGAACGGTCACTATCAACCTGGTAAGCACAAGGTTGATAGTTCCTGGGAACAGTAAGTGTGCCTCGAATGTTTCTGTGACCACACTACATAATTTAAAACTTTCAATTATAACACATAAGGTACTGAGTGTGTCGGTCCTGACTTGAGTTTGGCGGCCTGTGTCGGCTCCAGGATGAGGCGGAGCTGCTCACACAGCTGCTGGGAGAGAGCTGAGGTCAGAGTCTGGTACTGGTGCCACATGGAAGCTGCTGCGCTCTCCTAGAACACAGACAACATTAGTCACAAGTTACAACCACAACCTGGGTTTCATACAATCAGAACTACATAGGTAGGACCTGGATATGGCTCATGGTATGAGAGACAGCTCCTTGACATATAGCAGGTAGTGTACAGTGTGCTGCAGCCAGAAACAACTCTATCAGAGCAGTGAGAGTGAACTGGAACACTGGAACAAAACTCCTGGGTCGTCCTCACCTCCTCCTGAGTTCCTGGAGCCAGTTTGTGCCAGGCCTCCAGCTGCAGCTCCATCTCCCTCCTGATCTCCTCTGGGTCTCTCTCTGCTTTCTGCAAACCAACACCAACACACGGCTTTATGGTCTGACTTTGATAACTCAGCGTATTTAAGGATTATCTAGTACTAACACTAAACAACAACAGAGTTGTCAGCAGCTGCACAAAAACCTGTCCTGAGAGCCAAGAATGTTTGTGTAAGACAGAGTGTGTAGTAGTTGTTGGTGGTTCTCTACCTGCATGGTGTCCAACAGCAGCTCAGGAACTGTGTGGATTGTGGATTCTGTGCTTCTCTCTCCTCGCTCTTCTTCTCTGGGATTTTGTGGGTCCTTCCTCCTCTCCTCTTCCTCTCCCTCTCCCTGCCTCTGCACTTCCATCTCGCCACTGTCTACACCTGCACAAGTGAAGAGGAGGGGAAGGTCATGGGCGAGTTTCACAAAGCCAAATGCTATCTGCAATTTATTTCCCAACAACCTATTTCCCAACACATACACTGTATTTAATCAAATGTGTTGAAGTCAGGGCAGGATGAAAAGAAATGTGTCACCTTTCTGGGAGGCCTTGGTAGAGTCCAGCTGCTCAGGCTTCAGCTCCTGGACCTCAGCGGCTTGGAGGTCCTCTTCCTGGTTCTCTGTTTCCATGGCGACGTCGTCATCGTTCTGATCTTCATCCTGGTCCTTCTGAGGCCCTGCTGGTTTCTGCTGGTCTGCGCTGGCAACATCTGGAAACAGCAAGACCAGCAAAGATATGACATACACTGATAAAGCTGTTGGCTAATGGGAAGTTTGGTGTGTATGGAGGTGATTACTGACCATATGTCTGAGTGTCATAGGCCTCCTCTCCCTGTTTGATGTGTTCGTACAGGTCAGATTCCTGCTGGGCGTCACTCTGCCTGCTGTCCTCTGTGCGATCCTTACTGCTCTCCACTGTGCGCAGACGCTTATTAACACGTTCATTGTCATCACCTGTCGATCGCTCGTTGTCGGCTTGACCAGGTTTTCTCTTCAAACTCTGGAACAGAACAGTTTCAAATATTAAAACAACTGTGAGAAAAAGGGAGGCAGACGTGGAGATCCATCAGAATGCAGATTTTCTGGGCTCCCTCTTGAGAGGCCAGTCGTACCTGAGTCTTGTTCTGAGTCTGTGTCTGTGAAGCCATTCTTGCTGTCAGCTTTGACTGGTGGCCCTCTGATTGGCTGGCATCAGCAGCTCCGCTCCCATGCTCCTAACAAACCAGAACAATGGAAATACTTCAGATTTTATTTTCTTAAGGGGGACAGTTTGAGGGTGGATGCTGGACTGAAAACATCCCCTTGGTGTCATTTTAAGGGAGAACAAAGCAGACAATCAATTACACTTGTTCAATCTGAATAGTGTTCAGTGTGAAACAAAGTGTTCATGGCAGAGCGCATAAAAGAGTCGAACCGAACCTGTTCAGTAGATTTCTAAAGCTTAGCAACATTTTATATGTCATATCAGTTTTTACCAATAACGTACTTAAACAAACTCATTATACTGATATTTCAAGTTAAAATATTTTCACCATCTCTTCAGCCATCACTTGCTCGCAGATAAAGTTCAAGTCCAAATGGTAAGCTTTTTTTTACCTTACTGACTCCAGCATTGTTTTGTCCCTGAGACTTTCTTTATAGAAATTTTATAAACTTTAGAGTCACAAAATATCATATTATCTTCCTCCACAGAGTTTTGCACTCTTTTGCATAATTGCAGTGGTTTGTTGTCTTTAATATTTTATGCATCTTTGAATATGTTGATCAAATAAATTCTCTATCCTCCACTTGTTTAATTTCTTTACTAAAGTAGTCTCTGACCTGGAGATATCTGAACAAATCATTTTTTTCAAGGTTATACTGTGTGTCTTAAATAGGTGTGAAGTTATAGTGCAAGACACTTAAGCAGTCCGGTTCAGTTCAGTTTGTTACACATTAGAACGGTTATTTTAGCGTTTCCATTGTCAAAAGTTGTGGATGGTACCAAAAGAACTGCTCCATAGCGTACCTTTTGTTTGTTACCCCTATGTTGGGGTACCTAGCACACTGACCCAGTACTAAAAGGCAAAGCTAGAAACACTGCAGTCCGCTGATTGGTCACTCTACTTACGTGCAGAGGTGTAGTGCTGGAAAGAAAGCGCACCGGAAAGACTCTCAGTCACTTTCTCCAAATGAGGAAACAGAATATTCCCAGTTCATATAATCCGGTTGAAATTCATAAACATAATTTTTTAAGCACTTGAACATCCAGTCATCACTAAAGCGTATCTCATGCAAGAGAGCCAATAAAAACAAAGGGAATGTTCAAAGTCATCATATTGATATTTAAGGTGTGTTGATTGATTCATGACGTCAACTCATGCATTGAGTAAAATGCCAGAAAACGTTCCACCTCAAAAGCTGCCGGCNGCAACTTTTCCTCAGAATGGATGTTTTGAATGTGGCTTCATTTGTTCAGCACAAGTATGTAAATGAAATCATCTGCTTAATGTTACGCGGTTGACGCGCTGTTACCCGGTAACATCCCCGCCTACATTTAAGAGTACTGTCTGTGGTGGAAACGCAACACAGGTCTAGGGTTTAGATACTTTTGGGCAAGGGTAGTATATACTATACCAAAGGTACTATACTGAGGTGTTAAGTGGAAATGCAGCTTTATACCTCTCTGTACCCAATGCCAAAACCACATATCGAGACCAGAGGGTTAAACTAAACCACTCATGTCAGTATTCCTGCATGCTTCTCAAGGTGAAACCTTTGCAGGCCTTAAACCGTGTCCTCAGGGCTACCTGAGTCCACTGGTCTCTCTGACCTAGTATAGCAGTATAGTGTGATANNGCTGTGTGAAAGTGAAGTGTACCTCTTTAGCTTGGTCTCTCTCTGATGCCTCTCCTGCCAGCTCCACAGCTGTATCACTCTGAACGTTCTGCTCTCCAGTCTGACCGTCTGTGTTGTGCTCCTTCCTCTCAGCTGACTCTGGCTGCTCCTCATCCTCACCTGCTCCTTCCTCCTCCTCCTGTAAGCATGACAAGTTGCAACAGTGTCACACACACCAAAGGTCTGTGTTCATCACACAGTGCACAGGTACAGTAGTTCTTTGACATACACACCTTTGGTTTGTTTCCTTTGTCATTTGTAATAGTCAGATCTTCGTCTCTTCCTGCCTCCTGTCCTCTCTCATCCTTCTCATCCTCCTCTTCATCTTTCTCAGCAGACTCCTCGTCTCCCTCTGCTTTCTCTCCTCCTCCCTCCTCCTCTTCCTCCTCTTTAGTCTTGGGCTCCTGACCGTTCTCCTCTCCTGGTTGCTCCGTCTGGTCCTCCTCCATCTCCTCTGCTCCCTCCTCCTCTTCGTCTCCATCTTTCTGCCCGTCCTCCTTCTCATCCAGGGCCATGGCTTTTTCATCGATGTCGAAAGGATTCTCCTCTGAAGAGGGAAAAAAGACTTCACTAAGCTGCTTTAAATGTCAAAACTGTGTGTCACTGCCTTCATTTTAACAAGACATTTTAACACATTTTACATTAACTACAATTTAAAATTAATTTATTCTGATAATTCAAATAATCATTTATATGTGAGCAGAAAGTGAAAAATGCCCATCACTAATTCTCCGAGCCAAAGGTGACACCGACCAACAC
>NTHP01000273.1:116586-154082 GCA_003416845.1 Oplegnathus fasciatus
TGTTTAAATCTGTGTTAGTGAGCACTTCTCCTTTGCCAAGATAATCCATCCACCTGACAGGTGTGGCATATCAGGATGTTGATTAAACGGTATGATTAGTACACAGGTGTGCGTTGGGCTGGTCACAATAAGAGGCCACTCTAAAATATGTGCAGTTTTATCGGGTGGGGGGGGGCATCGCTCTCTGACATCTCCTTCGCGTAGAGTTGATCAGGTTGTTGATTGTGGCCTGTTGAATGTCGGCCCACTCCTGTTCAATGGCAGTGCGAAGTTGCAGGATATTGGCAGCAATTGGAACACGCTGTCACACACGCCAATCCAGAGCATCGTCCTCACCAGGGTCAAGACCCTGACCCTGAGCATGCCAATTGCACGCTCCCTCAAAACTTGCGACATCTGTGGCATTGTGTTGTGTAATAAAACTGCACATCTTAGAGTGACCTTTTATTGT
The DNA here is from genome assembly GCA_003416845.1 of Oplegnathus fasciatus. Classification (NCBI taxonomy): domain Eukaryota; kingdom Metazoa; phylum Chordata; class Actinopteri; order Centrarchiformes; family Oplegnathidae; genus Oplegnathus; species Oplegnathus fasciatus. The sequence continues at coordinate 117,038 of NTHP01000273.1, forward strand.
GACCAGCCCAACGCACACCTGTGTACTAATCATACCGTTTNCTCACTAACACAGATTTAAACAAATTTGTGAACAAAATTTGAGAGAAATATACCTGTTGTGTACGTAGAAAAATTCTTGGATTTTTTATTTCAATTCGTGAAAAATGGGCGCAAAAACAAAAGTGTTGTGTTTATGTTTTTGTTCAGTGTATAGCAGTCATGGTGACAGGTCAGAATGTGTTGGTATTTGTGTTTTATTATTCAAAATGTGTGTTAGTACAATATTCTTTCAAAACTCACAGTCATTTGGTTAGCTTCAATGACATGAGCAATTACTGTGTTAATTATTGCTGTTCTGATTATTAACATTGATATTCTAAAAATATAATACATGTATTATAAGTCATGTTTTAAGTCATGTTGATAAATCAGATTCCAGACCAACAAAGTAAAAATCATCTGGTTTAGTGATCGTTTGTGAATAATGTGAATAACTTGATAACCTGCATCATCATACAGAGTTAAAGATCAGAGCTGTTGAATCTTTACACCACAGAAACAGCTACTGCTAGTTGAGCTAGTTGTTAGCTATTTAATGCAGAATGTAACTCTGTGTCGAAGATTGTCTTTTTAATCCGATATCTATGGAGGATGTGGTGTTATCAGGTCACATGACCTCCTCATAAATGTGGACTTGTGTTTCCAACTTTGAGCAATTTGTAGCAGGCTGTGTGAACTGATCAGGACGCATTGTTTTACTTGTATTTATTATAACCAGCAATAGCGACCGGAAGTTAAACGAACCCAAAACTGAACGGGCCACATAAGGTCAATAGGGCTATAGACAGTTACCTGGTTCATTCTCATCCCCATCATGCATCTGGCCATCAAAGTCCTCTGACATCTCGATAGCATTGTCTTCTGCCTTGATGTTCCCTTTTTCCTGCTGTTCTTCCTTTTCCTGACCCTCCTGGAAAGTGTCCTCCACCTGGAAGAAGACAAATGCAGGGATACAATGCAGCATCTCTATGAGAAATGTTGGTCAAATAATCCACTTTATACATTTGATAGGCTCCTTATACCATTTCAGCTAATCATTGGTTAAAAGACTAATTCAAGTTCTCCTTAATACCAAAAACTCTTTGAGGCTTTTTGGCTCAATTTTCACTCTCTTTACTTCTTGTGGCACAGTCACTACATGCCTGAGTGAGACATGGCATATATTGTTATTTTAAATGAGGCTACTCAGAAATACCTGCATGTCAGCATGGCATGTCAGTTGTAACAGACATGTTATAGTACAGCATTTATGGAAAAATAAGATCTCGCCACGCTTACTACTGCCAGTTACTAGCTTTTCCCAGAGCTTTCAACCACATCTCAAAGCCTTCAGCAGCCAATAGAGTTTTTGTTCTGAACAAACCCAGTTAAAGAGGCCATGAAATACAGTTGAAAGCTCCAGAAAAAAGCTCGTAAACGGACCTTGACTTCAGATTATTTAGTAAAAAATGTATTAGTAAATTTTAATATATTTCATAACCTGATCTTCATTCTCGATCTTGTCACTGACATCTTTGGTGCCCTCGCCTTCTCCTATACCACCGCCTTCATAGTCGTGAAACTCTGTGGCGCCTTCTCCATCTCCACCGGCCATCAGCTCCTGAGGCAGGCAGAAACCCTGAGGAGGAGGCCACAACCATCATTTAGTCGCTGCTTTTAGTTGAACTTACTTCCAACTCCCAGTGACACTGAGTCACTTTTGTTGTGTCTGTACCTTCTGAGCGAGCTCAGTGAAGATGCTGGCCAATACAGACAGCAGTTTGCCCGTGCTCCTGTGTGCTCCCAGTGACACAGCCAGGTAGTACCGCACCAGGTCAGAGTAAATCCCCAGCAGAGGCTCCAGACGCACCATCATTTTGCACGCCCTGTTCACCTCCTGAACACACGCACAGGGAATGGCAAAATGACAGATGCTGATGGCATTGCATGATGGTACAATACAACTCATGAACAGCTACGATGTCCTGTTCTGAAATAATAATGAGCTCCCATTTAACGATGACATGTTGATGTGAAGTGTATAAAACGTACTTGCATCATGGGTTTAAATTGAGTTAAGCTATATAAATTCAAGGTAATTCATCCAAGATTCACTGAAAGAAATTTGTCATGCAATATAATTTGTGGTTTTATTTCTCAGCCAATCACATGAGAGCTGAGCATGGTTTCAACTCTTGACTCATGTTGCTTTTATTTCTAAATAATTGTTACGCAAGAGGACTTCATCAAGGATTAACAGATCAACCCTACAGGTGTGTTCGAAGAACCACGTTAGAACTAACTGGATCATTTTACCTGGCTAACATCATTTCAGCTTGAGTAAGAAGCCGCGGCTGAAGAATGGCCCTGCATTGGAACATGATATGGACTGGCCAACATTATAGGATTAGTTAAAGGATGGGGTCATGGTCAAGTAAGTAAGTAGTCACAGAATAAGTAAAAACCACAGTCACTGGCTCTTGAATCAATAAAATCAAGTGCAGCTGGACAGTAAAGATGTAATATGTGCAGCTGTTCTTGGTACCTGGAGCTGTGGTGACTGGCAGGAGTCTCTGTGTGTCCTCAGGCGGCTCAGCAGCCTCTCCAGCCCGGCACCAACATCTCCCACACACAGAGCCTCCACCTCAGCTGTCAGCTCCTCCTCCAGGAGTCGAGTCAGGTGACCGGGCTTCAGCAGGTCCTCGACGGGCTCCTCATCCTCCTCCTCCTCTTCAGCAACCTCTGAAACATCACATAACATCATTTAGACAACCATTAATGCTGTCAGGAAAAAACACGACACTCTGATATGTCAGCTTTCAGTGTCACATCTTGGCTCCCTGCGGTAATGCGCCAAGAAACGCAGCAATGCGCCAACAAAGGCAGAGAAGAAGAAGACTGCTATGTAGTAATCATGGATGCAAACAATGCCGGTCTCAAACTTTTAAGGAAAATCGGCTTTGCAAATGTTTTATGAGGAAGGAAATACATTCAACACATTTCTTAGAGCTCAAGGATACACCCAGCACATCGTGGTGAGTAACACTGAATGTAAACGTAACTTTTGTTTGTTTACAAGAAAACTCCACAGGGGAAGTGTGAAAAAGTGCTCCCTTGTCTGTACACCAGCCCTGTACAGAGCAATGCCGGCCTCGATCGCATCGTTCTCACCTCTCTTGACGTCTCCTTGCTGCTCTCTCTGTTGCTCTCTCTCCCTTCTCTTCACAAGCGTCTGGACAGCACACAGCACTCTGTTGACATTTGTCTCCAGTTCATCAGAGAACTCAGTACAGAAGGCAGGCTGGTGATCTGTTAGGGGAATAAGGAGAGGAACTGTAGAGCCATTGTACTAAATGAAATGAAACATTTTTGCTAGGAAATTTTGCAGGGTGGTGCACAGAGAACAACCTACTGCTCAACGTCAACAAAACCAAGGAGCTGAACGTTGATTTGTTTCAGTGCAGTGGAGCCAATTTTACAGTTTTTAGGTTTCTGGGAATCATGGTCGTCTCATATCACCCTGGTTAAGAAAGCTCACAAACAGTCTGTATTTTTTAGGGAAAATTCCCATGCAAAGTTCTCGTCAACTTTTACAGAGGAGCAATAGAAAGCATCCTGACTGGAAACATTACAAACTGGCATGGTTTGGCCCAGGACAGGAGGGCTCTGCAGCGGGAGATTAAAACCGCCCAGAACAACACTGGTTCCTGTCTTCTGAGCATCAGTGATATCAGTGAGGTGAGGAGCCACAGCCACAGCCTGTTCACCCTGCTGCCGTCTGGCAAGAGATACAGAAGTATCTGCTGCCGTACCACCAGACTCCAGAGTAGCTCTTTCCTCAGGCTGTGAGACTCCTCAACTCCACCTCTTCCTCTGCACTCCACAATTACCTTTTTGTATAATATGTGTATATAAGTAATTGGATATATTTACTATAGTTTTAATTTTTAATTTTATTCTGTTCCAATTGTTTAATATTTGTACGTGTTCATGTGTGTAAAATGACTAAATAAATGATCATGAAACCTTAAATGTGATTTTTTCTCGTTATACAGCCCGCGTGCTGCTTTTAACCAGCAGCCAAAGGTTCTTTTTTAACCCCCTTAGTTTGTCTTCACGTCTGTCAGCAGGATGTCCGTAAGTGTTATCTGTAGGAAAGACAGTATTAGGCTCACTGGTCAGTGCATTCACCTGAGTGCTGGAGTCCCAGGGAGAGCAGCTGGGTCTTCCAGGTGGTGAACTCTGTAATGTTAGCCTCCACCTGTCCTCTGACATACTGCAGGCTCTGGGGAATGGTCAGCTTGCTGTCGGCGCTGTTGACACACACAGCCGGGGTGAAGAGCTGCTCCACGCCGGGCATCTGAGTCACTACAGCTCCGAGCTGGTCGAAGGCTGAGCAGCATGTGACAAAATGGTTCCTGTGGAAAACAATGCTGCTGTTGGGACTGTTTCTGCCTATTGTTACAGCTACATCAGATTTCAGATCAACTCTTGAGTGATTATGTTTTACCATGTGTGCAGGACTCTCTCAGAGGTCTGCTGTGCCACATTGTCCAGCTCCTCCTTCAGGCTTTGACATTGCTTCAACATTGCATTCATGCGCTGGTTTAGCTGGCACCAGGCGGCATCTCCCCTCCGCATCAGACAGCCTTGGGGTTGGCGCTGTGCTGCCAGCGGGGACGGGCACCTCAGGGTGTGTTGCCTGCAGCTGCTCGTCTCCTCCTTCTGCTGGAGGTCCTCAGGGCAGCACTGCAGCAGCCAAGCCAGCTGCTGCAGGACGGTGGTGCACTGGGCAGCCAGCGCCTGGCCTCTGCTGACCCAACCCTGGAGAGAGGCCTGGGGAGGGAGGGAGCAGCCTGGGTCCTCACTGTGGCTCTGGAGGTGGGCCTTGACGGCCTGGATGCTGTCTGTTAGCCTCCTGGAAGAGGTGATGAGACAAGAAGACAACAGGTCAAGCTATAATAATAGGCTTTATTATAATGCAAGTGTTTGTCTAAAAATATGTATATTGAACCAGCAGAAAATGTCTTAATTTTACACTCTCATACACACTTCTGAAGGAATTCAACACTGAAAGTGCTGGATTCTACAGTGTGCGATGTAAGATGACAATAACAAAGATATTATTTATTATATTATTATATTTTCACTCATTTTCAAACACTTTCCATGTACAAAACTTATACCCCTCCCTCCTTTAGGACTTATCATATGCAGTCCCAACTTAAGATGAAATCCCGAAAATTAAGCAGACATGCAAATGGTCCCAATGTTAAATGTAAATCTGAGCTAAAATACATTTTATAATATTGACCTATATGTGTTTGATGATGTCAATGTATACAACCACATCTGAAGCCAAACCTACACCCTTGTTCCTTTGTTCCACACTGTGTCTTGTAAACATACGGTAGTCGTGTGGCAGCAGACTGACCTGAGATGGACCCACTGCTCGGTGAGCTTGGCCAGTCGCTGCCTCTGTCTGAGAAGCAGCTTGAAAAGATGAGAGGAGAAACCTCTACAGCGCTCTATGTTCCCCAGGCCCAGCTCCTACAACCACACAATAACAAACACACACACACACACTTCAGACTACAGGGCCAAAATACACAGACAACACACTGAGGAACTACAGATGCTAAAGTTTGCTCTTCATCTGTAATCCCTGGCCTTCATCATCATAGCTTTTAGACAGAGAGCTGTAAGAGTAGTAAATGCTACAAGTTGTTATATTGTGGACCACCAGACAATCAATATCTGTGTCTCACCTTGGCAGCGTGCTGAAGAGCAGTCTGCAGGGCCGTTCTTCTGGCCCATGAGCGGTAGAAGTACTTCTGACATCCATCCCATGCTGTCAACAACTCTGTAAACAACCTACAACATCAAGAATGAAGAGAAAACAGCTTTCAGAGATACATATTCTGGAGTTGTCCACTACTTAGGATTCACCCAGCATTAAACCTGCTTTCTCTGTAAAATGAACAATAAATTCAATGAAGTCTCCCTTGAAAACAAGTGAGACTAAAAAGTGAGACTATGGAGGTTTTGCTGAGCAGTGGCCACTGTACTCACGTTATGGTAAATGCTAAATTGTAGTGTAACAGTAGCACAAGTAGGGAATCAAATATTTTTTTAAATATAGCACACAGCAGGCATTCGTAACCACAATAAATACAACTTCGCTCAGCTGTTAGTGCATCTACGAACTGGTTCTATTTACATGCTCTCAGCCTGCTCCTGGTTCCTGACAGCAGACAGGGCCGTGCTCATCTCCAGCGGCTGCATACAGAGCGTTTTCTCTGGGTCAGCTGTCCTGTTCCACGTCAGTCCTTTCCGGTACGACAGACCTTAATGGGACCGTGAATAGACAGGTTGGAGGACCGTTTTTTTCTTTCCGAGTCTTAAATTACTATGTGACACCTGGAGACCAGAGAGGGAAACTCACCTATTTCTGTGAGCATCTTGAACAGGTCTGACAGAGCTCTCTGCTTCTGCTGCAGGATGTGCTTGACCTCGGCCTTCTGCTTCTCCTTCTCTGCTGACGTGTTGATGGTGAGGCTCTGCAGGTCCCGCAGGTTGCTGATGACCTCGTCTGAATAGAAGAAAAAAAAGGACACTGCATTAACACTGAGGGGTTTGCAGCAATGCCACAAAGTGGGAAGCTGCTTTGTGATGTAATGTTGCTGGTTTGAATGCATGATGTCCTTGGCTAGGTAAAAACACAAGTAAACAAACAAACCCAAACAAATCTCTTCCTTACTACTACTTACTCTATCACATGGTTAATACCACTTAAGACTGAATAATATTGGCACACATAATTCTTTTATTTTCATCTCATGTTAAGAAACTGCTGCATGTATATGCTGGTTTTATCCCATATTACTGTGTTTCAGATTTTATTTAATTCTGGTTTACCCTCATTTTTATCCTCATCCTTTATTTGCAGTTCTGTGACTTTTAATGACAAACTAATATCTACCACCAGCTGCTGAAATCTGACTCGCTGCCCAATCTGAGGAAAAGGAAATTCCTTTACGCTGTCTTAGCATCTGATTTCATCAAGTGGCTTATTTAACTAATTTGAGTTCTGTGTGCAGAAAAGCCTACATGTGAAATGTGTTATTGATTATGCCAATTATATATTATATATATATATTATATTATATTTCATGAAACCAGCAGGACATCTGTTATGTTCTTGGGCCAGCTGGGATCGGCTCCAGCGCCCCTCTAAGGATAAGCGGTATAGATAATGGATGGATAATATCCCTTTAGTTGTTGTTTGTTAGTTGTCTGTCACAAGTGCAGTGTAGGCAAAATATTCCCACCCACATCAGGATTGTCACACATCTTGGCAGTATGGATAAGCCCGAACAGGAGATTCTGTTAAAACCGTGGCATTGTGGGCCATTACCAACAGGCCCGTGACAGACAGACATGCTAGCAGGCCAATGACAATGTTGACAGGCTGATGTTTAGCAGGTATAATGTTTACCATGTTCACCATCTTAGATTAGCATGTTACCACGCTAACATTAATTAGCAGTAAGCACAAAGTACAGCTGACGGGGATGTCGTTACTTTTGCAGGAATTTGGTCACAATTTAAAACTTTGACCTGATGATGAAGCTAGATGAAAAGTCAGAGGGTAACCAGTTATTACAATTCATCCAGAGGGCAACATGAATGTCTGTACCAAATTTCATGGTAATAGTTGCAGTGATATTTCAGGTGGTGGACCAACAGACCAGTAATGTGTCATGGGGTCATTCAATTTAAACATGTTTATCCTTTTGACAGTATAAATTTGCTCAGTAAATATCACCTCAGTCTGTCCATTAGACTTTGATATTTATTGTTTACATGTGGGTTTCTTACCAGTGAAGCAGTCCAGGTCTTCAGCCAGCTCAGGCACCGGGTTTTTCTTCAGCAGCTGAACGCACATTTTCTTCATCTTCCTGGTCAGAACAGGCAGACGTCCCTGTAGAGATGAAGCTTCAACTCCTTCATCTGGGCCCTCATTCTGAAATATCCAATTTAGCTTGGGTTATTATTTTGTTATTATGAATGATTTATCATCATAAAGCACACGGCAATAACTGATTGAATGGGATGAAAAAGGAAAAGAGATTATTCATTTGAAATAATGAATAACAATAAAAACGCTGTGCTCTATGAGACCTGCAGATCTCTGCCCTTCCCAGGCAGCGTGTTCTTCAGTGCCTGGTGAACCCGATGAATGGGTGTTTCCTGTGGGTTGGCATCCACACAGTCCAAGCTGGCGTTGCTTCCCTGTTCCACCAGCGCGGGGACACTCGGACCATTCAGACCCTCCTCAAACTTCTTGACAAACTTGAAGAGAGTCCTGAGAAAAAAAGAAATATACTGTAGGCTGTATTGTAACGACAATGCTGGAGGCAGGGCAGCCATCTGTCCTGTCAAAGAGTCCTTGATCACGACGCTAAGTCCTAAAAAATAAATATAGGGCACAGCACAAATCAAACTGCAGTGACATCTTACCGATGCGTCTTCTCCACTGACTGTTTGATGGACCAGAAACTGACATCGTTCCACTTGGAGATCTTGACAAAGTCCTGAGGACAACAATTCACAGTCACAAACTGTGCATGCACTGCATTACTCTGACCTGTATGGACAAGGTTTCAGAGTACTGGCATGCAATGAAAAAGGACAGTAATATAAACCTTGAGCTCCTTCTCAATGGGCTGTCTGAGCTGACTGATTCTGGTCTGGATGCAGTCAGAGAACTGACTGTAGTATTTGTGCAGGTTCCACAAAAGATTGGACAATGACTCTGTAAGGAAAGGAAAGAGTTAACATGTCATTCCCCATCAACAGTGGAGGTTCTCTCACAACCAGAAGTCATAAATACTACATATTACAGATCCACCCGTTTCATCTGGCGCAGTTGCTACTGCATTACCACGGTGATGTTGCGGCGGTAAAAGAGGGGGCTGCACGTGATAACTGTAGAGCTAGGTGGCCTGATGAGAGGATTTTACTATATACCCCCCTTTGACCACAGTGTGGTCAACAATGTCAGAGTGGCGCTGTTCGTATTTTCGCTGGTTGACTCCACGGGAAGTGGAGCTGTGGACCCGGATGTTTACATGTTGTTGTTCTCTCTCTCAGCTCTTGTTTTGACCTGTGACTTTAGTTCAAAGGTCAAATGTATTTTGAAACAATCAGTGATTTGATGGTAATTTCCATCTCACTGCTGAGTTTAGTCAAAATCCAATCAGTGATGTCTGAGATAGATTGATGCATGACAATGGACAGCTCCTGGGGCTGACCCTGTCTGAGCGGATCAATAAATGAGTCAATATCCACGCGACCAGTCATGATGTAATTAGTTCACAAATTGCTGTACTTTTTTTGTAAAGGATAGAGTAGTGATGGCTGACCTTGTCCGGGCTGGTTGGGGACCAGCAGGAGGTGGCAGTGGAAGCTGAGCAGCATGGCCAGGCGGGTGTGGAACTCTCCCAGGGTGGAGCCCTCCATGAAGGCCTGGAGGGTTGAGGACAAAGAGGACAGGGAGAGGCACTCCACGTCCTCATCTGGAGAGGACCATAACAGGAAGACAAAAAGTCTTAGCGGTCATAGCATTTTGAGTGTTGTAGTTATTTTTTTCCTTTGCTACAGTTTGTGTCTAGAAATACACACAGATTAGCTGTTTTCACTCAGCCAAGTAAAAAAATGCTTTATTAACTGTGCCAAAAACACAATCTGAATCATCAGTCATTCAACTGAATCAGCAGACACTCAGAGCCATTGTGTATGTACCTGTATAGGCATCCATCCTCTGTCCCTCCAGATATCTCCCTACTAGCTGGTAGATAGAGAACCAGTGTTTGGTGGATTTTTCTCTGTGTCGCTTCATTGCGTTGTCCAGACTGCTCGACCAGCAACTACATGTACCACACGAGAATGACAGGACAGGACACATTTACATTCTATACAAAAAAACAGGAAACAGCTTGTATACTCTTGTCATGGTCTTATATTCTGGTTGACTCCAGTCCAGTAATCTCTCTTATCTAGTATCTAACAGTATCTACAAAGCAACGTAAGATGCTGGCTGGCCTTTGTACTTACTTGAGCTCCAGTTTGCGCCACTGGATAATGAGCTGGGTGACTGGTTCCAGCTCCTTCCGCAGAGAGACTGAGCGGCTGGCGTTATTCTCCCAGTCCTGATGAGAACAGCAGAGAACAGAGGTGACAACAAATAACACAGAGCTCACCTCTGTGAGAGAAACTAATATTTGAGAAACTCACAGATTTTTGGTATTTTTACTTGATAGATAAAATCGGCTATTAAAGATGTCACTGATTTCTTTTCTAGTTGATTAAATGCATCAACACTACGTGGAACTCGTGGAAATACACTAATGTAATCACGCATGGCGCATCACGTAACAGAGCTCACCTGTGCTTTACTGAGCAGGATCTCCAGACCGTTAAGGAACTTCGCCAGTGGACTGGCCAGACTGAAAGCCATGATCCTCTCCATCACCACAGTCAGCTGGAAAACAACACACAGAGGCAGGATTACACATTATAGCAACCAAGACCAAAGTTTCACAACTCATGTGAAGAGTCCACGCTACAGCAAAAGGTCTGTTTAGAGCGGGAGATTACCTAGTTTGTCTACAGGCCACAGAACCTGCAAACGTCAGCACTTACCAGACACACACAGACTGTCTACTCTGTGTAGAGATGGTATAACTTTACACTTCTAGATGGACACTGTGTGTTATGGTTACTGATTTAAATGTTGGGCTTGTCATCAGTAATCTCTAACACAACTAAGTAAATTAATTTAGCCATTAAAGAAGTAAGATACCACAATTTTAATTAATATCCAAGAACCAACGTTTTCATGGTCAGTTTGGCGGATACAGATCCTAATACAATGTTTCATTTGAGTGTATGTCTAGTTACCACCTATGATATTCATCACTAACTGTTATGCTTTCTGTATATGCAGATTCTTTTTATTAGTACCTGTCCTGGTTACGTACACTAATCTGCTAACAAATGTATTCAACCACTAACATCCTGTTAATCCGATACTGCTATAAAGCAATGGTGGCCTTATTAAAAGGGAGAGCTACCATGGTACGCCTATTACCTCACAGTAAATATCATTATTTTTACCTGCCCTATTGGTGAAGAGACTGGAGGAAAAGGTCACAGGTTTGATCCTGGGAATAACCAAAGCATGTCCATCAAGAGGTCTTGCTTCCTTGCATTAATGTATTAAATCCCTACATCCTAACTCACTGCAGGCCTTGATGTAAAAAGGTAGCTGACCTGTACAAGAGCTGGGTGCTCTGGCCAGTCCTCCAGTCTCTGCTTCACTGCCACACTCAGCAGCTCCAGGACAGGCAGACAGAGGCGGGCCTCGCTCATGTTGGGCTGCTGGTAGAAGTCATAAGGTCCTTCTGAGGTGACAGCCAGACCATCAGGACCGCCCGAGCCCTGCACCGTGTTCTGGAAGAGGGCAGAGAGCAGCAGTTCACTGCCTGTGAGCTGCTGGTCCAGTTCAGCATCTGAGGGGGGCACAGAAGTCATAATTCACTTCATTTGAGAGCAATAATCCATTTACAGGAGTACATTTCTGCTTTGCTGCTAGAAAATAATAAAAAATGTTCTTGTTGCATATGTGAGTGAGAGCAAACAAGGACACTGACCAATCAGGTGATAGAAGCGTGACATCACAGGGGAAGCAATCTGATAGGAGGAGACCAGGGCTTTGATGTGTTCTTTGCTGTGATTGGTTGGTATTGTGCCCTGGTACCACAGTGATTGGGCATATCCCAGACAGAGGCTCTGATGAACCTGGACCACTGTGTTCATGGCAGCTGGAGACAGGAAGCTGTTCTCACTAGACTCCTCCTGGGCTTTCTCTTCCTCCTCCTTAAGCCCTGAGTCTGCTGGACCCTCCAGACTTGCCTGGGACATGATGTCTGCAAAGTCCTGATGAATGGACGTATACAGTGAGTGATTTTAATTATGGGACTGCGACTGGGTCTGTTGAAGCTTCACCAAGATCTCACCAGTGCCTCCTTACTTAAAATATCATGTTTATCATTAGGGCAGACAAGACAGATGGACTCAACCAGTTTCTCTGCCATCTTATCTTACAGTTCTATGCGAGTACCTTGTTGAACTGAGGGAACTGGCGTCTGAAGTCCCTCTCCTCCTGCTCGTCCTCGGTCAGTCCTGAGCCGTGCAGTTGACTGCGGCTGCGGTACAGACTGGCCTCCAGCTGCTCTCGCTCTCTCTTCCGTCTCTCCTGCTCGTCCCACTCGTTCACCAGAGCCTGAGGAGCATCATGTTACAGTCAGCACAGCAACAGCATGCATTTAATCTGAAAAGTCTGACAAGAATTGTTAAACCAAAGCTCCGACCTGGCAGATGTGTCTGAAGAGGCTGCGTGTCTCATGGCTGAACTCTCCTGTGGATAGGGTGTGGCACTGCACATACAGCAGAGCAGTCAGGAGCAGCGTAGAAGACTGGGGGACCACATGCTCGGAGTCCTGCTGCTGGGGCAGAAGCTTCACCAGGCAGCGCAGAACATCCATGCAAGCCCTGGAGCAGAGGAAGTCTGCCCGGGCCAGGTAGGACGGTAGGCTGGAGGACAGGGAGGGGAAGGCTAGCAGACAGGCCATCAACTTGGGCAGACCGGGTACAGGCGTGAGCGAGGCTGCCACCTGGGAGGCCACCAGCCTCATGCCGTGCCGGAGCTGGAGGATGCCGATCCGCACCGGACCAACCACATCAGGGTACAGGGGGTAATCTTCCAGTAGCCTCTGGCAGAAGCGCTGCTGGGAGTTCTGCCACACAGCCTCCTCCTTTAGCAGGCCCTGGACTGCTGACCTAGACATGGAGGAGGAGCTCTGCAGGACCTTCAGCAGGTGGGACAGTAGGTCTTGCACGGTTGATGCCTGGCCGATGCTGCAGAGGTAGTGCTGCAGCTCTTGGAAGAGGCGACCATACTGGGGTTCATTCGGCCGACAGGCCTGTTTCCTGGAGAGCTCAGCTATCTGTTCCTTCACCTGCTGCATACGGATCCACAGGTATCTACAACAAGTCAGATACAAGTGGGTAAAACACAGGGTCAAATTTTCGCTGTAATCTTTCCTCCTCTCCACACTGGATGTAAAGTGATACCTTCCTTATGTGAATACGCTGTAAAAGGCAGCTAAAGTCTCATGTTGGCTTTAGCTGAACTTAAAGCATTTTTGCACAGAAAGAGGACTGTGGATTTTGTTCACACTAAGAAGACATCTCAGCTAACTTTCTTCATAAAACCACATCAAACTGTGTAATGTAAGTAATGTTAATCATCCATACACTCTTGTATATAGCTAAAGCATTTAGACACTCTGATTATCACACACACACACACACACACACACCCTGGACCAAACATGAACCTTTAATCTTCATATTAATTTTTACACTGCACTTTAATTATTCAACTAATTGTTTTGCCAGTCTGACCTTTTACTGCCTTTTTCTCGGTTACGTAGTGTAGAGCCTGTATCATGGCATTAAGTCTTTGTAAGTAATTGTTTAGAGTTCTCAGGCATCAATAAGATGAACTAGAAAATGCATTTCTTGTAGAAAATGCAGTGTGAATGCTGACTGCTGAAATGCTTTTCAAAGCACTGCTGGAAACGCATAAATGAACCGCCTGAAGTAGCAGTAGTAGTACGGTAGTAGTATTTGCAGTAGTAATAATAGCAGTAGTGGTAGTTGCAGTAGTAGTAGTAGTAGTGGTATAGGTCAGGAGTCGAACCCTGCACCCTGGGGTCAAGTGTGCTCTCATTCATTTCTATAGGAAATTTTTCTTTGAAAAAAGCTTAATATTTTAAGAAGTATAAGAGGCAGAAAGAAGTTGAATAATAGCACACATGTCCTTAAAGGTATAACGAGTAGGATTTGTCGGTTGCTGTTTGTAAACACAACATTCAAAGTTGGCCCTTCCTCCCTGGCTCAAAGTGCATGCGCTTCTGGTGGTCCCAAGTTCTTACGATCTGGCTACTGGTCGCTACGTTTTTATAGTCCCGCCCTCACACAGTGCGCGCTGTTATTGGCTTGGGGTTACACACCACTGCCTAAAGGTTAATGCCCAGAAACGTCCTGAACAGAGCAAAATAAGAAAATCCAGGCAGACGGCAGGGTCTACAGACACCACCACACACTTCTAATGGGTCATAAGTGATGATTGAGAGGGATTCTTTTTGTGCGAGTCTATACATTATTTTTAGGAAAATCCTACTCATTATACCTTTAATGAGCTGAACATCTTGACATTTGAATTGTTTCTGTAGCTGAAAGTATGCATGTGTAGTAGTTGACCGAAAACGTACGTAATGACATAACGTACTGAATTCTTCAGCACTCACGCTAATTAGATGTGTTGAAGATAAGTGACTCTCAGGTTCTGTACAATTTGGAATCGATTCCTAATTCTCATCCCCAGTCTAGATATCTAAATGAAAATCTGAATGTGCATGAGCAAAATAAACTTACTGACCTCTCCTGGTAACACTGACTCTCTTGAATTATGGTCATTTTTGAGTTGTATTCTGCCAAAAGTTCTCAGTTTAAATATCACGCGATGAGAACTTGCAGCTGATTCTGACCTGATTCGAGGATGCTGGAAGCCATCAGTCGTGCTGCTCTCCTCCAGCTCTGCTCCAGTCATCAGCTGAGATGACAGGCTGCGTCCTCTCCACTCCTCCTGCAGCAGAGCCAGCTGTAACAGAGGGACAAGCCAATCCAATCATCAGTTCAATGTATTTATGGCTTAAACCATACTTCTAGTGACCACATTCCTGCGTGTATCACATAAAATCTTAAATAAATATTAAATACTGGAGTTCACAGTTTCTGAAGGCAGGATGGGACGTTGTTTTTTACTTGTGTTGTAACTTTTTATTTGTCTCATTTCATGAAAATACAATGTATAAAATTCTGCTAGCTTTAATGAAAAATGTACATATTCTGTATAGCACAATGGCATATCTGTTGTTTTGCCAGATACAGCTTGTTAACTTATAATTCAACTAATTTTTTTTTTTTTTTACGTGACAAAATGGGATGAGGAACCAAAAACAGCCAGTTGCTGACCTCCTGCTGAGCGTAGTTGAGTTTGTAGGCCCTCTTCACAGCTGGGTCAAAGATGGTCTGTGGTGTCCACGCTTTAATCTGCAGCAGGCCCATGTTGACCCAGAACACTCCAGAGCGGGCCAGCGCATTGGAGCCTTGGACTTTGCTTTGGATGTACTGCTGCAGGCAGGTGATGCAGGCCTCCACCAGGCCGTCAGGGAGCAGATTGGGAGGCAGGAAGTCTCTGAAGACGGTCTGTATCTCCTGGGCAGCTATCAGAGGGTCGGGGTCCTCCACCAGGCTCTCACAGCTCTCCATGTAGCCCTCCTGCAGGCTGGGAGGCAGCAGGTCAGCCATGCTCTGAAGCTGCCGACGCAGGACCACGCCCTGGAGCCTGAAGTCTGTGCCCCTGAGAAGGTATGGGGGTGATTAGTAAAACCAAAAATGATAAATGCTTGTGAAGAACATTTTTAATGTTTTAATCTACCTGAAGTCAGCCAGTGCAGGGAAGGCCATATTGTCCCACAACACAGCAGACACATCCTGCAGCTGCTGGATCCTCTCCTTCCACTCCCCCAGGGTGACACGGGACAGAGTAAGGAGGGCTGCCCCTGACGGTTCCCATCGACCTCCAGTCTCACTGCTGCTGAGCACTCCTAGCATGCAACGCGACCACACTGCTTTACTCAGCAAGGCCGGTCCCTGAAAACAACATGGACACGTATTCATTTCCAGCAGGAAATCACTTGATAATCAGAGCAGACTGATGGAAATACAGTGACATCAACAGAAGATGTTAAAGGCCAGCACCATGTTGTCTGCTCCGTGGTGCAGCTTTGGAGCTGGCTGGGTCTCAGGTGTCAGTGGGTCCCACTTCAGCCAACGGCCAGGGTCTGAGGTCACACTGCTGGTCCACAAGGCAGCCAGAGCCTCTGATAGCAGCTCACACCAAACAAACTGCAGCTCCTCAGCCGGCTGGAGGGGAGAAGAATCATGAGGAACATTCCTTACGTTTGTAGTTTTCAACAATTGTTTCTTTTTTTTGGTATTTTGTCAGGCAATGTATCTGATCACAGTGGAGAGCTGACAGAAAACGAAGAGGGAGAGAGGGGGGTGGGGTAATTCAAATCAGGGCGCTGCGACTACTGTGTGGATTCTGACTTCTGGGGATTACTTACTTCAAGACTGCTAGAATTAGGCTGAGTATATTCACTTTTGAAATAGGCATTTCAACCCCAAAAAACTCTTTTCTATCTCCTCCCTTCTACTGAGCAACTTTGTTGACTACTTTATAAAAGACTGATGACATATGCTCTTCATTTCCCCTTCCACCTGCTGACACCCCCTGTCCTATATCCACCTCTTCATCTCCTACTCCAACTTCCTTTTCACCCCTCTCTCCCAGTGAGGTATTAACCTTGGTTACCCACCACCCAACAACCTGCACTCTCTCTTAAAACAGCAAAAGTGTACCCGCTCCTAAAGAAACCCACACTCAACCCTTCTGATGTAAAGAACTGCAGACCTGTCTCTTTTCTGCCATTTCTTTCCAAAACACTTAAGCTTAAGATTTCTTTACCCAACTTTCTGCATATCTCCACCCGAACAACTATCTGGATTCAAGGCAGGCCACTCAACTGCCCTCGTCACAGAGCCACTTCACACTGCTAGAGCAGCCTCCCTGTCCTCCGTCGACATCCTGCTGGACCTTTCAGCAGCGTTTGACACAGACAACCATCAAATCCTCCTCTCCACCCTCCAAGAACTGGAAGTCTCAGGCTCTGCACTCTCCCTGTTCACATCCTACCTCAAGGACCGCACTGACAGGGTGGCAGCACGAATCTCTGCGTGTCTGGCTGACATCTCTCAGTGGATGTCTGCACACCACCTGAAACTCAACCTTGACAAAACAAAGCTGCTCTTCCTTCCAGGGAAGGCATCTCCCGCCCACGACCTCGCCATTAACATTGAGAACTCTGTGGTGTCCCTGGCTCGGACGACAAGGAACCCGGGTGTGACACTGCATGACCAGCTGTCCTTCACTGCCACATCTGCTCCTGCAAATTAATTTTCCACAACATTGGGAGGATACCTCTGTTCCTCACCCAGGAGGTGCCGCATGTTCTGGTCCAGACTGTTGTCATCTTGCACCTAGACTACCACTACAACTCACTCACTCACTATACTGTTACTGTAACCTTATTCTACTGACCTTGTCACTGCTGAGTAGGAACCACAGCGGCTGGAGCTGACTGACGTTCATCGGTGTGGATTGGAGGCAGTAGCGCAGATGTCTGGAGAGTTCTCGACGTAAGCTGTCCTCAGCCTCCTGGTCACTGCAAACCAACAGGTAGAGTTCACGAAACAGTCCAGGTTGTTTCAAGATCTAACCCCATAAAAAATTTGGTTTTGTTGAGGAGGAAAGAGAGTTTTACCCAGGAGAAAGAGCCAGCTGCAGCAGGTCAGTGCTGAGTCGCAGCTGGTTGAGTACAGCAAGTTCCTCCATCAGAGGCCAGAGCTGAGCCCTGCGGCTGAGCTGCTGCAGCTCCTCTCTGGCCAGGTGGGCTTTGTCTCCTGGCTCTTCACCCTCAGGTAGGGAGCAGACCTCCAGGAGTCCTCTGGAGGTCATCTGGCGCTGCTGTTGCTCCACGCTCGACACCAACCTCGCCAACACTCCTGATGGGAAAATATTGCATGACATTTACGTATTGACCCTTTAATATCACACTGGCCACTTCTTAGAGGTAAAACAAGACAATACGTTCAATGCCCAAAGTGTCCCATACAGACGGCAATGTTCATTAGGACAGGACAAACAATATAATATATATGATTTAGGTCTTCTTAGACAGCAGTGGGGCTAAAGATGTAAAGTTTGTCTTCAGGGTGGTGAAGGGGGCATGGAGTCATTATAACCAAGAGAGTTTATCGTGATGGGGTTTGATTAGATTCTGACAAAGGCTTCTCATTGTCAGTTTTTACCAACTGTCACAGAAAAATGTGGGGAATGGGCCTCATGCAGTTGTTCTTAAGTGGAATGTATGAGTGAATTAAGAGAACCAGTTTTCTTGTACTAAAAACTGAATCAACAAAACTCACAAGTGGTCCAAACCTGTCGAATGAGTCGTGCACAGATAGTCCACCTTTCAATTTGTAGTTTAAATATTATGCATAAATCAAGTTAAATGAAAAATTAAAAATATAATGAAAACTTAATATAAAATTAACATTTTGTTCACTGTATAAGTGTGATGTGATCGTGGCTATTTCTTTTCCCTAAAACAAATACGGACACTGCAAAATGTTTCAACAGCAGGACTTAAAACACTGCAGTGTGAAGTTCTTTTTTTTACGCTTAGATGTCATTGCAGACAAATGGAGAGGAACACCTACTCATGAGCAGGTGGCATTCATCAAGATAAAACAGTACTATGTGCACTGACACACCCTGGAGCAGCTGCTGTTAAATTGCATCTCAATGAAATCTGACCTGGAACATTCGTAAGAGCAAAACTCCTAAGAGAGGTTTAGGGAACAGAATACAGAAATGTTCTTGCATGAGGCCCTGTGTTTTTGTGTAAACTGATCTTGTGAAGAGCACAGCTCAGAAAAGAAAAGAAGAACTTTTTTTCCAATCATGGAAAGTGAAGCCGCATCAGACTACATAATAAAATAAATGATGATAAAAGCATAAAAACAGAAAATATTGAGCCCATATTAGGAGATACAGCATTGTGGTCATCGATTATACAAAATAGAAAGGGCTCATCCTTGCATAAATGTACTCAGTAAACTTTATAACAATCTGCCCACTGGCAGCAGTGGGGCTAATGGTGACTAATGTCAGTGATCATCAGTCATAAAATAGGATTCATGCTGTGGAGACCAAGGGGAAGTTCTGATCTGATGATGGTGCAACAGACAATGTGTCAGCAAAGTCATTAGGACACTATCTATACCAAATGTGAGGCGCAACACCAGCAACTGTTGGGACATCTTATGCTGGAATTAGACCGACCTGCCAACCAACCAACTGACTAACATTCTCAACAACAACAACAATAATTCACAGGCCTCATAGCCACCACAGCAAGACAGGTACAGTACACAGGTAAAAGGTCTGTCTGTGTCACAAGCTCACCAGACTTCTGTGGATCCATCTGGTTGTTTGCCAGCAGAACAAGGCCCCAGGCTTCTAGCAGACTCTCTTTGATGTCCAGCCCAAGCCCAGCACCCTGAAGTTGGACCAGCTCCTGCCTCCAAGGACCTGTGGTGCCGTCCAGCCTTAGATTGCTCACATCCAGGGCTTTACTCATGAGCTTGAGCCGAGACATGCATTCAGCCACTGAGTCCAACTGGAGAAGAAGATGGATTTCACTTGTGAAGTCATTCAGATAATCTCAAGATATGACACTGAACTGGCTTTTAAATACTTTCTTATTTTTGGTTGGACAACCATATTAGACAAGACAGAAAAGGCCATAAGATAGACAGTAAACACAAAAAGTAAAGTAGACCGCCAAGTAGAGCTGATGAAGTGTCTCCAGACCTTGAATGGCAGAGCTTTCCCGAGGGTTTTCTGGATGCCTTTCAGGGCTGTGGCCACAGACAGCGGGGTGGACAGAACAGTCTGGATGGCTGCAGAGACTGCCTGCAGCTCCTGGTGACCCCTGTCACAGTCAGACGTGTTAGTAAGTGGAAATAAATTAACTGTGGACATTTCCTGCAGCACAATAACACATTAGTAATATGTCAGATAAAATACTGTGTGTAAGATAGAAAGTACTACTGCAAACTTATAGTCATCTCTGCAATGTAGGAGCAAATGTAAATAAATAAATAAATAAATTATACAAATTGACCAACTTCAATGAAAATGTCATATAATGTAGTGTGGGGGGAAAAAGTGTTTACTCGAATGTGGCGTCGGCGTCTCCCAGCAGCAGCTGGGGCAGTCGAAGGATGAGGTGTTTCTGCACCCACTGCCAGTGCAGCGACAGCACAGAGATGCCCTGAGAGTCAGCTGGCAGCGTGCTGCAGACATCCCAGAAACGATCAAGCCACTGCAGCAGCTGCAGGATCTACACACACACGACAGGTAGAGATAGAGGGACATGAGTGAGGAGACCATAGCAAGGCGAAGTTTATTATTAGAACCCTGTATAACATCTGAGGACTTGCATTTCCTTCATGACTATGGAGTAACTTTACCCAGGTGATGGGGTTTTGCATTATCTTACCTCATTCCAGTTCATTCTGCTCGACCTGTAATGACTGACCTGTTCTATTTATTGTTCATTACCCAGCTCAAAGGTACAAGCAGTAGAAAAAGTTTTAATACTGCAGTAGCAGAAGTAGAGGAGGCGGTATAATATAGGTAGCAATTGGAGAAGCAGTAGTAGAAGTATAGGTATTACTGGTATTGATGTTTTAGTAGTAGTGGTAGTAGTAGCAGTAGTAGCAGTAGTAGTAGTAGTAGTAGTAGCTGTAGTAGCAATAGTAGTAGCTGTAGTAGCAGTAGTAGTAGTAGTAGTAGTAGTAGTAGCAGTAGTAGCTGTAGTAGCAGTAGCAGCTGTAGTAGCAGTAGTAGCTGTAGTAGCTGTAGTAGCAGTAGCAGTAGCAGTAGTAGCTGTAGTAGCAGTAGCAGTAGTAGCTGTAGAAGCAGCAGTAGTAGCTGTAGCAGTAATAGCAGCAGCAGTAAGAGAGATGAGAGGAGCAGTTGCAGTTGTAGACAAACCAGGAAAAGAAAATGGTGGACGTAAAGTGACAGAGTGATAAAGTGAGTGAGTTCTGACCTCAAACATGATGTGGTCCGACATGTAGGGCTGTCCGTTCTGCACAGCCTGCAGGGTGAATGAGTCCCACAGGTCAAAGAAGGTCCGCAGGTGCATCAGTACTGGGTGGGGCAGGTGACCAATATCCACAGTCCCTGCGAGGGGAGGAAAAAACATGCTGCACTAAGTCTGAGTCTGAGTTACACACCCTGCTGCAAGCTTTGTAGCTCAATGGGAAGACATTTTGATTTTGTTTTGAACTGTCACAGTAACTCGGTTATACAGGTGGGTGTCCGGAGTTATGCTTCTCTCACTTCATAATTACCCAGAGTGTGCTGTGCGTACCTTTGCTGAAGGCTGTGGCTATTCTCAGGGCACAGTTCTGAGCAGACAGGTTGATAGCACAGGTGCAGATGACAGACCTCTCCTCTCTGTCCATCATCAGAATGATCCTAACAAACACACAAACAAATCATTAGCACTCTAAAGTCAATTCTTCAGCTTTCGCTTTATGATTCATACGTTTACTACAAGATTAGATTGCATGGAATTGAACGATTTTTTTTATTTAAGAACAATTTCTAATTCTTAGTACCGCAGTGTGTTTTGCACTTGATATGTTAGCCTTCCAGTTGCAAATGTACATATGCTGCCTTGTTCTACTGCAGTCTTTTTTCTTGAGTAGTGTGTGGGCAACGTGCCTAAGCCCAAACTCTGAACGTGTCAAGACAAAGTTAACTGGTACTGCTCATACTGTACCTGTTGGCAACTGCGTTCAGTGCCTCCAGAAACTCCATGTATCTTTCCTCATCCTCAAAGTTGCACTTGTTGGCTAAAATATCCAGGTACTGCTTGTTCCATCGCATGTCCACCAGAATCCTGTATTCATCTGGCAACACAACAGACGGCGGTTAATACTCAGCAGACGGTGGTAATACAAGTCAAATGTCTGACAGAAAGGCAGAGAATGTACTGCACTGAAATCTTAATCAGCTTTACATGAAATGTGGAAAAAATCATGGAGTTGTTGACAAGATTATCTTGAGCTCCATATTGTGTACTGAATCGTATCAAGAAAAAAAGCACAAAAAAAAGCCCAAATTGTTCCATCTCATATGACATTTTGTGGAAAAACCTCAAAATTAACTGAATACCTTCACCTTCACTTGCATTAGCAATTCTAAGAATTCTAATTTTAATCTCAAATGTTAGAAATATATGTTTTATGTATAACATAAAAAGTCTATGTGCAGGTGTTTTAATATTGTGGTCAGGGACTGCAGGTGCAGTATTTTTAACAAAGGAACAAGACAACCAAAGACTTTACCTATGCTGTGAGGCTGGAGCAACTCTGCTAGTGACTTGCCCTTGGAAGCAAGTTTGCTACCAAACACAGCCTTCAGAGCCCTGTTTCCTGCCTCCACCTGGACCAGAGCTGGATCTGCAAGAGTCAAGAACCACACTGTTTTAGGATCAAAAGTACTGGATAGTGCTGGACAATCCTGACTAAAGAAAACTCCCTTTTTACTTTCTGCAAGGTAGTGTGATGATGATAAACTGTAAAACCCGCGGACACATCACCTGCGATGCCTTTGCAGTTTGACAAAAGCATGTAAGTTGAATTCTTGCCAATGAATTCTACTGTCACTGCACATGAATACCTTGTTTTAAAAGAGTATGAAACCACTGTACTTCTCAGACTAAAACGGGTGCTGTGTGTGTTTGTGTGTGCAGAGTAACAAACCCGGGGCATATTTGTAGCTCTTCCCCAGGTGTGAGAGCCAGCTGCTGCGGAGGATCCAGTCTCCATGAGAGGCTCTCTCTGTGAGCAGTCTTACTGCTGTGGGGATCAGCCTCAAAGTGTCTCCTTCTGCCAGATCCACCACTCCTCCAGAGAACACTAGGCCCTCATGGACACCGCTGCTCTGCAACGCCCTCTGCAGGTCACTCAGACTCAGTGGACGATTCCTGTGCACAACAGGTGTAATTAATTGACTTATGACTTATTTAACTGGTACAATTTATTCCCTTTAATATCTTTTTCTATGCTGGGTGGGTCCTTCCATGACATTCACATAGGTAGCGATCTGTTGTACTTTCCCGCTGCAGTCTCATGTGATCGCAGTGTTACCATTCTTACCGTTTGCCCTGCAGGCTGAGGGTGTTCAGGCAAAATGAGAGGACCTGTCCATCTCGGAGGACAGCGGAGAAGCAGGAATCCTCCGTGGAAAGGAGGGCAGAGGGGAAGCCATCAGGCCAAACTCCAGCACACAGCAGCCCGCTGCCCCAGTCCTCTGTGTCCAGGATGGCCAAGTGCTGCTCAATCACCTGCTGGGCTTGCTGGAGAGATAACAATGCACTAATGTTTATTCATCCTCTGGGGAGCATGAATGTGCTCGCTAGTTTTCTTTATGCTAGAGGAAAGGTCAAAAACATTAGGATTTATGCTCTGGAGAGCATGAGTATCTGTAGCAAATCTGGCTAGTTTAGTTTTTAAGAAACCTTGTCATGTACCAACGTAGTTGCTCAAACAGAATTTTTTTAATATAAATTCAATATTTTTGGACTTGAATGAATATTAATAAAATCAATATAATGTTTTCTTAGACTGCTTTGTACAGTATAAGCTCGATACAAGCAACTAATTTAGAGACCTGAGACCTAAAAAAAAAGAAAATGGCAGTAGATTTACACACATTACACTTTGCCTGTAGTCCTAAACTGGAGAAAGCATGATAGATTTTCAAATGAAAGACTAAACTCAAATATCACTCCTAAGTTGCCAAGCACTTTTATCTCCTTTAATTACCAATATTACAGTGTCCTTTATTTTGAATGATAGATGACACAGTTGTGACTTAGGGCTGGGCGATACGGCTTATGAATATTATCTCCATAGTTTTAGACTATGCTGTGATACACAATATATATCTCGATAAACACATTTTCTCTAAAATAACATTAAATAGTGGCCGAGGCCTTTATTTAGTTCAGTTATTTTGAAGCATGGTTATATTAGACACAGGTCTTTATTTCTAATTCCCTCTTTTTGATAAGTATATTTGATTATGTTTTAGTATGAAGCCTCTTTGTTTTCTGATCTGCTCCAGTTTTGCCCTGTTAAAGTTACTGAGGTATGCTGTTAATACAAACTCAACACTTCCTGTTGCAAATCTAAATCCCACTAGTATTCAAGTAGACAGAATCCCTTAATTTCCTAAAAAGGCTTTTATTGTGAAACATTTGCAAGAACATGTGGAAAAACACATGTTTTAGGGTTACGGTTAGACTCCAGTCATGTTCTGTGGCATGTATAAAAATGCTGAGCAGGCCCAGTTGATTCTGATGTTGTATCAAGATGGCAAGAGGAAAGATCTAAGTGACTTTGAAAGAGGGTTCATTGTTGGGGTACGGATGGCTTCAGGAGCTTCAGTCACAAAGACTGCTCAACTGGCTCGTGTTTCAATAGGAACAGTGACTAAAGTGACATCTGCATTCAGATCTGTGGGAAAGACTTCAGTAAACAGGGTCAGAAATTGTGGTCGACAGCTCACATTTGATGAGCGTGATGCTCGTGCATTAGTGTGATATGTACGAAAAAACAGAAGAGCAACTCTTCCTCAGGTGACTGAGTATGTCAATGCAGGATGTGATCAGACTGTCAGCAAGAACAGTCTGTCAACAATTATATAGAGAGGGATATTATAGTAGGGCTGCAGAATCCCTCATTACAAAGATGAATGCACATTTGAGAGTTCAGTGGTGTAAAAACCAACGAGGCACTGGTCTACAGAGATGTGGAAAAAAGTGATATGGTCAGATGAGTCATCCTTCCCCATATTCCCCACAGGTGGGTGAGTTCCTGTGTGGCGTACAGGCCTGAATGCTTGACCCCTACAGTAAGGGGATCTGGTGGCTCTGTTATGCTGTGGGGGGCATTTTGCTGGCATGGTTTGGGTCCACTTGTCCCCTTAGAGGGAAGGGTCACCGCAAATCAATACAAAGTTGTTCTTCCTATGATGAAACATATCTATCCTGATGGGAGTGGTCTCTTCGTTGTTCTGGTGGCACATGGTGGCCCAACACCTTGCTGAGACACTTTATGTTGGTTTTTCCTTTAATTTGTTACCTGTCTGTAGTTGGTACGTTTAATTTTGACGGACAGTCACATATCTGTAATCACAGTTCTATCGGGCCACATCATACGGTATGATCTTATGATTATTCTTATTTGGAATCCTGGGTGGTGTGAAAATATTGCTGTGAGGTTAAAATCAATGTTTATGCAGTTAAAAATATGTGAACAATAACTGTTGACAACTAGGAAGACATTATTGAAGTTTCAGCAACTACTGTAAGTCTGGGAAGCATACTGTCCAAACCATGACCTACACAAAGAAACCTGACTCTAGTGATGTGTTGGTCACGAACGAGTCGGCTCTATGAGCCGGCTCCTTTAAAGGCATAACGAGTGGGAGTTTCCTAATAAACAATGTATAGACTCATACAAAAGTGATCCCTCTCAATCATCACATATGACCCACTAGAAGTGTGTTGCTGTGTCTGTATCTGCAGAGACCCTGTCCTCTACCTGTATTTTTCTTATTTCGCTGTTCTTGAGACGTTTCTGTTGGGTGCCAGAATCGAAGGAGTAATGGCTCCAAATTGAAATTTTATCGCATACCAGCTGCCACTGCCAGTGAAAAATCGAAGACAACTATGGTTAAACGCAATAAGACGAAAAAATTTGGACTGAGGCGAACATCAAAAATGCTCATGTTTGTAGCGCACACTTCACATCAGGTAAGGTTAAATACAGTATTGTCTGTTGTAGGTGTGGATAACATATGTTTGTCATGCCCACCTAATCAGAAATAACGCAGCGTCATAACGCTAACTCTTTTAGTGCATTAGCTAACTTTGTTAGCTAGTTGTATGGCCAGAGACAAAACATAATTAGAGGAAACTGTTGAAGTTTCCTCTATGTTTTTTTCCTCTATGTTTTGTCTCTGGCAATACACTTAGCTAACGAAGAGTTAGCTAAGTGTATTGAGTTAGAGAAATCACGTATTCCTCCTAGTTCCCCAATTTCTGATTAGGTGGGCATGAAAACCTTTGGACACATAACGTTATCCACACCTACAACAGACAATACTTTATTTAACCTTACCTGATATGAAGTGTGCATTATAACCTTCCTTTTCCTTCCGTCTTATTGCGTTTAACCATAGTTGTCTTCTCACTCACTCACAGCGTCCACTGGGAAGAGGTTGAAGGTCATCAATCAGGAGTCAGTGGACGGCCGGAGAAAGAACGAGGACATTCATCAGACACCAGAGGCCGTCTTTGAACAGGTGTTACCATCTCCCCCATACACAATCACCTGTTACCATGTGAGTTCCATACTTGGGCCTCCATTCTTCATTCTCTAAGCTCCATTCTCTGAAGAAGATAGTTGCACTTGAAAGTACAACACAAGAAAAAGGTAGTAAGTAGAATCACCCTTCTTTCATATCCCCATTGTTGCAGAGAAACCACAGTCCTCTAGGGACAGTTCACATCTCACATACCAGCTCAGAAATGCAGGTCTGAAGCTGCTCACCTTTATAATCGACATCACATCGTAACAGAATACAAAGTGTAGCATTGCCAAAGAGCATCACAGTGGATGTTCATGGGATCTGAGTAAGAACTATTTCCTTCTTTAACGCATAAGAGAATTGAACAATAACACAGAAAGAGCTATTGAAGATCACAAACTGTTCTAAAGTGGCTGCTAAGGGACCTTTGATAACATCTAACACAGTAATGTTAGTGGAGTTGTTCTACTTTTTAAAGGGGTTAGGTAGGCATTCCTGACTAATACCCAAACCTGGCCTATGTGTGTGTGTGTGGGGGTGGGGGGTGGGGGGTTTCAGAGCAGGTAAGAGGCTGCGTACTGAACTGTGCTGTGGAGCTGGAACACAGAGTTGTTGGAAAGAACAGACATTTTCCATTGGATGGAGAACTTGGACATTGGTTTTATAGTTGTTGTTCTCTCTCATTACTTGATTAATATTGAAGTCTAGCAGGACAAAAAAGACCCTGAAGAAAAAAAAAAAGAGCATCATTACTGCTGACCTCAGCAGATTTATATTTTTGCCTAATGAATAAATATGTTTCGGAGTAGGCCAAGCAGGTATTAGGCATTCTAGACTGCCAAAGCATGAATTTTACTGCACTTTGAAACAATGTTTGATTAAGTGTAACTCAATAGGTATGCCTTTTTATATAAACTGGTGCTGTATTTCAGTGCCCCCTCCAAACACAAAATTGAAAATAAATGATCTCACCAAAAAAGCGGTTATTTTTAAGACCTTTCTATTGTAGAGCAACAATAAAACACACCTCCCCAGATTTTGCACTTTGTCGGTTTCTTTTCTCCCTTTCAGGAAGTTCTTTTTCAAAACATTATAAAACCCTTTTCTCTTTGTCTTTGTTTCCTCCTACTCACAGGAAGTTTTTTTTTCAAAGGAACATAAAATTAATTTCTTTGGAGATTTGGAAATGATTTGAAACAACCTGCAAGCCAGAATGAAGCAACAAACACAACATATGTTTCAGCACTTGAGATCAGAGAAAGTCCTGGCTAGATATTCAACAGGTTGAAACAATAAGTTATCAGAGGTCATAGAGAGCACTAGCTGGAAGACATCACTGACCATATGTCATATTTGTGTGTGTGTGTGTGTGTGTGTGCGTGTTTGTGTGCTTCTACAGTATTTCGTTGTCCATGTGTATCTACTATCTAGAGGCACTACAAACAAACTAAACTAAACATATCAGAGCTATCATTTAAATTGTTTTACAGCTCAGCTTCAAAAACAGGTGGTGTTTTCCGTTGCCACAACAACATAAATTTCTGCTTATTAAGCTCTGGGGCCTAAGGAGGGTGATGCCAGTTTGTCTGTCCTACACAGCACGACTGACTAATTGCCATGAAATTTGGTGTAGATGTTCATTATCACTAAGGGATGTTAGTGCATGAGAAATATCTAAGGCATAGATCACTCCTAAAATGATTGAACACATCCATGCTTCCCAGGACATGAACTCTTTATGAGCTTTCTTCTGGTCCCCCTCTTTGGTCAAAGTGTTACCTTTCTCCAAAAGATATTGCATAATCTAATGGCTATAGGCTACCGTAAAAGGCACACTGATGCCCCAAAGCAGATGTCTCTTTTGACAGCGCACCAGTTGTTGTCTATCAGCTGTGGAATGCTAGTCAGCTTAGCCATGTTAGCCAGGTTAGTCAAGCTCAATGGACAGATATTAGTATCAATGGACGATGGGGCATTACTAACATTTGTGTTATTTATTTTTTCTTATTGACAACATGCCAGAAATTGAAGGCCTTAACTGTTACAGTAAGAATTATGACCAATGAGCCACTGTTGAATGTTTACAGTTTTCAAAATAAATAACAAAAATGTTATTTTCTACATTTCTTTTTGTTTTCCCTGTTGTACCAAACAGTGACGTAGGTACTTGTCTGCAGTCTGGACTCTTGTGTGTAACAAGGTATACAGTGTGTGTGACTTTGAGGTACAGTATGTCCATTTTGGTCCACATCAATCTTGAAACTCCACTGTACAATCTCAACCACACTGAGCCATAACCCCCTGATCCTGCACCACAGTATGTAACTATGATTATAGAAAAGACATGCAGGATAAGACAACACAGTGTGATGACTGGAACATTTTGCTGGCAGTACACTGACAAACACCTCACAGAGCACTCATAGCAAGATCATCTTGCATGGAGGTGACAGTTTGAAGGAAGTATTATGATGTCTTACTTCATGGCTACCAAAGAAACAATTCAGACAGCAATACCAGAGTCAGTTAAGAAGATTAAAGACTGCAGCGAGAGCCCATTAAATAAACAGAAAAAAATTGATCAGTGGAATAATTTGGCCATTAATACTCACACACCATGGTCAAATACATACCTACAAAATGATACAGTGGGCTTTCAATATGTGGTCACTGTCAATGTAAATCGTTGACATAAAGGTTTTCTAACCCATAGATGTCCTTTAACTGATTCTGCATGACTGACACAGTATGTCGTATGTCCCAATATTGTCGCCCCTTCCTCCCTTCTCAGTTTGAACTGTAGCAGGTCCATGTTGGGTCATGTGAAACAGTTAGACTCTTTACCAGCTCCAACCATCCTTATAAACTTGTTATAGTGCTTGCACACAATACAAAAAGTCATAGCCATAAAATGTTAATGCAATTGCTTTAAAACCTGCATGCCAGCCGCCTCACTTTTTATTGTATGCATATTCATTTTGTTTTTACTAATGCTTTCTGCAGTACACAAGGCCCTGGGAGACAGAGACACAGTGCACAGTCGCTTTCATTTAACAACCCCAGGTGGCCAATCAGTAAAAGGGGTACATTTTTAGACTTATAGCTCATCCACTGGAGAGGATTATCGGACGTATTTGTAGGACACAGAGGTGTGAAGGTTATATAATGGCTTACAATTTCGTCATGTGTTAGTGTATGCATGTGTCTTTGATTGTGTGCATGTACATATGTGTGTGTTGGCTTGGGAGCTGGGGGGGGTGCATGCGTGGGTGAAAGTAGCGGAGCAAAACCATATGGAAGCACCCAAATGTACCATTCTCTCATCTGCCAATTGAAAGTAAGCTCAGTCAGGTGGGGAACTACAAAGACAGGATATCATTAGTGAGGGCTGAAGTCACAGCTATGGTATCAACACTGCATGGAATGAGGTCAGTCCTGTAAGCAGATGGTTGGAGAGGACTTAACTATTAAATACGAACCAGAAAAAAATGATCATCAAAGAATAGTTCTTGCAATCAGTTCAGCCCACTTGCTAAAAGAGTGAACTTTGATACTGGACCATTCTGCAAACCCAAATTATAATCAATGACAACGATTGAACGATCACTGCCAAGTTTTTTCATGAATGATTCTTACAGTATTTTGGGAAATAGTCTGTTTTATAAATCTCAATCATTATGGAACTGTGCATGTGCACAAGCCAATTTACACTCTTGCAGTTAAGCATAAATTTATGTAGACATGACCTTATCAATACTTCTGCTCCTCCTCCACTCTTTCCACCTGGTCAACGACAAGAACGGCAAAGAAGTAGCTTGGCGAGAGCCTCCGTTAATGCCCCAGCAGCAGCTATTACACATGACCACTACACACGGCTGTGACTCTTTATAGGACCTGCATCATTAATTCATCAAATGTACCAGTACCAATATCTCAATCATCATTACAAACCATCAGTGATGTAGTTTTTAGTGACATTTTAAAACATGCTTTACAAAGTGCATCACAATAAAGCATGAAATGAAAAGATCATAAACAGGAAACTAAAACCATGCCTCCATTGTAAATAAAAAGCACAATAAAATGAATCACACAAAAGTTATTATTTGAGATTAAATTTATGATGGCCTGGACAAAGAGGGCAAAAAAATCACACAGTGAAACCGTCTAACTATCTAAATGAACAACGTTTTGCTATTAGATTTTGTCTCTGACTTTATTTGATGTTTTCCACCTTATGATATCATCCTCAAATTACTCTAGCAAACCATGGATACGGTGGTCTGAAGTATGTGTGAAGTGCACATTTTCACTACATGTTCTGTTTTATAAATATCAGTTCATGAGTGGGATTTTGTGTATACACAGCTGACACCTGGTGTTTCTGTCGCTGAATGTTTCAGCTGACATAGAATGATAGAAGTAGAGAGAGACTAGTTACAGACAGTTAACTGCCTGTGTTCATTCTATAGTCACGATATAGTTTTCAGATCCTCTTTGAGCCTTTAAGCTGAAACTAGCTCAGTACAGACTGTTTGACATTTATTGATTTGTAAATACACTAGCATTAAACTTGTATTTTCAATAATGATCTGAAAGTGACATTGCATAAAGTATAATTGAAAGGGACAGAGGCACTTGTGTGTGGGTGTGTGCTTGTGTCAGTAGAACAGTCACCCTTCATAACACACACATTCATGCGCGACGGACAGTAACAGTGAAGCTTTTCATACTTCGACCTTCAGCTCCATTTGTGTCATCAGCAGACCGACCTGAACCAGGTTTTAGGGACACACAATTTTCAGTGTGCTTTATTCTGTTTGGGTCCAACTTTTGTTGTTTGTTGGGTCCAGTCTCTAAATACAAGCGCAAGTTTGGATATGACATCATCATCAGGATTAAAGAACGATACATGCTTTATCAGCCAATCAACATGCAACCAGTTACTTCAATTATTACTAGCTTGAAGCAAGACAACCGGCTTGACATGAAATAACATTAATAGGTCACATTTTTCGTCTTACCTGTTGATTTTTAGATTAGGTTGAGGCAACTGTGGTTCACACGGCCACCTGCTTTGCTGGGGGGCCTAATGATTCATGTTGCACCATTCAGTGGCATAATAAACAGCCTATTAGAGTTACCTTCTCAGCTTGTTGCAAATGACGTCTCTGTAGTGTCTCCTTGTGCTGGCCATAGTGAATGATGAGGAGGCAGCAGACAGGCAGATAACTCAGTACTGTCTGTTTTGGAAAGTTAAAAAATTATTTGTTTTAACAGTTAAATTTTTTGTTTAGGTGAGTTAAAGGTGATGTATTGTGCTCATTTTCAGATTCATACTTTTATTTCTGGGGTCTACCAGAAAATGTTTACATTCTTACATGTAAAAAAAAAAAAACACATTATTTTTCTCATAATATCCATTGCTGCAGCACCTCTATTCACCCGCGGTTTGAAACAGTCTGTTTTAGTGCCTGTCTCTTTAAGGCCCCCCTCCTGAACTGCTCAGTAACTAAAGTGTCTGCAGCTACGGTGAGGACTGGACGGTGTCCATGTTTCACAGAGGAACTTTTCACTTGAAATGTCTTATTATACTATATATCTTACTATTTCCTACCTGTACTAAAGGATTACTAGCTAAACTCTTTCACCCTTCTACCTGTTTAAACAGTGTAATGACATAAAACCTTTGTTGAAAGAACATGAAATATTTCTCTTAGACCACAGGACCTTTACTGAAAAATGAATTATTAAAAATAAAGCACATATTTAACAGGGTGTGTGGTGATCACAGTGGTAATGTTGATTACAGTGTGACAAGAGGAACCAAAATGGTAGAACAACATTTTTAATCCCATAAAGTGAGCAGTGAAGTGACCTGTCCATTGCAATTGTATAATTCTTGAATGTAGGTTATTATAGCACAGTATGTATTTCATTTCTGGGTGATCCGACCAGAGTTACTGACATTCAGATATTTTTCTTGTTTAATTTGCTTTCTACGAGGATCACTCCCAGTGTTGATGTAAATATATGTATATTCTGTTTCATATTCTGTGTTTCTGAGACTAGCCTCAGTAAATGCACCTAGCATCTGTTTATGTAGAACCATAGGATCACACAGTGGAAGGCCTCAGTGGCGATGGCTCGGCTTCTTCACATCACTGAAAACTGTCCTAGAGAGAAGGAGTGCCACTGAGCCTAGAATAACATTACAGAAAAGATTCAGGATGTTAGAAAGGAAACCCAAAAAATATGACATAAAACAAATACATAGCAATATTACATTGTAAGTACAGCTACTAAAAGCTGCACCAGCTCATTGTCAAAAGTAGTCCTAATATATCAGGCTACAAACCTGTACTGTTGATGAAGAGTCCTCAAAGAAAGTGTGTGCCTACAGTATGTCTGTGGTGGGTCGGTCTGGCAGCCAAAATCCCTTGTTGCAGGTTACTGTAGTGGTGTGCTGGCCTGCATGCAGGAAACAGTTAGAGGTTACACCAACTTCGCCTCAAATGTGTAGTTATGGCAACAGCTACAGTACAAACAGTGCAAAAAATGCTAACATCAAGTAAGGAGGAAGAAACTGAGTACACAGTACATTTGAGTTCGAGTGATCTTGTGTTGTGACATACCCAAAGCTTGTAAATTCAGTACAAGTTCTCCGTGCAAAATTCGGCATTTTCCAAATAAGGTTTGGTCCTGTTGGTAATGCAATGCGAGACTACATGACTGCAGCAGGAGGGACCGAGGGCTGTTGACACTATTTCAATATATATGTCACACTGGAACTGCAAAGGAGCTGCAATAGTGTAGCACTAATACTAGTAGTTATAAGATACACAAAGTGTATGTGAATCAGAATGGCTGTATTGCTGTCGGTGTGACTTTACACACATGGTCACCGAGCTGGAGGTGGTGCTAAGCCCCTTAGGATGTCAGAAGGAGAGGCAAATCTGACTGGCTTTTTGGAACACATGTTTTCAGATAGATGGAGCAAGAGAAAAAGAGACAGGATAGTCTTTTTTCATACTTTGGGGGTCTCTAGACACACCGGGAACATATGTTGAAAAGCCATGAAAAAGTGCATTTTGCATAATATGTGACTTTTAATGCAACAGACTTATGCAGTTAGAGCTTAAGTTCTCAGACCATAACAACGTAACTGTTTTACTACTTACTTCATATTAAATATGTCAGTCTGTTTCAGACAAACTAGTTTGCTCTGACAATGTCTAAAATGTTCTGAACAGCCACACTGGAAGGCCTCCTCCTGACTGTATTCCCCTGCCTCGACAAATCCCTCTCCTCTGTGTCTTTGTATTCTTGACACCATAAATCGTACAAATGGGAATAACCGTACACACTGTCAGACAGTCTGTCCTGGAAGGCATTCATGATGCTGCACTCAGATGTTCACACGAAAAGTGTCAATTGCTGCATAAGGTGGTCATGATTGTTGGATTGTCTGTTTTGGCTTCCACCATCGGTAAGGAGGCTTCAGACTCTGTTACATGATCTGACAAGCAGGTTTTCTAGGCATACTGAGTTCTTAGGCCAGAGGATACAACATCTGCACCAGTGTCTGTAAGGAGAGACCCTCAGTGAGTAGCTGGCAGAAAAGTCACCAGCTGTTGCTGGACTCCATGCAGTGACTGTCTGCTACAAGACTAACTTACCCACATCCTGTTTGTGGATTCTGTGCACAGATTGATTAAAGGTACCATCAAAGTAAGGGAAGGGGAAAGTCACACATAAATCCAATGCAGTCATTTTTATTTTGATGAATCAACATTTCGGCCCATATTGCCCTCAAGCACTTAGGAGAATAGGTTTACCTTCAGTTCTTAAAAGCACCATTAAACAGTCCAATCAGCAAGTTCCCTCCACTCCTACTCCCACCCCCACCCGTGGGTGCACTTCAGGAGGCCAGGTTCCCTCTTTGTCTTGGCTCTGCTCTGGCCTTTTCACAGCGCAACCCCCTATTGTGAAGTTACTTAGACATTCTGGATACATCCTCCAACCCACACAACCTCTTATAATACACAAACACACACACACACACACACACACACACACACACACACAAATAGACTCTAACCCCAGGAGATGATAACCTTTGTGAGTTAATCACTGGTTTCACTGCAATGGACTTTTACAGCCAGACTAACACGGCTGAAGCATGATGGAATAGTGGAAGCTACTGCAGGGCCTCAGATCAAGAAGAATTCAACAATGGGCTCTTCTTCTGTAGCCCTGTGAAAGGCCTCTCTAGCAGAATTGTGACTTCTAATGAAGCAGATTGAATTATTGTGGCCATAAATACTCACATTGCCTCTGGACTAAAGTTTGTCAAGTGGATAAGGGAGGGTCTGTTCACTTCTGTGTGTGCGTGTGGGAGGGTGAGCGGGTTGCTATCTGCCTCAGTTGGTACTTTGTTAACATGCATAGAGGACTGTGAGGAAATAGTGAGATAATCAAGCTGTTTGTGCAAATGAAGTTGTTGTAGTCCTGAAGTGGTAATCAGTCACTGCTGTAATTTTCACTTAAATTTTACTACAGTGCTGTGCTGTCTTTTTCTGTTCATGTTTTTTTCTCACTAGCACATCACTAGGTATGGCGATGTATCTCAGTAAGTAAATAATGTCCTGTAGTCATGCTTACATACATGAGTTATGTGTGTGTGTGTGTGTGTGGGTGGGGTGGGGGTTCTCCTCCCTTTACAATTATTTTCAGTCAGATCTGTTGAATCTTGTACAATGTTGTTGACAGTCTTGAGTGTCTGATTGTCAACATTGTCATTGTCAATATTCATTTGCATATACCTTATAACAAGTCTCGGACTTAAATGTGTTATCCTTGAGATTTTGCTGATATGTGTGACCTGGGGTTCTCTCTGTCATTCTGTCAACCTAAAGAAAAGTAAAGTAAAATAAACTAAGACTTATAACAATATTTACTGAACATGTTATGATCTCCAAAATATACAGTATCTGTCCATTTAGGTCATTGCATGAGCTTTTTTCTGGGCCAATCCTTACAGTGTGTTCAGACTGAATGTGAAGCAAATTTTTTGCTTGATCTGTTTGAGCAGTCTGTGTTTATTTACCACTATGTACTGTACCGATTGCACAGATCTTAGTTGTCACTAGGAAGCATGAGCACAGACCACGTGAAAGAGTGTAAAACTTGCATGGACATGTCTGCGTCAATTTGCACCACCAGAGTGAATTGGTGTCCACTCTGTCTTTACATCAACTTTATATGCAATTTCCTTGCCTCTAAAGTTCACTTTGTATTTGTCTGAACACACCTTCATACTAAAATATTGACTCTGAATGCACTTCTTCAGTTATTCCAAACAAACTAGAAGCTTCTTTTCCAGAGTACCAGAGAGTTTTTCAGAAAACATCTTTCTGTCACTGGGTTTTCAGAACAGCTAGCTCAATATCTTGCAGATACTTGAATGAATCACCATTACATTATAACAATCAGTGATAAAGTGACAAAGTAAAGCAACATTTATTTGTGTGAAAAGTGTGAGGTAACACTTAAACATCTCAGTACAGCATTCAATTTATTTTTGTTGCACAAATGTTCCATTCTCTGCAGCAATGATTAGAAGACTGAGGCAAATAAATTGGGATTTACAAGTTTGGCAGTCACATCCCAAACTCACAATGCATGTGTAATGTGTCTAAATCTGCATCAATAAATGAAGCAAGAACTTCATGGTGACTAGTTAAAGGAACCACGGTTTTGTTTTACACCATTAATGTTTCTATTTTTAAATGAATTGAAGTAATTGCCCCCAATTTAGCTCCCTGTTAATTGGCAGCATATGTGTTGAGGTGTTAATCCAATTAGAGCAGCAAATACCACTGAGAATGTCACATTGGGATCTAGTTTGGGGCTCAGCACTAATAGTATAAAGTGATTGCATATTATGGCTGATCTGGTTTGGCAAGTAGCTGGTTTCAGCTTTGTGTCAATAATCTGATGTTATCCCCTATGCTTCCTCTCTCCTTGTTAGTACTGATCTAACAGGATTGTTAAAACCAAAGTTGAGATGCAGCAAGGAGCACTGGACCTGAAAAATAGAGGTTTCATGAAATGAAAATGTAGAACTGTAGAACGTAATGGCAGCAAGACAACTTCACTCAACTCATTTATCACCTTCATGTTGTCCAGTCTGATTCAGAATTAAACAGACACATTTAGAGAACATTACATTAATATCTCAAACTCTGAGGGACTTTAAAACTCAATGTTAGCATTTGGGGTCCAACATGAACACAAAACTTTATGCCAAACTTAGAACAGTTTTGTTTTTTTTCACATTTTTTCTGCACACTCTTTCCGGTAGTGTGAAATGGGCAGGGCTTAATGGGATAAAGGTGATGTCACGTATTTCTATTTTCAGAATTTAGAAACATTTGAAACAAAATTGTCAATCTGCTTCTGTCTCTCCTCTCCAGCCACACTGCCACTTCCCCAGGTCCCTTAGTTGCCATTCTTCACCAGTCCACCAGATGCCCTCAGACTTTTCTCCTTGCTTTTCAGATCCTGCCACTCCCATCTGCCCTGCTATCACTGCAATCACCTCATTCCCCTCACCTGAGTTTCCCCGCCCACTCTCTCACCTGTTTCCACTTTCCTCCATCAGTCCTGCGGTACTTAACCGGCCCACTCCCGTTCATTCCTTGCCAGTTCATTTTAGTTGCTTTGTTCCTGTGCTTCTGTG